>JARGYO010005627.1:464447-534773 GCA_029206835.1 Rana muscosa
GAAACCTGATCACCAACCCTAACCCCCACCCCAGACCACACCCCTATCCCCTGACCACACCCCCCCTTACCCCCGGACCACACCCCCCCTCCCAAAATCCCTTTTGAGATGTGTGGAAACCTGATCACCACCTACAAGAAACGTCTGACCTAACATTTGTATCATGTGATGTTTCTGGATGTTTTGGTTGATATTCTGTCTCCATCATATAAAATACACCGATGATAAAAATTATAGACCCTTCATTTCTAGGTAAGTGGGAGAACTCACACCATCTGCGGGGGAGACAATCAGTATTTCCCCCCCACTGTATATACATTGTGTTCATTTCTCACTATACCCCACCCCCGATGTTCCGACAGACAGAACTACGCGTTTCGGGTTCATTCTTTCACTCTGTAAAAGACTAAAAAGACAGAACAAAAAGACGAGGCGGAGAACCTGCTGGATTATCTTATTTTAATACAAAGTAAACATTAAAGCATTCAAGATGTATCTTGCTTCTTTAAAAAGACCCCTCCCACCCCTAAATAAAGACACCCCTCCCACCCCAACACAAGCCACGCCTCCTCCCTCAACCAAGGGGGGGGGTCGGGGGAGTCCTGTCTGCGGCCTGCTTACCACATCCTGTGCGATCCGTATTGCCACGGACCGGTCAAAGTGCCTTTTTTTTCCCCGCACACAAGTGGAACGCTACAGAGATGGCGGACAGATTCCGAGACGACAGAAGAAGCAAAAGTTTTCCCCAATAAAACCATTTAAATAAAATAAAAAATTGGGAAAATAAATTTATAGACAAAAAAAAGTTGAACTTGATGGGTGAGGGGATCCACTTAACCCTCGCTGTGCCGGGAAGTGCTGCTCGTTCCTGATTGGAGGAGGGGGATTAATAAAAATGATGCGATTATAAAAAATGTATATGAGAACAGAGTGAGGGCGATTTTATACTGCGGACAGAAGGGGGCGTCACAGTAAGAGGGCAATGCTCGGGGACGGGGGGGTTGTAAACTTGCTCGGGGGAGGGAATAATCACCATCCTGCCCCATCTCCATGGTAAGGTAGGGGGCGCCGGTCCTGATTTAAGGTGTGTGCTGTAGTCACATGATTGCGCAGGGGGAGGGGTTTGGCGGACTTGTTTGAACACTGTAGATTTCGGAGAGAATACTGAGAGACGGGAAAGGTGGCTGCATAGTGGTCTGTGAGATACCCAGCGGGGGGGGGGGGGGGGGGCGGAGCCGCCATCACAGTGTGATCCTGTTCTGAGGCGGGGCAGGTGAGGTTGCTCCTCCCCCCCTACGGCTCTGGTATAAAAGTCAGGAGTCCTGGAGCGGGGGAGGGGTGCGCCGCGCTCCTCCCCTCCTCTTCACATGATACCGTTGGTCAGGTACTGGAAACCATCGTAGAGTTTGGTGGTTATGGACCTCATGCTGCCGTCCACCATCTGCTCCACCAACACCTGCAGCTGCTCCTCCGTCATGTTCATGTGGAAGCGTTCCTTCAGGTTCCGGATGGTGCTGGAGCCATGGAAACATGGCAGATGAGAGCCTGGGGGGAGAGAGAAAAGGAAGATGAGACAAAGACGGAGGGAGGGGAGACAGACGGGGGGGAAAAAGGGAGGGAGGGGAGACAGACGGGGGGGAAAAAGGGAGGGAGGGGAGACAGACGGGGGGGAAAAAGGGAGGGAGGGGAGACAGACGGGGGGGAAAAAGGGAGGGAGGGGAGACAGACGGGGGGAAAAAGGGAGGGAGGGGAGACAGACGGGGGGAAAAAGGGAGGGAGGGGAGACAGACGGGGGGGAAAAAGGGAGGGAGGGGAGACAGACGGGGGGAAAAAGGGAGGGAGGGGAGACAGACGGGGGGAAAAAGGGAGGGAGGGGAGACAGACGGGGGGAAAAAGGGAGGGAGGGGAGACAGACGGGGGGAAAAAGGGAGGGAGGGAGACAGACGGGGAAGAAGGAAAAAGGGAGGGAGGGAGACAGACGGGGAAGGAGGAAAAAGGGAGGGAGGGAGACAGACGGGGAAGAAGGAAAAAGGGAGGGAGGGAGACGGGGAAGAAGGAAAAAGGGAGGGAGGGAGACGGGGAAGAAGGAAAAAGGGAGGGAGGGAGACGGGGAAGAAGGAAAAAGGGAGGGAGGGAGACGGGGAAGAAGGAAAAAGGGAGGGAGGGAGACGGGGAAGAAGGAAAAAGGGAGGGAGGGAGATGGGGAAGAAGGAAAAAGGGAGAGAGGAAGACGGGGAAAAAAGGGAGGGAGACGGGGAAAAAAAGGGAGGGATCGAGACGATGAAGGGAGAGGGAGACGGGGAGGGAGAAAAAGATGGAGGGAGAAAAAGACGAAGGGAGGGAGAAGAGGAGGAAGAAAGAGATGGAGAAGGAGTGGAAGGAAGGAGAGGGCGGGAGAGGGACATGCACACAGCGACTGGCTTACCTTGCTGCATGATCTCCACAATCTGCACCACGCGGTCCATGTGTTTGCGGGCAGCGATCAGCCCCTGCAGCATCAGCATCTTGTAGTAATTGAACATGTCTCCATCCAGTCCCCCCATCACCTAGAGGACAGACAAGGCTGGTCAATGAGTGCAACATTCGGGAGGAACCGATGACTGCACTCCCTTCACACCTTCTGTAATATACAGCACCCCCTACAGGAGAACGGGCTACTGCACTCTCTTCACTACTGTTGTGGAATGTATCTGTATGCAATTCAATTATGAAAACATGAAAGATCACAAGACTATTCCCGGGATGCTCCACTGCACAGACGGGGTGAAGGGGAGGGGGCTGGAAGAATAGGTTAACATTTGGATATAATAAAGTGGCTGTTGCAGGTCGGAAGACAATAAAGAGGCGGCTTCACAAAACAGAGACCGTTGTTTATAGAAGAGAGGAGAACAATAGGGGTGAACTTCGGGGAGTCCTCTCACCCAACCCGTCCGTCTACATTCCTCTGAACGGAAGAACGTCAGCGCCAAGATGGAGAAATACGAAATTCTGCCACTAGGTTGGCTGATGTGGAGAAGAGTCTCCTACTACTCAGATGGTAGCGGGTGGGTAGGGTCGGCTCTTCTGATGAAGGCAGCAGTGAAGCCCAGATGAAATATTTCCTAATCGGTGAAGCTCTGCCCCTAATCTAGATGGCGGTGGAATTCCCCCCCCCATGTTGCTGCGATCATCTGCTAAAAAAACTCAGTGTGGTCGGTGATCAACGGCGGATATCGCCAAGAAAATCATAGAGGATTCGCCCCCAAGAAGCTGACGGATCAACGACCACCAGACTGAATGGACAGACAAGGCCCCCCCAATTCTTAGATGGCCCCTACAGGTTACGAGTTGCACTTACATCCACAAACTCTGACGTCAATTTGAAGGCCGAGGTCTCGAAGCCCAGATTCCTGGGGGAGCTGGACAGGATGAAGCCGAAATCGATGTGTATGATGTGACCCTCGGCGTCCAGTAAGATGTTCCCGTTGTGCCTGGAGGGAAAGCACGTGTCACTATGACAACCGTAAACAATAATACACCCCCCCCTTCCCCGTGACAGACAACAGCTTTCTGACACGTGACCCAAGGCAGTTTTCTAAAGGTTAAGAGGTGTGGCTAGGTCTCTGTCGGGATGAACATGCAATGGGCAACCTAAAATGCTCACCTTTCCTGGAGAAAACGCTGCTCCAGACCCCCCTCTAGTGATGGTCCCATTACCGAAAACCTAAGACTGGCCATGTGTTATCTGCTCAATTGGGGGGGGGGGGGGAAATCGGAGTTTAGAAAAGCTGATCTTGCAACTAAGTGCCAAGGCCAACATACATAGCAACACTGAAGGGGGCAAGAAGCAGCGTTTTCTCCAGTAAAGGTAAACTTAAGTGACTATACAACCCAGCAAGCAGTTATAAAGCATGCTAGGACATATAAACGGTATGTGCACACATGTAATCACAATACACGGCACAACATATATGATTGGCCTTTGGTGCCTATGTGCAGGGAGGCGGAGTCTGCGATTTCTGGGAGGAGCACACAGCCCATTACAGACCCCGCGAGCATATTAGGACGTGGGCAGGGCCAAGAACAGAGCCCGTCAATTCAGCAAATACCATCTGGCCCAACATCCAGTGCAAGCGCACCGACCTTTTACCACCACATTATAGTCCCCCCAGGCCTGCAACTACCCCTCCTTCAATCCCACCGGCCTGTCCAGGGCACAAAGCCCACCCCCCACCCAGATGGGTCACCTCTGATCTCTCACCTGTCTTTGACTTGGAGAAGGTAACAGACCAAGCAGTAGCCGGCGCAGCTCTGTACAAAGTTGCGTTGTGCGGTCAGGAAGGCTTCGGTGGTGTAACTGCCGTGTTCCTGGAGGAAATAATCCAGAAGAGACAGCTGGGACTGCTTCTTCACCTGATGGATGGACACGGCATTGACCACCGGCTCAATCATACCGCTGTCCGCCGAGATCACCAGGATCTTGTATGGCCGGATCCACAGCGGAACGCGTTCCGTCTCCCATATGGACTGGGTGGAAAGAGAACGAGATGGAGATTAGTACACGTCTCCGGTCAATTATTTCGGTTTTTGCCCCCTCTGCTGAAATCACCACAGCTCTCCAGAAGAGGGAGCAATCATTCTTCGCCCCTATTACCACAGCTCTCCAGCAGAGGGAGCAATCATTCCCCTCCCTCCATTACCACATCTCTCCAGCAGAGAGAGCAATCATTCCCCTCCCTCCATTACCACATCTCTCCAGCAGAGAGAGCAATCATTCCCCTCCCTCCATTACCACATCTCTCCAGCAGAGGGAGCAATCATTCCCAGTCCTCCATTACCAAAGGTCTCCAGCAGAGGGAGCAATCATTCCCCTCCCTCCATTACCACATCTCTCCAGCAGAGGGAGCAATCATTCCCCTCCCTCCATTACCACATCTCTCCAGCAGAGGGAGCAATCATTCCCAGTCCTCCATTACCAAAGGTCTCCAGCAGAGGGAGCAATCATTCCCCTCCCTCCATTACCACATCTCTCCAGCAGAGGGAGCAATCATTCCCCTCCCTCCATTACCACATCTCTCCAGCAGAGGGAGCAATCATTCCCAGTCCTCCATTACCAAAGGTCTCCAGCAGAGGGAGCAATCATTCCCCTCCCTCCATTACCACATCTCTCCAGCAGAGAGAGCAATCATTCCCCTCCCTCCATTACCACATCTCTCCAGCAGAGGGTGCAATCATTCCCCTTCCTCCATTACTACATCTCTCCAGCACTGGGAGCAATCATAACCCCCCCCCCCCTTACCTGCAGCTGCTTGAGGACCTGATAGGCCAGCAGCTCCTGTCTGAGGTCATCACCGCATTTCACAATGACGGAGAGCAGTCTCCAGTTGGGGAAGTGCCCATAGGGGGAGCCCTCACGGATCCTCCTGGAATACAGCAAGTCACATTAGATATACACACACATACACACACACAACAGTCTGGTGCTCATACAAGGAAAACTGGCCCCGCCCACAAAACGCACCTGACTTTCTCCTCCCAGGGCTCCTTCAGTGCTACAGCAGACGGGTCCTCGGGGTCTCTGCGGAAAGTGGTGGGGGTGTGCGCCAGCTGCTCGGACAGGCGCCGCCTGTAGGAGATAGAGGATTTTCAGACCACTCATTTCAAGGTAACCCCCATAAGGTTGGCCGGAGACCTCCAACATTGGCCTCCAACCACACAAGCTTGGTGGACTCACCGGATGTCCCCGGCAGCGATAAACACGGGCTCCTTGCTCTCCTGGCTGGTGATACTGTCTACGGAGAACTGGGAGATGTTATCGCAGCTGTTGGTGTGAAGTTCCGGTAGCTGGGAGGACAAGAGAAAGAGAACATCCCGGGGGGATGAGAACCCGCTACGGCCAATCACAAAACATGACAAAAAAACAAAAAACGGGAAGACGCTCACCTCTACCTGCAGCTCGCCGATGTCGTCCACCGACCAGGCCTCCTCGTCGTTGTCGTAATTGGGCACCGTCGTGAAGCTGCTGGCTCTCTGCTCGTGGGTGATGCCGCACTCCGGGAGGTTCTCCACCGAGCGCGTGCTGCGGATGCGGTTCTCGGGAATGCGGGTTGGGACCAAAGATGTCTCGAAGTTCTCGCACTCAAGAACCTCCACGTAGATCAAATATGGAGCCTACAAAGAGAACTTTTAAATGGTGATCGGCTCTGGGACCTCCTAGGCCCAATTTGGAAAAATCTAACAAAGCATACAGGAGTTTGTGTCTCTGCCCCTCCCACAATGGGGAGATTTCCCCCCAGTAGTAACTGTCTCTGCCCCTCCCACAATGGGGAGATTTCCTGCAGTAGTTTGTGTCACTGCCCCTCCCACAATGGTGAGATTTCCCTGCAGTAGTTTGTGTCTCTGCCCCTCCCACAATGGTGAGAGTTCCTGCAGTAGTTTGTGTCTCTGCCCCTCCCACAATGGTGAGATTTCCCTTCAGTAGTTTGTGTCTCTGCCCCTTCCACAATGGGGAGATTTCCCTTCAGTAGTTTGTGTCTCTGCCCCTCCCACAATGGGGAGATTTCCCTGCAGAAGTTTGTGTCTCTGCCCCTCCCACAATGGAGAGATTTCCTGCAGTAGTTTGTGTCTCTGCCCCTCCCACAATGAGGAGATTTCCTGCAGTAGTTTGTGTCTCTGCCCCTCCCACAATGGTGAGATTTCCCTGCAGTAGTGAGTGTCTCTGCCCCTCCCACAACGGGGAGATTTCTGCAGTAGTTTGTGTCTCTGCCCCTCCCACAATGGGGAGATTTCCCTTCAGTAGTTTGTGTCTCTGCCCCTCCCACAATGGGGAGATTTCCCTGCAGAAGTTTGTGTCTCTGCCCCTCCCACAATGGAGAGATTTCCTGCAGTAGTTTGTGTCTCTGCCCCTCCCACAATGAGGAGATTTCCTGCAGTAGTTTGTGTCTCTGCCCCTCCCACAATGGAGAGATTTCCTGCAGTAGTTTGTGTCTCTGCCCCTCCCACAATGAGGAGATTTCCTGCAGTAGTTTGTGTCTCTGCCCCTCCCACAATGGGGAGATTTCCTGCAGTAGTTTGTGTCTCTGCCCCTCCCACAATGAGGAGATTTCCTGCAGTAGTTTGTGTCTCTGCCCCTCCCACAATGGGGAGATTTCCCTGCAGTAGTGAGTGTCTCTGCCCCTCCCACAACGGGGAGATTTCTGCAGTAGTTTGTGTCTCTGCCCCTCCCACAATAAGGAGATTTCCCCGCAGTAGTTTGTGTCTCTGCCCCTCCCACAATAGGGAGATTTCCCCCCAGTAGTTTGTGTCTCTGCCCCTCCCACAATGGGGAGATTTCCCCCCAGTAGTTTGTGTCTCTGCCCCTCCCACAATGGGGAGATTTCCTGCAGTAGTTTGTGTCTCTGCCCCTCCCACAATGGTGAGATTTCCTGCAGTAGTTTGTGTCTCCGCCCCTCCCACAATGGGGAGATTTCCTGCAGTAGTTTGTGTCTCTGCCCCTCCCACAATGGTGAGATTTCCCTTCAGTAGTTTGTGTCTCTGCCCCTCCCACAATGGTGAGATTTCCCTTCAGTAGTTTGTGTCTCTGCCCCTCCCACAATGGGGAGATTTCCCTGCAGTAGTTTGTGTCTCTGCCCCTCCCACAATGGAGAGATTTCCTGCAGTAGTTTGTGTCTCTGCCCCTCCCACAATGAGGAGATTTCCTGCAGTAGTTTGTGTCTCTGCCCCTCCCACAATGAGGAGATTTCCTGCAGTAGTTTGTGTCTCTGCCCCTCCCACAATGAGGAGATTTCCTGCAGTAGTTTGTGTCTCTGCCCCTCCCACAATGGGGAGATTTCCCTGCAGTAGTTTGTGTCTCTGCCCCTCCCACAATGAGGAGATTTCCTGCAGTAGTTTGTGTCTCTGCCCCTCCCACAATGAGGAGATTTCCTGCAGTAGTTTGTGTCTCTGCCCCTCCCACAATGGGGAGATATCCCTGCAGTAGTGAGTGTCTCTGCCCCTCCCACAACGGGGAGATTTCTGCAGTAGTTTGTGTCTCTGCCCCTCCCACAATGAGGAGATTTCCTGCAGTAGTTTGTGTCTCTGCCCCTCCCACAATGAGGAGATTTCCTGCAGTAGTTTGTGTCTCTGCCCCTCCCACAATGGGGAGATTTCCCTGCAGTAGTTTGTGTCTCTGCCCCTCCCACAATAAGGAGATTTCCTGCAGTAGTTTGTGCCTCTGCCCCTCCCACAATGGGGAGATTTTTCTGCAGTAGTTTGTGTCTCTGCCCCTCCCACAATGGGGAGATTTCCCCCCAGTAGTGACTGTCTCTGCCCCTCCCACAATGGGGAGATTTCCTGCAGTAGTTTGTGTCACTGCCCCTCCCACAATGGTGAGATTTCCCTGCAGTAGTTTGTGTCTCTGCCCCAGTTTGTGTCTCTGCCCCTCCCACAATGGTGAGATTTCCCAGGAGTAGTTTGTGTCTCTGCCCCTCCCACAATGGTGAGAGTTCCTGCAGTAGTTTGTGTCTCTGCCCCTCCCAGAATGGTGAGATTTCCCTTCAGTAGTTTGTGTCTCTGCCCCTCCCACAATGGGGAGATTTCCCCCCAGTAGTTTGTGTCTCTGCCCCTCCCACAATGGGGAGATTTCCCCCCAGTAGTTTGTGTCTCTGCCCCTCCCACAATGGAGAGATTTCCTGCAGTAGTTTTTGTCTCTGCCCCTCCCACAATGAGGAGATTTCCTGCAGTAGTTTGTGTCTCTGCCCCTCCCACAATGAGATTTCCTGCAGTAGTTTGTGTCTCTGCCCCTCCCACAATGGGGAGATTTCCCTGCAGTAGTGAGTGTCTCTGCCCCTCCCACAACGGGGAGATTTCTGCAGTAGTTTGTGTCTCTGCCCCTCCCACAATAAGATTTCCCCGCAGTAGTTTGTGTCTCTGCCCCTCCCACAATGGGGAGATTTCCCCCCAGTAGTTTGTGTCTCTGCCCCTCCCACAATGGGGAGATTTCCCCCCAGTAGTTTGTGTCTCTGCCCCTCCCACAATGGGGAGATTTCCCCCCAGTAGTTTGTGTCTCTGCCCCTCCCACAATGGGGAGATTTTCCTGCAGTAGTTTGTGTCTCTGCCCCTCCCACAATGGGGAGATTTCCCCCCAGTAGTGACTGTCTCTGCCCCTCCCACAATGGGGAGATTTCCTGCAGTAGTTTGTGTCACTGCCCCTCCCACAATGGTGAGATTTCCCTGCAGTAGTTTGTGTCTCTGCCCCTCCCACAATGGTGAGATTTCTGCAGTAGTTTGTCTCTCTGCCCCTCCCACAATGGGGAGATTTCCTGCAGTAGTTTTTGTCTCTGCCCCTCCCACAATGGGGAGATTTCCTGCAGTAGTTTGTGTCTCTGCCCCTCCCACAATGGTGAGATTTCCCTTCAGTAGTTTGTCTCTGCCCCTCCCACAATGGGGAGATTTCCCTGCAGTAGTTTGTGTCTCTGCCCCTCCCACAATGGAGAGATTTCCTGCAGTAGTTTGTGTCTCTGCCCCTCCCACAATGAGGAGATTTCCTGCAGTAGTTTGTGTCTCTGCCCCTCCCACAATGAGGAGATTTCCTGCAGTAGTGAGTGTCTCTGCCCCTCCCACAATAAGGAGATTTCCTGCAGTAGTTTGTGTCTCTGCCCCTCCCACAATGAGATTTCCTGCAGTAGTTTGTGTCTCTGCCCCTCCCACAATGGGGAGATATCCCTGCAGTAGTGAGTGTCTCTGCCCCTCCCACAACGGGGAGATTTCTGCAGTAGTGAGTGTCTCTGCCCCTCCCACAACGGGGAGATTTCTGCAGTAGTTTGTGTCTCTGCCCCTCCCACAACGGGGAGATTTCCCCGCAGTAGTTTGTGTCTCTGCCCCTCCCACAATGGGGAGATTTCCTGCAGTAGTTTGTGTCTCTGCCCCTCCCACAATGGGGAGATTTCCCTGCAGTAGTTTGTGTCTCTGCCCCTCCCACAATGGAGAGATTTCCTGCAGTAGTTTGTGTCTCTGCCCCTCCCACAATGGGGAGATTTCCTGCAGTAGTTTGTGTCACTGCCCCTCCCACAATGGGGAGATTTCCTGCAGTAGTTTGTGTCACTGCCCCTCCCACAATGGTGAGATTTCCTGCAGTAGTTTGTGTCTCTGCCCCTCCCACAATGGTGAGATTTCCCTTCAGTAGTTTGTGTCTCTGCCCCTCCCACAATGGGGAGATTTCCCTGCAGAAATTTGTGTCTCTGCCCCTCCCACAATGGGGAGATTTGCCTGCAGTAGTTTGTGTCTCTGCCCCTCCCACAATGAGATTTCCTGCAGTAGTTTGTGTCTCTGCCCCTCCCACAATGGGGAGATTTCCCTGCAGTAGTGAGTGTCTCTGCCCCTCCCACAACGGGGAGATTTCTGCAGTAGTTTGTGTCTCTGCCCCTCCCACAATAAGGAGATTTCCCCGCAGTAGTTTGTGTCTCTGCCCCTCCCACAATAGGGAGATTTACCCCCAGTAGTTTGTGTCTCTGCCCCTCCCACAATGGGGAGATTTCCCCCCAGTAGTTTGTGTCTCTGCCCCTCCCACAATGGGGAGATTTCCTGCAGTAGTTTGTGTCTCTGCCCCTCCCACAATGGTGAGATTTCCTGCAGTAGTTTGTGTCTCCGCCCCTCCCACAATGGGGAGATTTCCTGCAGTAGTTTGTGTCTCTGCCCCTCCCACAATGGTGAGATTTCCCTTCAGTAGTTTGTGTCTCTGCCTCTCCCACAATGGTGAGATTTCCCTTCAGTAGTTTGTGTCTCTGCCCCTCCCACAATGGGGAGATTTCCCTGCAGTAGTTTGTGTCTCTGCCCCTCCCACAATGGAGAGATTTCCTGCAGTAGTTTGTGTCTCTGCCCCTCCCACAATGAGGAGATTTCCTGCAGTAGTTTGTGTCTCTGCCCCTCCCACAATGAGGAGATTTCCTGCAGTAGTTTGTGTCTCTGCCCCTCCCACAATGGGGAGATATCCCTGCAGTAGTGAGTGTCTCTGCCCCTCCCACAACGGGGAGATTTCTGCAGTAGTTTGTGTCTCTGCCCCTCCCACAACGGGGAGATTTCCCCGCAGTAGTTTGTGTCTCTGCCCCTCCCACAATGGGGAGATTTCCCCCCAGTAGTTTGTGTCTCTGCCCCTCCCACAATGGGGAGATTTCCTGCAGTAGTTTGTGTCTCTGCCCCTCCCACAATGGGGAGATTTCCCTGCAGTAGTTTGTGTCTCTGCCCCTCCCACAATGGGGAGATTTCCCTGCAGTAGTTTGTGTCTCTGCCCCTCCCACAATGAGGAGATTTCCTGCAGTAGTTTGTGTCTCTGCCCCTCCCACAATAAGGAGATTTCCTGCAGTAGTTTGTGCCTCTGCCCCTCCCACAATGGGGAGATTTTTCTGCAGTAATTTGTGTCTCTGCCCCTCCCACAATGGGGAGATTTTCCTGCAGTAGTTTGTGTCTCTGCCCCTCCCACAATGGGGAGATTTTCCTGCAGTAGTTTGTGTCTCTGCCCCTCCCACAATGGGGAGATTTTCCTGCAGTAGTTTGTGTCTCTGCCCCTCCCACAATGGGGAGATTTCCCCCCAGTAGTGACTGTCTCTGCCCATCCCACAATGGTGAGATTTCCCTGCAGTAGTTTGTGTCTCTGCCCCTCCCACAATGGGGAGATTTCCCCCCAGTAGTTTGTGTCTCTGCCCCTCCCACAATGGAGAGATTTCCTGCAGTAGTTTGTGTCTCTGCCCCTCCCACAATGAGGAGTTTTCCTGCAGTAGTTTGTGTCTCTGCCCCTCCCACAATGGGGAGATTTCCCTTCAGTAGTTTGTGTCTCTGCCCCTCCCACAATGGGGAGATTTCCCTGCAGTAGTTTGTGCCTCTGCCCCTCCCACAATGGGGAGATTTTTCTGCAGTAGTTTGTGTCTCTGCCCCTCCCACAATGGGGAGATTTTCCTGCAGTAGTTTGTGTCTCTGCCCCTCCCACAATGGGGAGATTTTCCTGCAGTAGTTTGTGTCTCTGCCCCTCCCACAATGGGGAGATTTTCCTGCAGTAGTTTGTCTCTGCCCCTCCCACAATGGGGAGATTTCCCCCCAGTAGTGACTGTCTCTGCCCCTCCCACAATGGGGAGATTTCCTGCAGTAGTTTGTGACACTGCCCCTCCCACAATGGTGAGATTTCCCTGCAGTAGTTTGTGTCTCTGCCCCTCCCACAATGGTGAGATTTCCCTGCAGTAGTTTGTGTCTCTGCCCCTCCCACAATGGTGAGAGTTCCTGCAGTAGTTTGTGTCTCTGCCCCTCCCACAATGGTGAGATTTCCCTTCAGTAGTTTGTGTCTCTGCCCCTCCCACAATGGGGAGATTTCCCCCCAGTAGTTTGTGTCTCTGCCCCTCCCACAATGGGGAGATTTCCCTTCAGTAGTTTGTGTCTCTGCCCCTCCCACAATGGGGAGATTTCCCTGCAGAAGTTTGTGTCTCTGCCCCTCCCACAATGGGGAGATTTCCCTGCAGAAGTTTGTGTCTCTGCCCCTCCCACAATGGTGAGATTTCCCTGCAGTAGTTTGTGTCTCTGCCCCTCCCACAATGGGGAGATTTCCTGCAGTAGTTTGTGTCTCTGCCCCTCCCACAATGGGGAGATTTCCCTGCAGTAGTTTGTGTCTCTGCCCCTCCCACAATGGAGAGATTTCCTGCAGTAGTTTGTGTCTCTGCCCCTCCCACAATGAGGAGATTTCCTGCAGTAGTTTGTGTCTCTGCCCCTCCCACAATGAGGAGATTTCCTGCAGTAGTTTGTGTCTCTGCCCCTCCCACAATGGGGAGATATCCCTGCAGTAGTGAGTGTCTCTGCCCCTCCCACAACGGGGAGATTTCTGCAGTAGTTTGTGTCTCTGCCCCTCCCACAATGGGGAGATTTCCCCGCAGTAGTTGGTGTCTCTGCCCCTCCCACAATAGGGAGATTTCCCCCCAGTAGTGAGTGTCTCTGCCCCTCCCACAATGGGGAGATTTCTGCAGTAGTTTGTGTCTCTGCCCCTCCCACAATAAGGAGATTTCCCCGCAGTAGTTTGTGTCTCTGCCCCTCCCACAATGGTGAGATTTCCTGCAGTAGTTTGTGTCTCTGCCCCTCCCACAATGGTGAGATTTCCCTTCAGTAGTTTGTGTCTCTGCCCCTCCCACAATGGGGAGATTTCCCTGCAGTAGTTTGTGTCTCTGCCCCTCCCACAATGGTGAGATTTCCCTTCAGTAGTTTGTGTCTCTGCCCCTCCCACAATGGGGAGATTTCCCCGCAGTAGTTTGTGTCTCTGCCCCTCCCACAACGGGGAGATTTCTGCAGTAGTTTGTGTCTCTGCCCCTCCCACAATAAGGAGATTTCCCCGCAGTAGTTTGTGTCTCTGCCCCTCCCACAATGGGGAGATTTCCTGCAGTAGTTTGTGTCTCTGCCCCTCCCACAATGAGGAGATTTCCTGCAGTAGTTTGTGTCTCTGCCCCTCCCACAATGAGGAGATTTCCTGCAGTAGTTTGTATCTCTGCCCCTCCCACAATGGGGAGATTTCCCTGCAGTAGTTTGTGTCTCTGCCCCTCCCACAATAAGGAGATTTCCTGCAGTAGTTTGTGCCTCTGCCCCTCCCACAATGGGGAGATTTTCCTGCAGTAGTTTGTGTCTCTGCCCCTCCCACAATGGGGAGATTTCCCTGCAGTAGTTTGTGTCTCTGCCCCTCCCACAATAAGGAGATTTCCTGCAGTAGTTTGTGTCTGCCCCTCCCACAATAAGGAGATTTCCTGCAGTAGTTTGTGTCTCTGCCCCTCCCACAATGGGGAGATTTCCCTGCAGTAGTTTGTGTCTCTGCCCCTCCCACAATAAGGAGATTTCCTGCAGTAGCTTGTGTCTCTGCCCCTCCCACAATAAGGAGATTTCCTGCAGTAGTTTGTGTCTGCCCCTCCCACAATAAGGAGATTTCCTGCAGTAGTTTGTGTCTCTGCCCCTCCCACAATGGGGAGATTTCCCTGCAGTAGTTTGTGTCTCTGCCCCTCCCACAATGAGATTTCCTGCAGTAGTTTGTGTCTCTGCCCCTCCCACAATGGGGAGATTTCCCCCCAGTAGTTTGTGTCTCTGCCCCTCCCACAATGGGGAGATTTCCCTGCAGTAGTGAGTGTCTCTGCCCCTCCCACAATGGGGAGATTTCCTGCAGTAGTTTGTGTCTCTGCCCCTCCCACAATGGGGAGATTTCCCTGCAGTAGTTTGTGTCTCTGCCCCTCCCACAATGGAGAGATTTCCTGCAGTAGTTTGTGTCTCTGCCCCTCCCACAATGAGGAGATTTCCTGCAGTAGTTTGTGTCTCTGCCCCTCCCACAATGAGGAGATTTCCTGCAGTAGTTTGTGTCTCTGCCCCTCCCACAATGGGGAGATATCCCTGCAGTAGTGAGTGTCTCTGCCCCTCCCACAACGGGGAGATTTCTGCAGTAGTTTGTGTCTCTGCCCCTCCCACAATGGGGAGATTTCCCCGCAGTAGTTGGTGTCTCTGCCCCTCCCACAATAGGGAGATTTCCCCCCAGTAGTGAGTGTCTCTGCCCCTCCCACAATGGGGAGATTTCTGCAGTAGTTTGTGTCTCTGCCCCTCCCACAATAAGGAGATTTCCCCGCAGTAGTTTGTGTCTCTGCCCCTCCCACAATGGTGAGATTTCCTGCAGTAGTTTGTGTCTCTGCCCCTCCCACAATGGTGAGATTTCCCTTCAGTAGTTTGTGTCTCTGCCCCTCCCACAATGGGGAGATTTCCCTGCAGTAGTTTGTGTCTCTGCCCCTCCCACAATGGTGAGATTTCCCTTCAGTAGTTTGTGTCTCTGCCCCTCCCACAACGGGGAGATTTCTGCAGTAGTTTGTGTCTCTGCCCCTCCCACAATGGGGAGATTTCCTGCAGTAGTTTGTGTCTCTGCCCCTCCCACAATGAGGAGATTTCCTGCAGTAGTTTGTGTCTCTGCCCCTCCCACAATGAGGAGATTTCCTGCAGTAGTTTGTATCTCTGCCCCTCCCACAATGGGGAGATTTCCCTGCAGTAGTTTGTGTCTCTGCCCCTCCCACAATAAGGAGATTTCCTGCAGTAGTTTGTGCCTCTGCCCCTCCCACAATGGGGAGATTTTCCTGCAGTAGTTTGTGTCTCTGCCCCTCCCACAATGGAGAGATTTCCTGCAGTAGTTTGTGTCTCTGCCCCTCCCACAATGGGGAGATTTCCCTGCAGTAGTTTGTGTCTCTGCCCCTCCCACAATGAGATTTCCTGCAGTAGTTTGTGTCTCTGCCCCTCCCACAATGAGATTTCCTGCAGTAGTTTGTGTCTCTGCCCCTCCCACAATGGGGAGATTTCCCCCCAGTAGTTTGTGTCTCTGCCCCTCCCACAATGGGGAGATTTCCTGCAGTAGTTTGTGTCTCTGCCCCTCCCACAATGGTGAGATTTCCCTGCAGTAGTTTGTGTCTCTGCCCCTCCCACAATGGTGAGATTTCCCCCCAGTAGTTTGTGTCTCTGCCCCTCCCACAATGGAGAGATTTCCTGCAGTAGTTTGTGTCTCTGCCCCTCCCACAATGAGGAGATTTCCTGCAGTAGTTTGTGTCTCTGCCCCTCCCACAATGAGATTTCCTGCAGTAGTTTGTGTCTCTGCCCCTCCCACAATGGGGAGATTTCTGCAGTAGTTTGTGTCTCTGCCCCTCCCACAATAAGGAGATTTCCTGCAGTAGTTTGTGCCTCTGCCCCTCCCACAATAAGGAGATTTCCTGCAGTAGTTTGTGCCTCTGCCCCTCCCACAATGGGGAGATTTCCTGCAGTAGTTTGTGCCTCTGCCCCTCCCACAATGGGGAGATTTCCTGCAGTAGTTTGTGCCTCTGCCCCTCCCACAATGGGGAGATTTCCTGCAGTAGTTTGTGTCTGCCCCTCCCACAATAAGGAGATTTCCTGCAGTAGTTTGTGTCTCTGCCCCTCCCACAATGGTGAGATTTCCCTTCAGTAGTTTGTGTCTCTGCCCCTCCCACAATGGGGAGATTTCCCTGCAGTAGTTTGTGTCTCTGCCCCTCCCACAATGGGGAGATTTCCCTGCAGTAGTTTGTGTCTCTGCCCCTCCCACAATGGGGAGATTTCCCTGCAGTAGTTTGTGTCTCTGCCCCTCCCACAATGGGGAGATTTCCCTGCAGTAGTTTGTGTCTCTGCCCCTCCCACAATGGGGAGATTTCCCCCCAGTAGTTTGTGTCTCTGCCCCTCCCACAATGAGATTTCCTGCAGTAGTTTGTGTCTCTGCCCCTCCCACAATGGGGAGATTTCCTGCAGTAGTTTGTGTCTCTGCCCCTCCCACAATGGGGAGATTTTCCTGCAGTAGTTTGTGTCTCTGCCCCTCCCACAATGGGGAGATTTTCCTGCAGTAGTTTGTGTCTGCTCCTCCCACAATGGGGAGATTTTCCTGCAGTAGTTTGTGTCTCTGCCCCTCCCACAATAAGATTTCCTGCAGTAGTTTGTGTCTCTGCCCCTCCCACAATGAGATTTCCTGCAGTAGTTTGTGTCTCTGCCCCTCCCACAATGGGGAGATTTCCCTTCAGTAGTTTGTGTCTCTGCCCCTCCCACAATGAGATTTCCTGCAGTAGTTTGTGTCTCTGCCCCTCCCACAATGGGGAGATTTCCCTGCTGTAGTTTGTGTCTCTGCCCCTCCCACAATAAGGAGATTTCCTGCAGTAGTTTGTGTCTCTGCCCCTCCCACAATGAGATTTCCTGCAGTAGTTTGTGTCTCTGCCCCTCCCACAATGGGGAGATTTCTCTGCAGTAGTTTGTGTCTCTGCCCCTCCCACAATGGGGAGATTTCCTGCAGTAGTTTGTGTCTCTGCCCCTCCCACAATGGGGAGATTTTCCTGCAGTAGTTTGTGTCTCTGCCCCTCCCACAATGGGGAGATTTCCTGCAGTAGTTTGTGTCTCTGCCCCTCCCACAATGGGGAGATTTCCCCCCAGTAGTTTGTGTCTCTGCCCCTCCCACAATGGGGAGATTTCCTGCAGTAGTTTGTGTCTCTGCCCCTCCCACAATGGGGAGATTTTCCTGCAGTAGTTTGTGTCTCTGCCCCTCCCACAATGGTGAGATTTCCCTTCAGTAGTTTGTGTCTCTGCCCCTCCCACAATGGAGAGATTTCCTGCAGTAGTTTGTGTCTCTGCCCCTCCCACAATGAGGAGATTTCCTGCAGTAGTTTGTGTCTCTGCCCCTCCCACAATGAGGAGATTTCCTGCAGTAGTTTGTGTCTCTGCCCCTCCCACAATGAGGAGATTTCCTGCAGTAGTTTGTGTCTCTGCCCCTCCCACAATAAGGAGATTTCCTGCAGTAGTTTGTGTCTATGCCCCTCCCACAATAAGGAGATTTCCTGCAGTAGTTTGTGTCTCTGCCCCTCCCACAATGGGGAGATTTCCTGCAGTAGTTTGTGTCTCTGCCCCTCCCACAATGGGGAGATTTCCTGCAGTAGTTTGTGTCTCTGCCCCTCCCACAATGGGGAGATTTCCCTTCAGTAGTTTGTGTCTCTGCCCCTCCCACAATGGTGAGATTTCCCTTCAGTAGTTTGTGTCTCTGCCCCTCCCACAATGGGGAGATTTCCCTGCAGTAGTTTGTGTCTCTGCCCCTCCCACAATGGAGAGATTTCCTGCAGTAGTTTGTGTCTCTGCCCCTCCCACAATGAGGAGATTTCCTGCAGTAGTTTGTGTCTGCCCCTCCCACAATGAGGAGATTTCCTGCAGTAGTGAGTGTCTCTGCCCCTCCCACAACGGGGAGATTTCTGCAGTAGTTTGTGTCTCTGCCCCTCCCACAACGGGGAGATTTCCCCGCAGTAGTTTGTGTCTCTGCCCCTCCCACAATGGGGAGATTTCCCCCCAGTAGTTTGTGTCTATGCCCCTCCCACAATAAGGAGATTTCCTGCAGTAGTTTGTGTCTCTGCCCCTCCCACAATGGGGAGATTTCCTGCAGTAATTTGTGTCTCTGCCCCTCCCACAATGGGGAGATTTCCTGCAGTAGTTTGTGTCTCTGCCCCTCCCACAATGGGGAGATTTCCCCCCAGTAGTTTGTGTCTCTGCCCCTCCCACAATGGAGAGATTTCCTGCAGTAGTTTGTGTCTCTGTCCCTCCCACAATGGGGAGATTTCCTGCAGTAGTTTGTGCCTCTGCCCCTCCCACAATGGGGAGATTTCCTGCAGTAGTTTGTGTCTGCCCCTCCCACAATAAGGAGATTTCCTGCAGTAGTTTGTGCCTCTGCCCCTCCCACAATGGGGAGATTTCCTGCAGTAGTTTGTGTCTGCCCCTCCCACAATAAGGAGATTTCCTGCAGTAGTTTGTGTCTCTACCCCTCCCACAATGAGATTTCCTGCAGTAGTTTGTGTCTCTGCCCCTCCCACAATGGGGAGATTTTCCTGCAGTAGTTTGTGTCTCTGCCCCTTCCACAATGGGGAGATTTCCCCCCAGTAGTTTGTGTCTCTGCCCCTCCCACAATGAGATTTCCTGCAGTAGTTTGTGTCTCTACCCCTCCCACAATGGGGAGATTTCCTGCAGTAGTTTGTGTCTCTGCCCCTCCCACAATGGGGAGATTTTCCTGCAGTAGTTTGTGTCTCTGCCCCTCCCACAATGGGGAGATTTTCCTGCAGTAGTTTGTGTCTGCTCCTCCCACAATGGGGAGATTTTCCTGCAGTAGTTTGTGTCTGCTCCTCCCACAATGGTGAGATTTCCCTTCAGTAGTTTGTGTCTCTGCCCCTCCCACAATGGGGAGATTTCCCCCCAGTAGTTTGTGACTCTGCCCCTCCCACAATGGGGAGATTTCCCTTCAGTAGTTTGTGTCTCTGCCCCTCCCACAATGGGGAGATTTCCCTGCAGAAGATTGTGTCTCTGCCCCTCCCACAATGGTGAGATTTCCCTGCAGTAGTTTGTGTCTCTGCCCCTCCCACAATGGGGAGATTTCCTGCAGTAGTTTGTGTCTCTGCCCCTCTCACAATGAGGAGATTTCCTGCAGTAGTTTGTGTCTCTGCCCCTCCCACAATGAGATTTCCTGCAGTAGTTTGTGTCTCTGCCCCTCCCACAATGGGGAGATTTCCCCCCAGTAGTTTGTGTCTCTGCCCCTCCCACAATGGGGAGATTTCCCCCCAGTAGTTTGTGTCTCTGCCCCTCCCACAATGGGGAGATTTCCCCCCAGTAGTTTGTGTCTCTGCCCCTCCCACAATGGGGAGATTTCCCTGCAGTAGTGAGTGTCTCTGCCCCTCCCACAATGGGGAGATTTCCTGCAGTAGTTTGTGTCTCTGCCCCTCCCACAATGGTGAGATTTCCTGCAGTAGTTTGTGTCTCTGCCCCTCCCACAATGGGGAGATTTCCTGCAGTAGTTTGTGTCTCTGCCCCTCCCACAATGGTGAGATTTCCCTTCAGTAGTTTGTGTCTCTGCCCCTCCCACAATGGTGAGATTTCCCTTCAGTAGTTTGTGTCTCTGCCCCTCCCACAATGAGGAGATTTCCTGCAGTAGTTTGTGTCTGCCCCTCCCACAATGAGGAGATTTCCTGCAGTAGTGAGTGTCTCTGCCCCTCCCACAACGGGGAGATTTCTGCAGTAGTTTGTGTCTCTGCCCCTCCCACAACGGGGAGATTTCCCCGCAGTAGTTTGTGTCTCTGCCCCTCCCACAATGGGGAGATTTCCCCCCAGTAGTTTGTGTCTCTGCCCCTCCCACAATGGGGAGATTTCCCTGCAGTAGTGAGTGTCTCTGCCCCGCCCACAACGGGGAGATTTCTGCAGTAGTGTGTGTCTCTGCCCCTCCCACAATGGTGAGATTTCCCTTCAGTAGTTTGTGTCTCTGCCCCTCCCACAATGGGGAGATTTCCCTGCAGTAGTTTGTGTCTCTGCCCCTCCCACAATGGTGAGATTTCCCTTCAGTAGTTTGTGTCTCTGCCCCTCCCACAATGGGGAGATTTCCCCGCAGTAGTTTGTGTCTCTGCCCCTCCCACAACGGGGAGATTTCTGCAGTAGTTTGTGTCTCTGCCCCTCCCACAATAAGGAGATTTCCCCCCAGTAGTTTGTGTCTCTGCCCCTCCCACAATGGAGAGATTTCCTGCAGTAGTTTGTGTCTCTGCCCCTCCCACAATGAGGAGATTTCCTGCAGTAGTTTGTGTCTCTGCCCCTCCCACAATGGGGAGATTTCCCCCCCAGTAGTTTGTGTCTCTGCCCCTCCCACAATGGGGAGATTTCCTGCAGTAGTTTGTGTCTCTGCCCCTCCCACAATGGGGAGATTTCCCTGCAGTAGTTTGTGTCTCTGCCCCTCCCACAATGGGGAGATTTCCCTGCAGTAGTTTGTGTCTCTGCCCCTCCCACAATGGGGAGATTTCCCTGCAGTAGTTTGTGTCTCTGCCCCTCCCACAATGGGGAGATTTCCTGCAGTAGTTTGTGTCTCTGCCCCTCCCACAATAAGGAGATTTCCTGCAGTAGTTTGTGCCTCTGCCCCTCCCACAATGGGGAGATTTTCCTGCAGTAGTTTGCGTCTCTGCCCCTCCCACAATGGGGAGATTTTCCTGCAGTAGTTTGTGTCTCTGCCCCTCCCACAATGGGGAGATTTTCCTGCAGTAGTTTGTGTCTCTGCCCCTCCCACAATGGGGAGATTTCCCTGCAGTAGTTTGTGTCTCTGCCCCTCCCACAATAAGGAGATTTCCTGCAGTAGTTTGTGTCTGCCCCTCCCACAATAAGGAGATTTCCTGCAGTAGCTTGTGTCTCTGCCCCTCCCACAATGGGGAGATTTCCTGCAGTAGTTTGTGTCTCTGCCCCTCCCACAATAAGGAGATTTCCTGCAGTAGTTTGTGTCTATGCCCCTCCCACAATGAGATTTCCTGCAGTAGTTTGTGTCTCTGCCCCTCCCACAATGGGGAGATTTCCCTGCAGTAGTTTGTGTCTCTGCCCCTCCCACAATGAGATTTCCTGCAGGAGTTTGTGTCTCTGCCCCTCCCACAATGAGATTTCCTGCAGTAGTTTGTGTCTCTGCCCCTCCCACAATGGGGAGATTTCCCCCCAGTAGTTTGTCTCTGCCCCTCCCACAATGAGGAGATTTCCTGCAGTAGTTTGTGTCTGCCCCTCCCACAATGAGGAGATTTCCTGCAGTAGTGAGTGTCTCTGCCCCTCCCACAACGGGGAGATTTCTGCAGTAGTTTGTGTCTCTGCCCCTCCCACAACGGGGAGATTTCCCCGCAGTAGTTTGTGTCTCTGCCCCTCCCACAATGGGGAGATTTCCCCCCAGTAGTTTGTGTCTCTGCCCCTCCCACAATGGGGAGATTTCCCTGCAGTAGTGAGTGTCTCTGCCCCGCCCACAACGGGGAGATTTCTGCAGTAGTTTGTGTCTCTGCCCCTCCCACAATGGTGAGATTTCCCTTCAGTAGTTTGTGTCTCTGCCCCTCCCACAATGGGGAGATTTCCCTGCAGTAGTTTGTGTCTCTGCCCCTCCCACAATGGTGAGATTTCCCTTCAGTAGTTTGTGTCTCTGCCCCTCCCACAATGAGGAGATTTCCTGCAGTAGTTTGTGTCTCTGCCCCTCCCACAATGAGGAGATTTCCTGCAGTAGTTTGTGTCTCTGCCCCTCCCACAATGGGGAGATTTCCCCCCAGTAGTTTGTGTCTCTGCCCCTCCCACAATGGGGAGATTTCCTGCAGTAGTTTGTGTCTCTGCCCCTCCCACAATGGGGAGATTTCCCTGCAGTAGTTTGTGTCTCTGCCCCTCCCACAATGGGGAGATTTCCCTGCAGTAGTTTGTGTCTCTGCCCCTCCCACAATGGGGAGATTTCCCTGCAGTAGTTTGTGTCTCTGCCCCTCCCACAATGGGGAGATTTCCCTGCAGTAGTTTGTGTCTCTGCCCCTCCCACAATGGGGAGATTTCCTGCAGTAGTTTGTGTCTCTGCCCCTCCCACAATGGGGAGATTTCCCCCCAGAAGTTTGTGTCTCTGCCCCTCCCACAATGTAGAGATTTCCTGCAGTAGTTTGTGTCTCTGCTCCTCCCACAATGAGGAGATTTCCTGCAGTAGTTTGTGTCTCTGCCCCTCCCACAATGAGGAGATTTCCTGCAGTAGTTTGTGTCTCTGCCCCTCCCACAATAAGGAGATTTCCTGCAGTAGTTTGTGTCTATGCCCCTCCCACAATGAGATTTCCTGCAGTAGTTTGTGTCTCTGCCCCTCCCACAATGGGGAGATTTCCCTGCAGTAGTTTGTGTCTCTGCCCCTCCCACAATGGGGAGATTTCCTGCAGTAGTTTGTGTCTCTGCCCCTCCCACAATGGGGAGATTTCCCCCCAGAAGTTTGTGTCTCTGCCCCTCCCACAATGAGGAGATTTCCCCCCAGTAGTTTGTGTCTCTGCCCCTCCCACAATGAGGAGATTTCCTGCAGTAGTTTGTGTCTCTGCCCCTCCCACAATGAGGAGATTTCCTGCAGTAGTTTGTGTCTCTGCCCCTCCCACAATGGGGAGATTTTCCTGCAGTAGTGAGTGTCTCTGCCCCTCCCACAACGGGGAGATTTCTGCAGTAGTTTGTGTCTCTGCCCCTCCCACAATGGGGAGATTTCCCTGCTGTAGTTTGTGTCTCTGCCCCTCCCACAATAAGGAGATTTCCTGCAGTAGTTTGTGTCTCTGCCCCTCCCACAATGAGATTTCCTGCAGTAGTTTGTGTCTCTGCCCCTCCCACAATGGGGAGATTTCCCCCCAGTAGTTTGTGTCTCTGCCCCTCCCACAATGAGGAGATTTCCTGCAGTAGTTTGTGTCTCTGCCCCTCCCACAATGAGATTTCCTGCAGTAGTTTGTGTCTCTGCCCCTCCCACAATGGTGAGATTTCCCTTCAGTAGTTTGTGTCTCTGCCCCTCCCACAATGAGATTTCCTGCAGTAGTTTGTGTCTCTGCCCCTCCCACAATGGGGAGATTTCCCTGCAGTAGTTTGTGTCTCTGCCCCTCCCACAATGGTGAGATTTCCTGCAGTAGTTTGTGTCTCTGCCCCTCCCACAATGAGGAGATTTCCTGCAGTAGTTTGTGTCTCTGCCCCTCCCACAATGGGGAGATTTCCCCCCAGTAGTTTGTGTCTCTGCCCCTCCCACAATGGGGAGATTTCCTGCAGTAGTTTGTGTCTCTGCCCCTCCCACAATGGGGAGATTTCCCTGCAGTAGTTTGTGTCTCTGCCCCTCCCACAATGGGGAGATTTCCCTGCAGTAGTTTGTGTCTCTGCCCCTCCCACAATGGGGAGATTTCCCTGCAGTAGTTTGTGTCTCTGCCCCTCACACAATGAGATTTCCTGCAGTAGTTTGTGTCTCTGCCCCTCCCACAATGAGATTTCCTGCAGTAGTTTGTGTCTCTGCCCCTCCCACAATGGGGAGATTTCTGCAGTAGTTTGTGTCTCTGCCCCTCCCACAATGGGGAGATTTCCTGCAGTAGTTTGTGTCTCTGCCCCTCCCACAATAAGGAGATTTCCTGCAGTAGTTTGTGCCTCTGCCCCTCCCACAATGGGGAGATTTTCCTGCAGTAGTTTGTGTCTCTGCCCCTCCCACAATGGTGAGATTTCCTGCAGTAGTTTGTGTCTCTGCCCCTCCCACAATGGGGAGATTTCCCTGCTGTAGTTTGTGTCTCTGCCCCTCCCACAATAAGGAGATTTCCTGCAGTAGTTTGTGTCTCTGCCCCTCCCACAATGGTGAGATTTCCTGCAGTAGTTTGTGTCTCTGCCCCTCCCACAATGGGGAGATTTCCTGCAGTAGTTTGTGTCTCTGCCCCTCCCACAATGATGAGATTTCCTGCAGTAGTTTGTGTCTCTGCCCCTCCCACAATGAGGAGATTTCCTGCAGTAGTTTGTGTCTCTGCCCCTCCCACAATGGGGAGAGTTCCCTGCAGTAGTTTGTGTCTCTGCCCCTCCCACAATGGGGAGATTTCCCCCCAGTAGTTTGTGTCTCTGCCCCTCCCACAATGGGGAGATTTCCCCCCAGTAGTTTGTGTCTCTGCCCCTCCCACAATGAGGAGATTTCCTGCAGTAGTTTGTGTCTCTGCCCCTCCCACAATGAGGAGATTTCCTGCAGTAGTTTGTGTCTCTGCCCCTCCCACAATGAGATTTCCTGCAGTAGTGAGTGTCTCTGCCCCTCCCACAACGGGGAGATTTCTGCAGTAGTTTGTGTCTCTGCCCCTCCCACAATGGGGAGATTTCCTGCAGTAGTTTGTGTCTCTGCCCCTCCCACAATGGTGAGATTTCCCTCCAGTAGTTTGTGTCTCTGCCCCTCCCACAATGGTGAGATTTCCCTTCAGTAGTTTGTGTCTCTGCCCCTCCCACAATGGGGAGATTTCCCTGCAGTAGTTTGTGTCTCTGCCCCTCCCACAATGGAGAGATTTCCTGCAGTAGTTTGTGTCTCTGCCCCTCCCACAATGAGGAGATTTCCTGCAGTAGTTTGTGTCTCTGCCCCTCCCACAATGAGGAGATTTCCTGCAGTAGTTTGTGTCTCTGCCCCTCCCACAATGAGGAGATTTCCTGCAGTAGTTTGTGTCTCTGCCCCTCCCACAATGGGGAGATTTCCCCCCAGTAGTTTGTGTCTCTGCCCCTCCCACAATCGGGAGATTTCCCCCCAGTAGTGAGTGTCTCTGCCCCTCCCACAATGGGGAGATTTCTGCAGTAGTTTGTGTCTCTGCCCCTCCCACAATAAGGAGATTTCCCCGCAGTAGTTTGTGTCTCTGCCCCTCCCACAATGGGGAGATTTCCCTGCAGTAGTTTGTGTCTCTGCCCCTCCCACAACGGGGAGATTTCTGCAGTAGTTTGTGTCTCTGCCCCTCCCACAATAAGGAGATTTCCCCGCAGTAGTTTGTGTCTCTGCCCCTCCCACAATGGGGAGATTTCCTGTAGTAGTTTGTGTCTCTGCCCCTCCCACAATGGGGAGATTTCCCCCCAGTAGTTTGTGTCTCTGCCCCTCCCACAATGGGGAGATTTCCCTGCAGTAGTGAGTGTCTCTGCCCCTCCCACAACGGGGAGATTTCTGCAGTAGTTTGTGTCTCTGCCCCTCCCACAATGGGGAGATTTCCTGCAGTAGTTTGTGTCTCTGCCCCTCCCACAATGGGGAGATTTCCCTGCAGTAGTTTGTGTCTCTGCCCCTCCCACAATGGGGAGATTTCCTGCAGTAGTTTGTGTCTCTGCCCCTCCCACAATGAGGAGATTTCCTGCAGTAGTTTGTGTCTCTGCCCCTCCCACAATGGGGAGATTTCTGCAGTAGTTTGTGTCTCTGCCCCTCCCACAATGGGGAGATTTCCTGCAGTAGTTTGTGTCTCTGCCCCTCCCACAATAAGGAGATTTCCCTGCAGTAGTTTGTCTCTGCCCCTCCCACAATGAGGAGATTTCCTGCAGTAGTTTGTGTCTGCCCCTCCCACAATGAGGAGATTTCCTGCAGTAGTGAGTGTCTCTGCCCCTCCCACAACGGGGAGATTTCTGCAGTAGTTTGTGTCTCTGCCCCTCCCACAACGGGGAGATTTCCCCACAGTAGTTTGTGTCTCTGCCCCTCCCACAATGGGGAGATTTCCCCCCAGTAGTTTGTGTCTCTGCCCCTCCCACAATGGGGAGATTTCCCTGCAGTAGTGAGTGTCTCTGCCCCGCCCACAACGGGGAGATTTCTGCAGTAGTTTGTGTCTCTGCCCCTCCCACAATAAGGAGATTTCCCTGCAGTAGTTTGTGTCTCTGCCCCTCCCACAATGGGGAGATTTCCCCACAGTAGTTTGTGTCTCTGCCCCTCCCACAATGGGGAGATTTCCTGCAGTAGTTTGTGTCTCTGCCCCTCCCACAATGGGGAGATTTCCCTGCAGTAGTTTGTGTCTCTGCCCCTCCCACAATGGGGAGATTTCCCTGCAGTAGTTTGTGTCTCTGCCCCTCCCACAATGGGGAGATTTCCCTGCAGTAGTTTGTGTCTCTGCCCCTCCCACAATGGGGAGATTTCCCTGCAGTAGTTTGTGTCTCTGCCCCTCCCACAATGGGGAGATTTCCTGCAGTAGTTTGTGTCTCTGCCCCTCCCACAATGGGGAGATTTCCCCCCAGAAGTTTGTGTCTCTGCCCCTCCCACAATGGGGAGATTTCCCTGCAGTAGTTTGTGTCTCTGCCCCTCCCACAATGGGGAGATTTCCCTGCAGTAGTTTGTGTCTCTGCCCCTCCCACAATGGGGAGATTTCCTGCAGTAGTTTGTGTCTCTGCCCCTCCCACAATGGAGAGATTTCCTGCAGTAGTTTGTGTCTCTGCTCCTCCCACAATGAGGAGATTTCCTGCAGTAGTTTGTGTCTCTGCCCCTCCCACAATGAGGAGATTTCCTGCAGTAGTTTGTGTCTCTGCCCCTCCCACAATAAGGAGATTTCCTGCAGTAGTTTGTGTCTATGCCCCTCCCACAATGAGATTTCCTGCAGTAGTTTGTGTCTCTGTCCCTCCCACAATGGGGAGATTTCCCCCCAGTAGTTTGTGTCTCTGCCCCTCCCACAATGAGATTTCCTGCAGTAGTTTGTGTCTCTGCCCCTCCCACAATGAGGAGATTTCCTGCAGTAGTTTGTGTCTCTGCCCCTCCCACAATGGGGAGATTTTCCTGCAGTAGTGAGTGTCTCTGCCCCTCCCACAACGGGGAGATTTCTGCAGTAGTTTGTGTCTCTGCCCCTCCCACAATGGGGAGATTTCCCTGCTGTAGTTTGTGTCTCTGCCCCTCCCACAATAAGGAGATTTCCTGCAGTAGTTTGTGTCTCTGCCCCTCCCACAATGAGATTTCCTGCAGTAGTTTGTGTCTCTGCCCCTCCCACAATGGGGAGATTTCCCCCCAGTAGTTTGTGTCTCTGCCCCTCCCACAATGAGGAGATTTCCTGCAGTAGTTTGTGTCTCTGCCCCTCCCACAATGAGATTTCCTGCAGTAGTTTGTGTCTCTGCCCCTCCCACAATGGTGAGATTTCCCTTCAGTAGTTTGTG
Source organism: Rana muscosa (assembly GCA_029206835.1). Lineage (NCBI taxonomy): Eukaryota > Metazoa > Chordata > Amphibia > Anura > Ranidae > Rana > Rana muscosa. The sequence goes on from JARGYO010005627.1 coordinate 491,334, forward strand.
TCTCTGCCCCTCCCACAATGAGATTTCCTGCAGTAGTTTGTGTCTCTGCCCCTCCCACAATGGGGAGATTTCCCTGCAGTAGTTTGTGTCTCTGCCCCTCCCACAATGGTGAGATTTCCCTTCAGTAGTTTGTGTCTCTGTCCCTCCCACAATGAGGAGATTTCCTGCAGTAGTTTGTGTCTCTGCCCCTCCCACAATGAGGAGATTTCCTGCAGTAGTTTGTGTCTCTGCCCCTCCCACAATGGGGAGATTTCCCTGCAGTAGTTTGTGTCTCTGCCCCTCCCACAATGGGGAGATTTCCCTGCAGTAGTTTGTGTCTCTGCCCCTCCCACAATGGGGAGATTTCTGCAGTAGTTTGTGTCTCTGCCCCTCCCACAATGGGGAGATTTCCTGCAGTAGTTTGTGTCTCTGCCCCTCCCACAATAAGGAGATTTCCTGCAGTAGTTTGTGCCTCTGCCCCTCCCACAATGGGGAGATTTTCCTGCAGTAGTTTGTGTCTCTGCCCCTCCCACAACGGGGAGATTTCTGCAGTAGTTTGTGTCTCTGCCCCTCCCACAATGGTGAGATTTCCTGCAGTAGTTTGTGTCTCTGCCCCTCCCACAATGGGGAGATTTCCCTGCTGTAGTTTGTGTCTCTGCCCCTCCCACAATAAGGAGATTTCCTGCAGTAGTTTGTGTCTCTGCCCCTCCCACAATGGGGAGATTTCCCTGCAGTAGTTTGTGTCTCTGCCCCTCCCACAATGGGGAGATTTCCCCCCAGTAGTTTGTGTCTCTGCCCCTCCCACAATGGGGAGATTTCCCCCCAGTAGTTTGTGTCTCTGCCCCTCCCACAATGGGGAGATTTCCCCCCAGTAGTTTGTGTCTCTGCCCCTCCCACAATGGGGAGATTTCCCCCCAGTAGTTTGTGTCTCTGCCCCTCCCACAATAAGGAGATTTCCTGCAGTAGTTTGTGTCTCTGCCCCTCCCACAATGAGGAGATTTCCTGCAGTAGTTTGTGTCTCTGCCCCTCCCACAATGAGATTTCCTGCAGTAGTGAGTGTCTCTGCCCCTCCCACAACGGGGAGATTTCTGCAGTAGTTTGTGTCTCTGCCCCTCCCACAATGGGGAGATTTCCTGCAGTAGTTTGTGTCTCTGCCCCTCCCACAATGGTGAGATTTCCCTCCAGTAGTTTGTGTCTCTGCCCCTCCCACAATGGTGAGATTTCCCTTCAGTAGTTTGTGTCTCTGCCCCTCCCACAATGGGGAGATTTCCCTGCAGTAGTTTGTGTCTCTGCCCCTCCCACAATGGAGAGATTTCCTGCAGTAGTTTGTGTCTCTGCCCCTCCCACAATGAGGAGATTTCCTGCAGTAGTTTGTGTCTCTGCCCCTCCCACAATGAGGAGATTTCCTGCAGTAGTTTGTGTCTCTGCCCCTCCCACAATGGGGAGATATCCCTGCAGTAGTGAGTCTCTGCCCCTCCCACAACGGGGAGATTTCTGCAGTAGTTTGTGTCTCTGCCCCTCCCACAACGGGGAGATTTCCCCGCAATAGTTTGTGTCTCTGCCCCTCCCACAATGGGGAGATTGCCCCCCAGTAGTGAGTGTCTCTGCCCCTCCCACAATGGGGAGATTTCTGCAGTAGTTTGTGTCTCTGCCCCTCCCACAATAAGGAGATTTCCCCGCAGTAGTTTGTGTCTCTGCCCCTCCCACAATGGGGAGATTTCCCTGCAGTAGTTTGTGTCTCTGCCCCTCCCACAACAGGGAGATTTCTGCAGTAGTTTGTGTCTCTGCCCCTCCCACAATAAGGAGATTTCCCCGCAGTAGTTTGTGTCTCTGCCCCTCCCACAATGGGGAGATTTCCTGTAGTAGTTTGTGTCTCTGCCCCTCCCACAATGGGGAGATTTCCCCCCAGTAGTTTGTGTCTCTGCCCCTCCCACAATGGGGAGATTTCCCTGCAGTAGTGAGTGTCTCTGCCCCTCCCACAACGGGGAGATTTCTGCAGTAGTTTGTGTCTCTGCCCCTCCCACAATGGGGAGATTTCCCCCCAGTAGTTTGTGTCTCTGCCCCTCCCACAATGGGGAGATTTCCTGCAGTAGTTTGTGTCTCTGCCCCTCCCACAATGGTGAGATTTCCCTTCAGTAGTTTGTGTCTCTGCTCCTCCCACAATGGGGAGATTTCCCTGCAGTAGTTTGTGTCTCTGCCCCTCCCACAATGGAGAGATTTCCTGCAGTAGTTTGTGTCTCTGCCCCTCCCACAATGAGGAGATTTCCTGCAGTAGTTTGTGTCTCTGCCCCTCCCACAATGGGGAGATTTCCTGCAGTAGTTTGTGTCTCTGCCCCTCCCACAATAAGGAGATTTCTCTGCAGTAGTTTGTGTCTCTGCCCCTCCCACAATGGGGAGATTTCCTGCAGTAGTTTGTGTCTCTGCCCCTCCCACAATGAGGAGATTTCCTGCAGTAGTTTGTGTCTCTGCCCCTCCCACAATGGGGAGATATCCCTGCAGTAGTGAGTGTCTCTGCCCCTCCCACAATGGGGAGATTTCCCCCCAGTAGTGAGTGTCTCTGCCCCTCCCACAATGGGGAGATTTCTGCAGTAGTTTGCGTCTCTGCCCCTCCCACAATAAGGAGATTTCCCCGCAGTAGTTTGTGTCTCTGCCCCTCCCACAATGGTGAGATTTCCTGCAGTAGTTTGTGTCTCTGCCCCTCCCACAATGGGGAGATTTCCCTGCAGTAGTTTGTGTCTCTGCCCCTCCCACAACGGGGAGATTTCTGCAGTAGTTTGTGTCTCTGCCCCTCCCACAATAAGGAGATTTCCCCGCAGTAGTTTGTGTCTCTGCCCCTCCCACAATGGGGAGACTTCCTGTAGTAGTTTGTGTCTCTGCCCCTCCCACAATGGGGAGATTTCCCTGCAGTAGTGAGTGTCTCTGCCCCTCCCACAACGGGGAGATTTCTGCAGTAGTTTGTGTCTCTGCCCGTCCCACAATGGTGAGATTTCCCTTCAGTAGTTTGTGTCTCTGCCCCTCCCACAATGGAGAGATTTCCTGCAGTAGTGAGTGTCTCTGCCCCTCCCACAATGGGGAGATTTCCTGTAGTAGTTTGTGTCTCTGCCCCTCCCACAATGGGGAGATTTCCCCCCAGTAGTTTGTGTCTCTGCCCCTCCCACAATGGAGAGATTTCCTGCAGTAGTTTGTGTCTCTGCCCCTCCCACAATGAGGAGATTTCCTGCAGTAGTTTGTGTCTCTGCCCCTCCCACAATGGGGAGATTTCTGCAGTAGTTTGTGTCTCTGCCCCTCCCACAATGGGGAGATTTCCTGCAGTAGTTTGTGTCTCTGCCCCTCCCACAATAAGGAGATTTCTCTGCAGTAGTTTGTGTCTCTGCCCCTCCCACAATGGGGAGATTTCCTGCAGTAGTTTGTGTCTCTGCTCCTCCCACAATAAGGAGATTTCCTGCAGTAGTTTGTGTCTCTGCCCCTCCCACAATGGTTAGATTTCCCTTCAGTAGTTTGTGTCTCTGCCCCTCCCACAATGGGGAGATTTCCCTGCAGTAGTTTGTGTCTCTGCCCCTCCCACAATGAGGAGATTTCCTGCAGTAGTTTGTGTCTCTGCCCCTCCCACAATGAGATTTCCTGCAGTAGTTTGTGTCTCTGCCCCTCCCACAATGAGGAGATTTCCTGCAGTAGTTTGTGTCTCTGCCCCTCCCACAATAAGGAGATTTCCTGCAGTAGTTTGTGCCTCTGCCCCTCCCACAATGGGAAGATTTTCCTGCAGTAGTTTGTGTCTCTGCCCCTCCCACAATGGGGAGATTTTCCTGCAGTAGTTTGTGTCTCTGCCCCTCCCACAATGGGGAGATTTCCCCCCAGTAGTTTGTGTCTCTGCCCCTCCCACAATGGGGAGATTTCCCTGCAGTAGTGAGTGTCTCTGCCCCTCCCACAACGGGGAGATTTCTGCAGTAGTTTGTGTCTCTGCCCCTCCCACAATGGGGAGATTTCCCCCCAGTAGTTTGTGTCTCTGCCCCTCCCACAATGGGGAGATTTCCTGCAGTAGTTTGTGTCTCTGCCCCTCCCACAATGGTGAGATTTCCCTTCAGTAGTTTGTGTCTCTGCCCCTCCCACAATGGGGAGATTTCCCTGCAGTAGTTTGTGTCTCTGCCCCTCCCACAATGGAGAGATTTCCTGCAGTAGTTTGTGTCTCTGCCCCTCCCACAATGAGGAGATTTCCTGCAGTAGTTTGTGTCTCTGCCCCTCCCACAATGGGGAGATTTCCTGCAGTAGTTTGTGTCTCTGCCCCTCCCACAATAAGGAGATTTCTCTGCAGTAGTTTGTGTCTCTGCCCCTCCCACAATGGGGAGATTTCCTGCAGTAGTTTGTGTCTCTGCCCCTCCCACAATGAGGAGATTTCCTGCAGTAGTTTGTGTCTCTGCCCCTCCCACAATGGGGAGATATCCCTGCAGTAGTGAGTGTCTCTGCCCCTCCCACAATGGGGAGATTTCCCCCCAGTAGTGAGTGTCTCTGCCCCTCCCACAATGGGGAGATTTCTGCAGTAGTTTGCGTCTCTGCCCCTCCCACAATAAGGAGATTTCCCCGCAGTAGTTTGTGTCTCTGCCCCTCCCACAATGGTGAGATTTCCTGCAGTAGTTTGTGTCTCTGCCCCTCCCACAATGGGGAGATTTCCCTGCAGTAGTTTGTGTCTCTGCCCCCCCACAACGGGGAGATTTCTGCAGTAGTTTGTGTCTCTGCCCCTCCCACAATAAGGAGATTTCCCCGCAGTAGTTTGTGTCTCTGCCCCTCCCACAATGGGGAGATTTCCTGTAGTAGTTTGTGTCTCTGCCCCTCCCACAATGGGGAGATTTCCCTGCAGTAGTGAGTGTCTCTGCCCCTCCCACAATGGTGAGATTTCCTGCAGTAGTTTGTGTCTCTGCCCCTCCCACAATGGTGAGATTTCCCTTCAGTAGTTTGTGTCTCTGCCCCTCCCACAATGGAGAGATTTCCTGCAGTAGTTTGTGTCTCTGCCCCTCCCACAATGGGGAGATTTCCTGTAGTAGTTTGTGTCTCTGCCCCTCCCACAATGGGGAGATTTCCCCCCAGTAGTTTGTGTCTCTGCCCCTCCCACAATGAGGAGATTTCCTGCAGTAGTTTGTGTCTCTGCCCCTCCCACAATGGAGAGATTTCCTGCAGTAGTTTGTGTCTCTGCCCCTCCCACAATGAGGAGATTTCCTGCAGTAGTTTGTGTCTCTGCCCCTCCCACAATGGGGAGATTTCTGCAGTAGTTTGTGTCTCTGCCCCTCCCACAATGGGGAGATTTCCTGCAGTAGTTTGTGTCTCTGCCCCTCCCACAATAAGGAGATTTCTCTGCAGTAGTTTGTGTCTCTGCCCCTCCCACAATGGGGAGATTTCCTGCAGTAGTTTGTGTCTCTGCTCCTCCCACAATAAGGAGATTTCCTGCAGTAGTTTGTGTCTCTGCCCCTCCCACAATGGTTAGATTTCCCTTCAGTAGTTTGTGTCTCTGCCCCTCCCACAATGGGGAGATTTCCCTGCAGTAGTTTGTGTCTCTGCCCCTCCCACAATGAGGAGATTTCCTGCAGTAGTTTGTGTCTCTGCCCCTCCCACAATGAGATTTCCTGCAGTAGTTTGTGTCTCTGCCCCTCCCACAATGAGGAGATTTCCTGCAGTAGTTTGTGTCTCTGCCCCTCCCACAATAAGGAGATTTCCTGCAGTAGTTTGTGTCTCTGCCCCTCCCACAATGAGGAGATTTCCTGCAGTAGTTTGTGTCTCTGCCCCTCCCACAATAAGGAGATTTCCCCGCAGTAGTTTGTGTCTCTGCCCCTCCCACAATGGGGAGATTTCCTGTAGTAGTTTGTGTCTCTGCCCCTCCCACAATGGGGAGATTTCCCTGCAGTAGTGAGTGTCTCTGCCCCTCCCACAACGGGGAGATTTCTGCAGTAGTTTGTATCTCTGCCCCTCCCACAATGGTGAGATTTCCTGCAGTAGTTTGTGTCTCTGCCCCTCCCACAATGGTGAGATTTCCCTTCAGTAGTTTGTGTCTCTGCCCCTCCCACAATGGAGAGATTTCCTGCAGTAGTTTGTGTCTCTGCCCCTCCCACAATGGAGAGATTTCCTGCAGTAGTTTGTGTCTCTGCCCCTCCCACAATGGGGAGATTTCCTGTAGTAGTTTGTGTCTCTGCCCCTCCCACAATGGGGAGATTTCCCCCCAGTAGTTTGTGTCTCTGCCCCTCCCACAATGGAGAGATTTCCTGCAGTAGTTTGTGTCTCTGCCCCTCCCACAATGAGGAGATTTCCTGCAGTAGTTTGTGTCTCTGCCCCTCCCACAATGGGGAGATTTCTGCAGTAGTTTGTGTCTCTGCCCCTCCCACAATGGGGAGATTTCCTGCAGTAGTTTGTGTCTCTGCCCCTCCCACAATAAGGAGATTTCTCTGCAGTAGTTTGTGTCTCTGCCCCTCCCACAATGGGGAGATTTCCTGCAGTAGTTTGTGTCTCTGCTCCTCCCACAATAAGGAGATTTCCTGCAGTAGTTTGTGTCTCTGCCCCTCCCACAATGGTTAGATTTCCCTTCAGTAGTTTGTGTCTCTGCCCCTCCCACAATGGGGAGATTTCCCTGCAGTAGTTTGTGTCTCTGCCCCTCCCACAATGAGGAGATTTCCTGCAGTAGTTTGTGTCTCTGCCCCTCCCACAATGAGATTTCCTGCAGTAGTTTGTGTCTCTGCCCCTCCCACAATGAGGAGATTTCCTGCAGTAGTTTGTGTCTCTGCCCCTCCCACAATAAGGAGATTTCCTGCAGTAGTTTGTGCCTCTGCCCCTCCCACAATGGGAAGATTTTCCTGCAGTAGTTTGTGTCTCTGCCCCTCCCACAATGGGGAGATTTTCCTGCAGTAGTTTGTGTCTCTGCCCCTCCCACAATGGGGAGATTTCTCTGCAGTAGTTTGTGTCTCTGCCCCTCCCACAATGAGATTTCCTGCAGTAGTTTGTGTCTCTGCCCCTCCCACAATGGGGAGATTTCCCCCCAGTAGTTTGTGTCTCTGCCCCCCCCCCCCCACAATGGGGAGATTTTCCTGCAGTAGTTTGTGTCTCTGCCCCTCCCACAATGGGGAGATTTTCCTGCAGTAGTTTGTGTCTGCTCCTCCCACAATGGGGAGATTTTCCTGCAGTAGTTTGTGTCTGCTCCTCCCACAATGAGATTTTCCTGCAGTAGTTTGTGTCTCTGCCCCTCCCACAATGGGGAGATTTCCCTGCAGTAGTTTGTGTCTCTGCCCCTCCCACAATAAGGAGATTTCCTGCAGTAGTTTGTGTCTCTGCCCCTCCCACAATGGGGAGATTTCCCTGCTGTAGTTTGTGTCTCTGCCCCTCCCACAATAAGGAGATTTCCCTGCTGTAGTTTGTGTCTCTGCCCCTCCCACAATAAGGAGATTTCCTGCAGTAGTTTGTGTCTCTGCCCCTCCCACAATGAGATTTCCTGCAGTAGTTTGTGTCTCTGCCCCTCCCACAATGAGATTTCCTGCAGTAGTTTGTGTCTCTGCCCCTCCCACAATGGGGAGATTTCCCCCCAGTAGTTTGTGTCTCTGCCCCTCCCACAATGGGGAGATTTCCTGCAGTAGTTTGTGTCTCTGCCCCTCCCACAATGGGGAGATTTCCCTTCAGTAGTTTGTGTCTCTGCCCCTCCCACAATGGTGAGATTTCCTGCAGTAGTTTGTGTCTCTGCCCCTCCCACAATGGGGAGATTTCTCTGCAGTAGTTTGTGTCTCTGCCCCTCCCACAATGGGGGGATTTCTCTGCAGTAGTTTGTGTCTCTGCCCCTCCCACAATGGGGGGATTTCTCTGCAGTAGTTTGTGTCTCTGCCTCTCCCACAATGGGGAGATTTCCTGCAGTAGTTTGTGCCTCTGCCCCTCCCACAATGGGGAGATTTCCTGCAGTAGTTTGCGTCTGCCCCTCCCACAATAAGGAGATTTCCTGCAGTAGTTTGTGTCTCTGCCCCTCCCACAATGGTGAGATTTCCCTGCAGTAGTTTGTGTCTCTGCCCCTCCCACAATGGGGAGATTTCCCCCCAGTAGTTTGTGTCTCTGCCCCTCCCACAATGGTTAGATTTCCTGCAGTAGTTTGTGTCTCTGCCCCTCCCACAATGAGGAGATTTCCTGCAGTAGTTTGTGTCTCTGCCCCTCCCACAATGAGGAGATTTCCTGCAGTAGTTTGTGTCTCTGCCCCTCCCACAATGAGATTTCCTGCAGTAGTTTGTGTCTCTGCCCCTCCCACAATGGGGAGATTTTCCTGCAGTAGTTTGTGTCTCTGCCCCTCCCACAATGGGGAGATTTTCCTGCAGTATGTGTCTGCTCCTCCCACAATAAGGAGATTTCCTGCAGTAGTTTGTGTCTGCCCCTCCCACAATAAGGAGATTTCCTGCAGTAGTTTGTGTCTCTGCCCCTCCCACAATGGGGAGATTTCCCTGCAGTAGTTTGTGTCTCTGCCCCTCCCACAATGAGATTTCCTGCAGTAGTTTGTGTCTCTGCCCCTCCCACAATGGGGAGATTTCCCCCCAGTAGTTTGTGTCTCTGCCCCTCCCACAATGGAGAGATTTCCTGCAGTAGTTTGTGTCTCTGCCCCTCCCACAATGGAGAGATTTCCTGCAGTAGTTTGTGTCTCTGCCCCTCCCACAATGAGGAGATTTCCTGCAGTAGTTTGTGTCTCTGCCCCTCCCACAATGGGGAGATTTCCTGTAGTAGTTTGTGTCTCTGCCCCTCCCACAATGGGGAGATTTCCCTGCAGTAGTGAGTGTCTCTGCCCCTCCCACAACGGGGAGATTTCTGCAGTAGTTTGTGTCTCTGCCCCTCCCACAATGGTGAGATTTCCTGCAGTAGTTTGTGTCTCTGCCCCTCCCACAATGGTGAGATTTCCCTTCAGTAGTTTGTGTCTCTGCCCCTCCCACAATGGAGAGATTTCCTGCAGTAGTTTGTGTCTCTGCCCCTCCCACAATGGGGAGATTTCCTGTAGTAGTTTGTGTCTCTGCCCCTCCCACAATGGGGAGATTTCCCCCCAGTAGTTTGTGTCTCTGCCCCTCCCACAATGGAGAGATTTCCTGCAGTAGTTTGTGTCTCTGCCCCTCCCACAATGAGGAGATTTCCTGCAGCAGTTTGTGTCTCTGCCCCTCCCACAATGGGGAGATTTCTGCAGTAGTTTGTGTCTCTGCCCCTCCCACAATGGGGAGATTTCCTGCAGTAGTTTGTGTCTCTGCCCCTCCCACAATAAGGAGATTTCTCTGCAGTAGTTTGTGTCTCTGCCCCTCCCACAATGGGGAGATTTCCTGCAGTAGTTTGTGTCTCTGCTCCTCCCACAATAAGGAGATTTCCTGCAGTAGTTTGTGTCTCTGCCCCTCCCACAATGGTTAGATTTCCCTTCAGTAGTTTGTGTCTCTGCCCCTCCCACAATGGGGAGATTTCCCTGCAGTAGTTTGTGTCTCTGCCCCTCCCACAATGAGATTTCCTGCAGTAGTTTGTGTCTCTGCCCCTCCCACAATGAGATTTCCTGCAGTAGTTTGTGTCTCTGCCCCTCCCACAATGAGGAGATTTCCTGCAGTAGTTTGTGTCTCTGCCCCTCCCACAATAAGGAGATTTCCTGCAGTAGTTTGTGCCTCTGCCCCTCCCACAATGGGAAGATTTTCCTGCAGTAGTTTGTGTCTCTGCCCCTCCCACAATGGGGAGATTTTCCTGCAGTAGTTTGTGTCTCTGCCCCTCCCACAATGGGGAGATTTCTCTGCAGTAGTTTGTGTCTCTGCCCCTCCCACAATGAGATTTCCTGCAGTAGTTTGTGTCTCTGCCCCTCCCACAATGGGGAGATTTCCCCCCAGTAGTTTGTGTCTCTGCCCCCCCCCCCCCACAATGGGGAGATTTTCCTGCAGTAGTTTGTGTCTCTGCCCCTCCCACAATGGGGAGATTTTCCTGCAGTAGTTTGTGTCTGCTCCTCCCACAATGGGGAGATTTTCCTGCAGTAGTTTGTGTCTGCTCCTCCCACAATGAGATTTTCCTGCAGTAGTTTGTGTCTCTGCCCCTCCCACAATGGGGAGATTTCCCTGCAGTAGTTTGTGTCTCTGCCCCTCCCACAATAAGGAGATTTCCTGCAGTAGTTTGTGTCTCTGCCCCTCCCACAATGGGGAGATTTCCCTGCTGTAGTTTGTGTCTCTGCCCCTCCCACAATAAGGAGATTTCCCTGCTGTAGTTTGTGTCTCTGCCCCTCCCACAATAAGGAGATTTCCCTGCTGTAGTTTGTGTCTCTGCCCCTCCCACAATAAGGAGATTTCCTGCAGTAGTTTGTGTCTCTGCCCCTCCCACAATGAGATTTCCTGCAGTAGTTTGTGTCTCTGCCCCTCCCACAATGAGATTTCCTGCAGTAGTTTGTGTCTCTGCCCCTCCCACAATGGGGAGATTTCCCCCCAGTAGTTTGTGTCTCTGCCCCTCCCACAATGGGGAGATTTCCTGCAGTAGTTTGTGTCTCTGCCCCTCCCACAATGGGGAGATTTCCCTTCAGTAGTTTGTGTCTCTGCCCCTCCCACAATGGTGAGATTTCCTGCAGTAGTTTGTGTCTCTGCCCCTCCCACAATGGGGAGATTTCCCCCCAGTAGTTTGTGTCTCTGCCCCTCCCACAATGGAGAGATTTCCTGCAGTAGTTTTTGTCTCTGCCCCTCCCACAATGGGGAGATTTCTCTGCAGTAGTTTGTGTCTCTGCCCCTCCCACAATGGGGGGATTTCTCTGCAGTAGTTTGTGTCTCTGCCCCTCCCACAATGGGGGGATTTCTCTGCAGTAGTTTGTGTCTCTGCCTCTCCCACAATGGGGAGATTTCCTGCAGTAGTTTGTGCCTCTGCCCCTCCCACAATGGGGAGATTTCCTGCAGTAGTTTGTGTCTGCCCCTCCCACAATAAGGAGATTTCCTGCAGTAGTTTGTGTCTCTGCCCCTCCCACAATGGTGAGATTTCCCTGCAGTAGTTTGTGTCTCTGCCCCTCCCACAATGGGGAGATTTCCCCCCAGTAGTTTGTGTCTCTGCCCCTCCCACAATGGAGAGATTTCCTGCAGTAGTTTGTGTCTCTGCCCCTCCCACAATGAGGAGATTTCCTGCAGTAGTTTGTGTCTCTGCCCCTCCCACAATGAGATTTCCTGCAGTAGTTTGTGTCTCTGCCCCTCCCACAATGGGGAGATTTTCCTGCAGTAGTTTGTGTCTCTGCCCCTCCCACAATGGGGAGATTTTCCTGCAGTATGTGTCTGCTCCTCCCACAATAAGGAGATTTCCTGCAGTAGTTTGTGTCTGCCCCTCCCACAATAAGGAGATTTCCTGCAGTAGTTTGTGTCTCTGCCCCTCCCACAATGGTTAGATTTCCTTCAGTAGTTTGTGTCTCTGCCCCTCCCACAATGGGGAGATTTCCAGCAGTAGTTTGTGTCTCTGCCCCTCCCACAATGGGGAGATTTCCAGCAGTAGTTTGTTTCTCTGCCCCTCCCACAATGGGGAGATTTCCCTGCAGTAGTTTGTGTCTCTGCCCCTCCCACAATGAGATTTCCTGCAGTAGTTTGTGTCTCTGCCCCTCCCACAATGGGGAGATTTCCCCCCAGTAGTTTGTGTCTCTGCCCCTCCCACAATGGTTAGATTTCCTTCAGTAGTTTGTGTCTCTGCCCCTTCCACAATGGGGAGTTTTCCTGCAGTAGTTTGTGTCTCTGCCCCTCCCACAATGGAGAGATTTCCTGCACTAGTTTGTGTCTCTGCCCCTCCCACAATGAGGAGATTTCCTGCAGTAGTTTGTGTCTCTGCCCCTCCCACAATGAGGAGATTTCCTGCAGTAGTTTGTGTCTCTGCCCCTCCCACAATGGGGAGATTTCCCTGCAGTAGTTTGTGTCTCTGCCCCTCCCACAATGGGGAGATTTCCCTGCAGTAGTTTGTGTCTCTGCCCCTCCCACAATGGGGAGATTTCCTGCAGTAGTTTGTGTCTCTGCCCCTCCCACAATGAGATTTCCTGCAGTAGTTTGTGCCTCTGCCCCTCCCACAATGGGGAATTTCCTGCAGTAGTTTGTGCCTCTGCCCCTCCCACAATGGTGAGATTTCCCTGCAGTAGTTTGTGTCTCTGCCCCTCCCACAATGGGGAGATTTCCCCCCAGTAGTTTGTGTCTCTGCCCCTCCCACAATGGAGAGATTTCCCCCCAGTAGTTTGTGTCTCTGCCCCTCCCACAATGAGGAGATTTCCTGCAGTAGTTTGTGTCTCTGCCCCTCCCACAATGAGGAGATTTCCTGCAGTAGTTTGTGTCTCTGCCCCTCCCACAATGGGGAGATTTCCTGCAGTAGTTTGTGTCTCTGCCCCTCCCACAATGAGATTTCCTGCAGTAGTTTGTGCCTCTGCCCCTCCCACAATGGGGAATTTCCTGCAGTAGTTTGTGCCTCTGCCCCTCCCACAATGGTGAGATTTCCCTGCAGTAGTTTGTGTCTCTGCCCCTCCCACAATGGGGAGATTTCCCTGCAGTAGTTTGTGTCTCTGCCCCTCCCACAATGGGGAGATTTCCTGCAGTAGTTTGTGTCTGCCCCTCCCACAATGGGGAGATTTCCTGCAGTAGTTTGTGTCTGCCCCTCCCACAATAAGGAGATTTCCTGCAGTAGTTTGTGCCTCTGCCCCTCCCACAATGGGGAGATTTCCTGCAGTAGTTTGTGTCTGCCCCTCCCACAATAAGGAGATTTCCTTCAGTAGTTTGTGTCTCTGCCCCTTCCACAATGGGGAGATTTCCTGCAGTAGTTTGTGTCTCTGCCCCTCCCACAATGGGGAGATTTTCCTGCAGTAGTTTGTGTCTCTGCCCCTCCCACAATGAGATTTCCTGCAGTAGTTTGTGTCTCTGCCCCTCCCACAATGGGGAGATTTCCTGCAGTAGTTTGTGTCTCTGCCCCTCCCACAATGGGGAGATTTCCCTGCAGTAGTTTGTGTCTCTGCCCCTCCCACAATAAGGAGATTTCCTGCAGTAGTTTGTGTCTCTGCCCCTCCCACAATGGGGAGATTTCCCTGCTGTAGTTTGTGTCTCTGCCCCTCCCACAATAAGGAGATTTCCCTGCTGTAGTTTGTGTCTCTGCCCCTCCCACAATAAGGAGATTTCCTGCAGTAGTTTGTGTCTCTGCCCCTCCCACAATGAGATTTCCTGCAGTAGTTTGTGTCTCTGCCCCTCCCACAATGAGATTTCCTGCAGTAGTTTGTGTCTCTGCCCCTCCCACAATGGGGAGATTTCCCCCCAGTAGTTTGTGTCTCTGCCCCTCCCACAATGGGGAGATTTCCTGCAGTAGTTTGTGTCTCTGCCCCTCCCACAATGGGGAGATTTCCCTTCAGTAGTTTGTGTCTCTGCCCCTCCCACAATGGTGAGATTTCCTGCAGTAGTTTGTGTCTCTGCCCCTCCCACAATGGGGAGATTTCTCTGCAGTAGTTTGTGTCTCTGCCCCTCCCACAATGGGGAGATTTCCTGCAGTAGTTTGTGTCTCTGCCCCTCCCACAATGGGGAGATTTCCCTTCAGTAGTTTGTGTCTCTGCCCCTCCCACAATGGTGAGATTTCCTGCAGTAGTTTGTGTCTCTGCCCCTCCCACAATGGGGAGATTTCTCTGCAGTAGTTTGTGTCTCTGCCCCTCCCACAATGGGGGGATTTCTCTGCAGTAGTTTGTGTCTCTGCCCCTCCCACAATGGGGGGATTTCTCTGCAGTAGTTTGTGTCTCTGCCTCTCCCACAATGGGGAGATTTCCTGCAGTAGTTTGTGCCTCTGCCCCTCCCACAATGGGGAGATTTCCTGCAGTAGTTTGCGTCTGCCCCTCCCACAATAAGGAGATTTCCTGCAGTAGTTTGTGTCTCTGCCCCTCCCACAATGGTGAGATTTCCCTGCAGTAGTTTGTGTCTCTGCCCCTCCCACAATGGGGAGATTTTCCTGCAGTAGTTTGTGTCTCTGCCCCTCCCACAATGGGGAGATTTTCCTGCAGTATGTGTCTGCTCCTCCCACAATAAGGAGATTTCCTGCAGTAGTTTGTGTCTGCCCCTCCCACAATAAGGAGATTTCCTGCAGTAGTTTGTGTCTCTGCCCCTCCCACAATGGTTAGATTTCCTTCAGTAGTTTGTGTCTCTGCCCCTCCCACAATGGGGAGATTTCCAGCAGTAGTTTGTTTCTCTGCCCCTCCCACAATGGGGAGATTTCCCTGCAGTAGTTTGTGTCTCTGCCCCTCCCACAATGAGATTTCCTGCAGTAGTTTGTGTCTCTGCCCCTCCCACAATGGGGAGATTTCCCCCCAGTAGTTTGTGTCTCTGCCCCTCCCACAATGGAGAGATTTCCTGCAGTAGTTTGTGTCTCTGCCCCTCCCACAATGGAGAGATTTCCTGCAGTAGTTTGTGTCTCTGCCCCTCCCACAATGAGGAGATTTCCTGCAGTAGTTTGTGTCTCTGCCCCTCCCACAATGGGGAGATTTCCTGTAGTAGTTTGTGTCTCTGCCCCTCCCACAATGGGGAGATTTCCCTGCAGTAGTGAGTGTCTCTGCCCCTCCCACAACGGGGAGATTTCTGCAGTAGTTTGTGTCTCTGCCCCTCCCACAATGGTGAGATTTCCTGCAGTAGTTTGTGTCTCTGCCCCTCCCACAATGGTGAGATTTCCCTTCAGTAGTTTGTGTCTCTGCCCCTCCCACAATGGAGAGATTTCCTGCAGTAGTTTGTGTCTCTGCCCCTCCCACAATGGGGAGATTTCCTGTAGTAGTTTGTGTCTCTGCCCCTCCCACAATGGGGAGATTTCCCCCCAGTAGTTTGTGTCTCTGCCCCTCCCACAATGGAGAGATTTCCTGCAGTAGTTTGTGTCTCTGCCCCTCCCACAATAAGGAGATTTCTCTGCAGTAGTTTGTGTCTCTGCTCCTCCCACAATAAGGAGATTTCCTGCAGTAGTTTGTGTCTCTGCCCCTCCCACAATGGTTAGATTTCCCTTCAGTAGTTTGTGTCTCTGCCCCTCCCACAATGGGGAGATTTCCCTGCAGTAGTTTGTGTCTCTGCCCCTCCCACAATGAGGAGATTTCCTGCAGTAGTTTGTGTCTCTGCCCCTCCCACAATGAGATTTCCTGCAGTAGTTTGTGTCTCTGCCCCTCCCACAATGAGGAGATTTCCTGCAGTAGTTTGTGTCTCTGCCCCTCCCACAATAAGGAGATTTCCTGCAGTAGTTTGTGCCTCTGCCCCTCCCACAATGGGAAGATTTTCCTGCAGTAGTTTGTGTCTCTGCCCCTCCCACAATGAGATTTCCTGCAGTAGTTTGTGTCTCTGCCCCTCCCACAATGGGGAGATTTCCCCCCAGTAGTTTGTGTCTCTGCCCCCCCCCCACAATGGGGAGATTTTCCTGCAGTAGTTTGTGTCTCTGCCCCTCCCACAATGGGGAGATTTTCCTGCAGTAGTTTGTGTCTGCTCCTCCCACAATGGGGAGATTTTCCTGCAGTAGTTTGTGTCTGCTCCTCCCACAATGAGATTTTCCTGCAGTAGTTTGTGTCTCTGCCCCTCCCACAATGGGGAGATTTCCCTGCAGTAGTTTGTGTCTCTGCCCCTCCCACAATAAGGAGATTTCCTGCAGTAGTTTGTGTCTCTGCCCCTCCCACAATGGGGAGATTTCCCTGCTGTAGTTTGTGTCTCTGCCCCTCCCACAATAAGGAGATTTCCCTGCTGTAGTTTGTGTCTCTGCCCCTCCCACAATAAGGAGATTTCCTGCAGTAGTTTGTGTCTCTGCCCCTCCCACAATGAGATTTCCTGCAGTAGTTTGTGTCTCTGCCCCTCCCACAATGAGATTTCCTGCAGTAGTTTGTGTCTCTGCCCCTCCCACAATGGGGAGATTTCCTGCAGTAGTTTGTGTCTCTGCCCCTCCCACAATGGGGAGATTTCCCTTCAGTAGTTTGTGTCTCTGCCCCTCCCACAATGGTGAGATTTCCTGCAGTAGTTTGTGTCTCTGCCCCTCCCACAATGGGGAGATTTCCTGCAGTAGTTTGTGTCTCTGCCCCTCCCACAATGGAGAGATTTCCTGCAGTAGTTTTTGTCTCTGCCCCTCCCACAATGGGGAGATTTCTCTGCAGTAGTTTGTGTCTCTGCCCCTCCCACAATGGGGGGATTTCTCTGCAGTAGTTTGTGTCTCTGCCCCTCCCACAATGGGGGGATTTCTCTGCAGTAGTTTGTGTCTCTGCCTCTCCCACAATGGGGAGATTTCCTGCAGTAGTTTGTGCCTCTGCCCCTCCCACAATGGGGAGATTTCCTGCAGTAGTTTGTGTCTGCCCCTCCCACAATAAGGAGATTTCCTGCAGTAGTTTGTGTCTCTGCCCCTCCCACAATGGTGAGATTTCCCTGCAGTAGTTTGTGTCTCTGCCCCTCCCACAATGGGGAGATTTCCCCCCAGTAGTTTGTGTCTCTGCCCCTCCCACAATGGAGAGATTTCCTGCAGTAGTTTGTGTCTCTGCCCCTCCCACAATGAGGAGATTTCCTGCAGTAGTTTGTGTCTCTGCCCCTCCCACAATGAGATTTCCTGCAGTAGTTTGTGTCTCTGCCCCTCCCACAATGGGGAGATTTTCCTGCAGTAGTTTGTGTCTCTGCCCCTCCCACCATGGGGAGATTTTCCTGCAGTATGTGTCTGCTCCTCCCACAATAAGGAGATTTCCTGCAGTAGTTTGTGTCTGCCCCTCCCACAATAAGGAGATTTCCTGCAGTAGTTTGTGTCTCTGCCCCTCCCACAATGGTTAGATTTCCTTCAGTAGTTTGTGTCTCTGCCCCTCCCACAATGGGGAGATTTCCAGCAGTAGTTTGTGTCTCTGCCCCTCCCACAATGGGGAGATTTCCAGCAGTAGTTTGTTTCTCTGCCCCTCCCACAATGGGGAGATTTCCCTGCAGTAGTTTGTGTCTCTGCCCCTCCCACAATGAGATTTCCTGCAGTAGTTTGTGTCTCTGCCCCTCCCACAATGGGGAGATTTCCCCCCAGTAGTTTGTGTCTCTGCCCCTCCCACAATGGAGAGATTTCCTGCAGTAGTTTGTGTCTCTGCCCCTCCCACAATGGAGAGATTTCCTGCAGTAGTTTGTGTCTCTGCCCCTCCCACAATGAGGAGATTTCCTGCAGTAGTTTGTGTCTCTGCCCCTCCCACAATGAGGAGATTTCCTGCAGTAGTTTGTGTCTCTGCCCCTCCCACAATGGGGAGATTTCCCTGCAGTAGTTTGTGTCTCTGCCCCTCCCACAATGGGGAGATTTCCTGCAGTAGTTTGTGTCTCTGCCCCTCCCACAATGAGATTTCCTGCAGTAGTTTGTGCCTCTGCCCCTCCCACAATGGGGAATTTCCTGCAGTAGTTTGTGCCTCTGCCCCTCCCACAATGGTGAGATTTCCCTGCAGTAGTTTGTGTCTCTGCCCCTCCCACAATGGGGAGATTTCCCCCCAGTAGTTTGTGTCTCTGCCCCTCCCACAATGGAGAGATTTCCCCCCAGTAGTTTGTGTCTCTGCCCCTCCCACAATGAGGAGATTTCCTGCAGTAGTTTGTGTCTCTGCCCCTCCCACAATGAGGAGATTTCCTGCAGTAGTTTGTGTCTCTGCCCCTCCCACAATGGGGAGATTTCCTGCAGTAGTTTGTGTCTCTGCCCCTCCCACAATGAGATTTCCTGCAGTAGTTTGTGCCTCTGCCCCTCCCACAATGGGGAATTTCCTGCAGTAGTTTGTGCCTCTGCCCCTCCCACAATGGTGAGATTTCCCTGCAGTAGTTTGTGTCTCTGCCCCTCCCACAATGGGGAGATTTCCCTGCAGTAGTTTGTGTCTCTGCCCCTCCCACAATGGGGAGATTTCCTGCAGTAGTTTGTGTCTGCCCCTCCCACAATAAGGAGATTTCCTGCAGTAGTTTGTGCCTCTGCCCCTCCCACAATGGGGAGATTTCCTGCAGTAGTTTGTGTCTGCCCCTCCCACAATAAGGAGATTTCCTGCAGTAGTTTGTGTCTCTGCCCCTCCCACAATGGTTAGATTTCCTTCAGTAGTTTGTGTCTCTGCCCCTCCCACAATGGGGAGATTTCCTGCAGTAGTTTGTGTCTCTGCCCCTCCCACAATGGGGAGATTTTCCTGCAGTAGTTTGTGTCTCTGCCCCTCCCACAATGAGATTTCCTGCAGTAGTTTGTGTCTCTGCCCCTCCCACAATGGGGAGATTTCCTGCAGTAGTTTGTGTCTCTGCCCCTCCCACAATGGGGAGATTTTCCTGCAGTAGTTTGTGTCTGCTCCTCCCACAATGGGGAGATTTTCCTGCAGTAGTTTGTGTCTGCTCCTCCCACAATGAGATTTTCCTGCAGTAGTTTGTGTCTATGCCCCTCCCACAATGGGGAGATTTCTGCAGTAGTTTGTGTCTCTGCCCCTCCCACAATGGGGAGATTTCCTGCAGTAGTTTGTGTCTCTGCCCCTCCCACAATAAGGAGATTTCCTGCAGTAGTTTGTGTCTCTGCCCCTCCCACAATGGGGAGATTTCCCTGCTGTAGTTTGTGTCTCTGCCCCTCCCACAATAAGGAGATTTCCTGCAGTAGTTTGTGTCTCTGCCCCTCCCACAATAAGGAGATTTCCTGCAGTAGTTTGTGTCTGCTCCTCCCACAATGAGATTTTCCTGCAGTAGTTTGTGTCTATGCCCCTCCCACAATAAGGAGATTTCCTGCAGTGGTTTGTGTCTCTGCCCCTCCCACAATGGTTAGATTTCCTGCAGTAGTTTGTGTCTCTGCCCCTCCCACAATAAGGAGATTTCCTGCAGTAGTTTGTGTCTCTGCCCCTCCCACAATGGGGAGATTTCCCTGCTGCAGTTTGTGTCTCTGCCCCTCCCACAATAAGGAGATTTCCTGCAGTAGTTTGTGTCTCTGCCCCTCCCACAATGGGGAGATTTCCCTGCAGTAGTTTGTGTCTCTGCCCCTCCCACAATGAGATTTCCTGCAGTAGTTTGTCTCTGCCCCCCCCACAATGAGATTTCCTGCAGTAGTTTGTGTCTCTGCCCCTCCCACAATGGGGAGATTTCTCTGCAGTAGTTTGTGTCTCTGCCCCTCCCACAATGGGGAGATTTCCTGCAGTAGTTTGTGTCTCTGCCCCTCCCACAATGAGATTTCCTGCAGTAGTTTGTGTCTCTGCCCCTCCCACAATGGGAATTTATCAGCTTACACTGACCCTGATTTGCATATTTGGTGAACACTGATGCATCACACACATTAATGTCCTTCGCCCCTCCGTACCTTGTCCTTGGAGTTCAGAACGACGGCCTGCGTGTGAGGGATTCTCACCACGTGGTGGTCGAAGCCGGCGGTGGGTAGCCAGACGCGGGCCGGCAGTTTGTGGTTAAGCAGGGAGAGTTCGGAGATGAGCCGGTGGGTCTTCTGTTCCTTGGTAGGCAGGGTGGCAAGCCTCTTCCCGATAGACATGAGAGACTTGATGAACTCCCGCTCCGGGGCCAGTCTGACAGGCTGCCGAGGGGGCAAAAGGCAAAACGTTTTATAAAAGCCCCCCAACTCATGTCAGGACCCTTTCCTTTCCATCTACAACACCCCCCTCACCCAAAGCCTTGGCCTGTAATATGAACTGTCTGTGTGGCCTGGCTTCCTTTCTCCCATACTAATAATTATGGGTCACCACGTTCCCGAATAAGGCCCATTTTATTCACCCCGCCACCATTTACTATAATGTATCCCCACACAGGGGAGGGAGATCATTCAGTGCAGACTCATACTTCCATAAGACCCTTCAGCTTCAAACTCCGAAAAACTGCACCCAAAAAAAAAAAAAAACCCTTCCTTCGCTTTTACTGTAAATGAACCTACTAAAAGAACCTTTTCTTTTACCTTGCTGTAGTGTAAAGAGCTCCTCCCTTCCGCCATACTGTAAAGAACCTCTCCTTCCTGTAAAGAACCCCCTCCTTCCACCTTACTGTAAACTCCTCCTCCTTCCACCTTACTGTAAACTCCTCCTCCTTCCACCTCCCTGTAAAGAACTCCTCCTTCCACCTCCCTGTAAAGAACCCCACCTCCCTGTAAAGAACCCCACCTTCCTGTAAAGAACCCCACCTTCCTGTAAAGAACCCCACCTCCCTGTAAAGAACCCCACCTCCCTGTAAAGAACCCCTCCTTCCTGTAAAGAACTCCTTCCACCCTCCTGTAAAGAACTCCTTCCACCCTCCTGTAAAGAACTCCTTCCACCCTCCTGTAAAGAACTCCTTCCACCCTCCTGTAAAGAACTCCTTCCACCCTCCTGTAAAGAACTCCTTCCACCCTCCTGTAAAGAACTCCTTCCACCTTCCTGTAAAGAACTCCTTCCACCTTCCTGTAAAGAACTCCTTCCACCTTCCTGTAAAGAACTCCTTCCACCTTCCTGTAAAGAACTCCTTCCACCTTCCTGTAAAGAACTCCTTCCACCTTCCTGTAAAGAACTCCTTCCACCTTCCTGTAAAGAACTCCTTCCACCTTCCTGTAAAGAACTCCTTCCACCTTCCTGTAAAGATTTCCTTCCTCCACTCTTATTAGGAACCCCTTTACTATAGCTCTAACTATAAAGAACGATTTACTATCACTTTTACTGTAAAAGACCTCTTCCGCTACCTTACTGTATGGAACCCCTTCTTCCACTCTTATTGGAAAGAACTCCTTTATTACAGCTCTTACTGTAAAGAACCCTTCTTATACTGATGGATAGCTGATGACCCCTTTCCCAGTAATGTACGTTGTACCAGTTATTGATCTGCACTGAGCGATCTCCTCCCCTATATATGCGGACAGTTACCGAGATACACCAACACCTACCCACCCACCCTACCTGCCCACAATCCACCACTCAGGACAGAACAGGAGACACCACCCTGCACTCAGGACACACCAATCCAATCTAACCAATCACCCATCACCATCTACCGATCGACATCCCACTATCCAATCACACATTTACAGTGAAACTTGGACAGAGTTGGGGAGGGTTAGGAGGTACTGTCTGGGTTCTACTACAGTGTCCCCATTGGGTAGAGGCACCTTTGTTTCCTGTCACGGTGACTATTCAGGAAGTGAGGTCTCCCCAATAGGGACGCGGGCAATAAGATCCCAAAGATCTAACCTGGCCCAAATCCATCCAGGTTTCGGCTGGAGGCCTCAATGATTTTAGGGGTCAAATCTGAAGAACACCAACACCGATTTTACACCCGGATTCTCATCACCATTCATAGCCGGTAATTGGTCACATTCAACTGGACTTGTTTGGTAATGGTGAAGATGTTACTTCAGTTCTACTGCGTGTCCAGAGCGTACCCCAACATTTATATCCACGTGGGTAGCTCCGCCACCTTTATCCAATCACCATGGAACGTGTCAAGGCAGATGCTGATTGTACAAGAGGAGGACGGGAGGTTACAGAAGTTGTGGAACACCCTCTTGTCCTAGTAGTTACCTTATCCAATCCTTGGTATTAGGGTCTCTGCACGGGCTCCAACCCTTCTAATCACATGGCAGAAGGTGCAAATTATCAGATTGCTGGAGTAGAGAAGATAAAATTACATATGTGGAAGAATGAGGGCGTGGAGGAAGGACGGCGTAGGGCGTGGAGGAAGGACGGCGTAGGAGGAGGACGGCGTAGAAGGAGGACGGCGTAGAAGGAGGACGGCGTAGAAGGAGGACGGCGTAGAAGGAGGACGGCGTAGAAGGAGGACGGCGTAGAAGGAGGACGGCGTAGAAGGAGGACGGCGTAGAAGGAGGACGGCGTAGAAGGAGGACGGCGTAGAAGGAGGACATGCAATTAGCGGACCTCCAGCTGTTGCAGAACTACAAGTCCCATGAGGCATAGCAAGACTCTGACAGCCACAAACATGACACCCAGAGGCAGAGGCATGATGGGACTTGTAGTTTTGCAACAGCTGGAGGTCCGCTAATTGCATATCCCTGGCACTGTGGAAGAATGGTGTCCCGGAAGAATGGTGGCCTATAAGGCTCTCCTCATTGTTTGGTGAATTGTTTATAGATGGCCCATTTCACTCCTCTTGCAAACAAGTTGTCCTCTGTTCAAAATGTGACTTTCACTGCCCTCAAAAGAATAAACGGGACAAGACTTGGCTGTTCTCTTAGGACTTTAAGGAAATGGGACATTTTTCTGAGGTATTCTCCTACACTTCAAGGGAAAAGGAGATTCTTCTGAGGTATTCTACACTTCGAGGAAAAGGAGATTCTTCTGGGGTATTCTCCTACACTTCAATGGAAAAGGAGATTCTTCTGAGGTATTCTACACTTCGAGGAAAAGGAGATTCTTCTGGGGTATTCTCCTACACTTCAATGGAAAAGGAGATTCTTCTAAGGTATTCTACACTTCGAGGGAAAAGGAGATTCTTCTGAGGTATTCTACACTTCGAGGGAAAAGGAGATTCTTCTGAGGTATTCTCCTACACTTCAATGGAAAAGGAGATTCTTCTGAGGTATTCTCCTACACTTCAATGGAAAAGGAGATTCTTCTGAGGTATTCTACACTTCGAGGAAAAGGAGATTCTTCTGAGGTATTCTCCTACACTTCAAGGGAAAAGGAGATTCTTCTGAGGTATTCTCCGACACTTTGAGGAAAAAGGGACATGCTTTTGAGAAGTGTTCTCTGAGACTTCACGAAAAGGGCACCTTCTTTGGAGGTTTTCTCCGACAACTCAGGGAAAAGGGACATTCTTTGGAGGTTTTCTCCGACAACTCAGGGAAAAGGGACATTCTTTGGAGGTGTCCTCTGACACTTCAAGGAAAAGGGACATTCTATTGTGTGGTTAAAGTAAAGATACATTTTGGAGGTGCACATTGTGGACAAAAGAAGACAACAGGTTCCCAAGAGGCATGAAAGTGTCAAAATGGGGTTTACAAAAGCTGGAGAGTGCAAAATCAGGCTCCCTTCCGCAGAGAAACCAATCAGCTTCTAACCTCAGCTTGTTCAATGAAGCTTTGGCAATAAATCTTGGAAGCCGATTGGTTTCTATGCAGACGCGAGACCAATTTTGAACTCTCCAGCTTTCGTAAATAAACCCCAAATGTAAGAACCACCGTTGAACAAGGGTGGAGGCCTTCAAAACCATCTGTCTTCCACATACAATGCCATTTTATCATCTCTACATCTCAATTATACAACAATTCACACCTTCAGCCGCGTAGATTGTATGATTAACACCTATGCAGCCTTCTTTACAGAGGAAGCCCAGTTGAATGTGACCAACTACAAGATACACCATGACATGGATCAAGGAGAACCTTCACAAAAATTAAGTGGGATACATTTTTCCCCTCCCAATTATTTCATTAGTGAAGAGAAGACAATTTTAACAGCATTGGCAATGGTGCCCCCTACAGACAGGGAGGATGAACTAACTTGATTCCACCTATTTTCCACTTGATTTGCTCCCTATCGAAGAGCACCTCATTCCATGGACTGCCTATGAAGCATCTAAAACTGGCCATCATTCACCATGCATTCTGTTTGTACAATTTATTTCCGATCCACCAATAGCTACGTACTACAAGAACCTGCTAGGATTGGGTTCTCCACCACACAATGTGCTACAAGAACCTGCTAAGATTGGGTCTCCACCACACAGATGGGATACAAGAACCTACTAGAATTGGGTCTCCACCACACAGATGTGATACAAGAACCTGCTAGGATTGGGTTCTCCACCACACAGATGGGCTACAACAACCTGCTAGGATTGGGTTCTCCACCACACAGATGTGGTGCAAGAACCTGCTAGGATTGGGTCTCCACTACACAGATGTGATACAAGAACCTGCTAGGATTGGGTTCTCCACCACACACATGTGATACAAGAACCCGCTAGGATTGGGTTCTCCACCACACAGATGTGATACAAGAACCTGCTAGGATTGGGTCTCCACCACACAGATGTGCTACAAGACCCTGCTAGGATTGGGTTCTCCACCACACAGATGTGGTGCAAGAACCTGCTAGGATTGGGGTCTCCACCACACAGATGTGGTGCAAGAACCTGCTAGAATTGGGTCTCCACCACACAGATGTGATACAAGAACCTGCTAGGATTGGGTTCTCCACCACACAGATGGGCTACAAGAACCTGCTAGGATTGGGTCTCCACCACACAGATGTGATACAAGAACCTGCTATAATTGGGTCTCCACCACACAGATGTGATACAAGAACCTGCTAGGATTGGGTCTCCACCACACAGATGTGCTACAAGACCCTGCTAGGATTGGGTCTCCACCACACAGATGTGATACAAGAACCTGCTATAATTGGGTCTCCACCACACAGATGTGATACAAGAACCTGCTAGGATTGGGTCTCCACCACACAGATGTGCTACAAGACCCTGCTAGGATTGGGTTCTCCACCACACAGATGTGGTGCAAGAACCTGCTAGGATTGGGGTCTCCACCACACAGATGTGGTGCAAGAACCTGCTAGAATTGGGTCTCCACCACACAGATGTGATACAAGAACCTGCTAGGATTGGGTTCTCCACCACATAGATGGGCTCCAACAACCTGCTAGGATTGGGTCTCCACCACACAG
The DNA here is from genome assembly GCA_029206835.1 of Rana muscosa. Lineage (NCBI taxonomy): Eukaryota > Metazoa > Chordata > Amphibia > Anura > Ranidae > Rana > Rana muscosa. The sequence continues at coordinate 515,854 of JARGYO010005627.1, forward strand.
ATGTGATACAAGAACCTGCTATAATTGGGTCTCCACCACACAGATGTGCTACAAGAACCTGCTAGAATTGGGTCTCCACCACACAGATGTGCTACAAGAACCTGCTAGGATTGGGTTCTCCACCACACAGATGTGCTACAAGAACCTGCTAGGATTGGGTCTCCACCACACAGATGGGCTACAAGAACCTGCTAGGATTGGGTCTCCACAACACAGATGTGCTACAAGAACCTGCTAGAATTGGGTCTCCACCACACAGATGGGCTACAAGAACCTGCTAGAATTGGGTCTCCACCACACAGATGGGCTACAAGAACCTGCTAGGATTGGGTTCTCCACCACACAGATGGGCTACAAGAACCTGCTAGGATTGGGTTCTCCACCACACAGATGGGCTACAAGAACCTGCTAGGATTGGGTTCTCCACCACACAGATGGGCTACAAGAACCTGCTAGGATTGGGTCTCCACCACACAGATGGGATACAAGAACCTGCTAGGATTGGGTCTCCACCACACAGATGTGATACAGGAACCTGCTAGGATTGGGTCTCCACCACACAGATGTGATACAAGAACCTTCTAGGATTGGGTCTCCACCACACACTCTTGGTAGATCTGAAAAGTTTGTAGAAGAATTGCACAAACAGATTGTAATGGGTGCGACCAGGTTTAGATCGTTCCATCTTCTGAAACCCTTCCATTTTGATTGGCTGAGGGAAAAAAAAAAGGAAATTGTGATCATGGAGAACAGAGCAGTGACGAGGGGGACAGTTCGGTTTACAGTTGTATCTCTTCCAAGAAAAGTTTCTGGAACTAAACCTTAAAAAAGGAACAAAAAGTGAGCAATGATAATGGTAGGCTTGGACATGGCAGCCTCTCAGCCTTGGCTGGTGGCCATTGATCACAAGTAGATTTATGGTAATATGGGTCCACCTACAAAATAATAAGGAAATTAAGAACCCAAAAAAAAAAAAAGGGGACAAATGACAGACGAGAAATGGCCACCAGCTAGGTGGACACACACAGAAGACTAGACACATCAATGACGGGACACACAGAACAGAGCGGAAGGAAAGGAATTACATCTGGAGGATCATCGGAGACCAAGTCTTCATCATTAGAATCATTGGATTCAAAAAGGAGAAGCAGCATTTCCTCGGAGGGGCCGCCATCTTTGCAGGACATGGCCGGGTTTAGAGCTTGCGGGATAATAGGGAGTATTATACAGAGCCAAGGGGGATGCACCCAGAGGATGGAAATCCTCATAACTAGTAAAATGGGACGCGCTGACCATTACTTGGAGATAACATGGACTTCATGATGTGGATAAATAAAAACAGATATAATGGTGAAGGGCTAGGCCATGTTTTTAGGTCGCCCCCCCTCTCTTGCCCTGGTGACAGGAAGTCTAAAAATTCTGAAACAGGAAGTGAGGGGAAAAAAATCTACCAATGTGGAAGGAGAGGATTTCCTCACTTTGGAGACATTCCCGCTGGATCTCCGGGACAGGAAATATAAAAAAAGAGGGGGGAACCCTTGGAGTAGCCCCAGGTCGGACTTTAATGGCACAGTAAACAATGAGGATATGGAAAAATATATTCTTTAACCACTTAAGGACCGGCTCCTGTACATATACGCCGGCACTTTGAAGAGGGATATCTCGGTAACGGCCACAATCGAGATATCCATCTCTTCAGGAGCCGGTCCTGTAAACGATAATGGTGGTCTCTGCGGCGTATTCACCCCAAGATCACTGTTATCTGCGGCGAGAGAGGCCCCCCTCCCGCTGCTTACCGGAGCCGTCGGTAGCGGCGGAGGCGATCGGGTCCTTCACGTTGCTGGGTATGGAGACGAGTAAGGGGGGGGGGGGGGAAGATGGCCCCCACCCGTCTCCATACCATAGCGGGGCAGAAGCGACGTCAAAACGTCAGCTCCGCCCATACGTCTTAAAAAGGGACATTTTTTTTGTTGTCATTTTTTCAAATGACAATTTTTTTGTTTTTTATTGAATTTTAGGCCCCTTTCACACTGGGGCGTTTTTCATGCGGTTTAGCGCTAATAATAGCGCTATTATACCGCATGAAAAATTCGTGCCTGTAGCCTTCAATGTGAAAGCCCGAAGGCTTTCACACTGAAGCGGTGCGCTAGCAGGACCGCTCCAAAAGTCCTGCTAGCCGCTTCTTTACAGCGGTAAAGGAGCGGTGTGTTCACCGCTCCTTTACCGCGGGTGCCCATTGAAATCAATGGGACACCGCGGTAATACCGCCCGCAAACTGCGGCAATAACTGTGGTTTGCGAGCAGTATTAACCCTTTTTCGGCCGCTAGTGGGGGTTAAATTCACCCCCCTAGCGACCGCATACCGTGGTAAGAACGACGGTATAGCAGCGCTGCAAATCGCGCCGCTATACCGCCACCGCTCCTGCCCGCCCCAGTGTGAAAGGCGCCTAAGTGTAAATATGAGATGTGACGTCTTTTTGCCCCCCAGTTCTCATATTTAAGAGGACCTGTCATGCTTTTTTCTATTACAAGGGATGTTTACATTCCCTGTAATAGGAATAAAAGTCACCCATTTTTATTTATTTTTTTAAAACAGTGTAAAAATAAATAAAATCAAGTAAAATTAATAAGAAAACAAAAACACATTTTTTTTTAAAGCGCCCCGTCCCGACGAGCTCGCACGCAGAAGCGAACGCATACATGAGTAGCGCCCGCATATAAAAACGGTGTTCAAACCACACACGTGAGGTATCGCCGCAATCGTTAGAGCGAGAGCAATAATTCTAGCCCTAGACCTCCTCTGTAACTCAAAAGATGCAACCTGTAGAATTTTTTAAACGTCGCCTACGGAGATTTTTATGGGTAAAAGTTTGACGCCATTCCACGAGCGGGCGCAATTTTGAAGCGTGACATCTTGAGTATCAATTTACTCGGCGTAACATTATCTTTCACAATATAAAAAAAAATTGGGCTAACTTTACTGTTGTCTTATTTTTTAAATTAAAAAAGTGGGTTTTTTTTCCAAAAAAAGTGCGCTGCGCAAATACGATGTGACAAAAAGTATTGCAATGACCGCCATTTTATTCTCTAGGATGTTAGAAAAAAACCAATATATAATGTTTGGGGGTTCTAAGTAATTTTCTTGCAAAAAAAAAAACCTGTTTTAAACTTGTAAAACAGAGTCTGAAAAACAGGCTTGGTCCTTAAGTGGTTAACAAGACATAAAAACACATATATGGTATACAAAAGGACATACAAAATTGTTAAAAAAATAAATAAAAATCATATATATGAAACTACATAATATGATGTGAGCCCAAGTGCATCAATGCGTTTCGCCGTTAGGCTTCTTCAGGACGCATTCGGGATTCGTTAGTTGCAAGGAAAAAACGGGTCTCACTTTCTTGCAGAAGAATCAATCTTGGTCAGCATGTAGTAATGGAAGTTTAATCCGATAGAAAAAGGCTCACGAAAAGAGAGTGATTGGTAGCACATGGATTTTAAAGAACCCAGTGGCTCATAGATTGGGGTGTCCTCATGTTATCATCTCACTCAGGGGTAAAACATGATGATACAGGTAACCACAAAGAGCAAAAAAAATAGCCCTATCAAAATATAGTTAAATCCAAGTCTTGTAATGAAAATGATCCAGGAAGTCCACAAAGCCAGCGAACTCGGCTTATAGCCAATCAAAAAGATTCTAATACTGGCGGTAAATTGGTATTGTGGACATCTAGCAGTAATCCCCTGGGAGAGAGCCAACAGTGCAGAGTCTTTTCTAATCGGATAAAACTTCCATTACTATATGCTGACCAAGAAAGTGAGACCCGTTTTCCTTGCCCTTGCAACGAACGAATCCTGAAGAAGCCTAACGGCGAAACGCGTTAATGCACTTGGGCTCACAACATATTATGTAGTTTCATATATATGATTTTTTTTTTAACAATTTTGTATGTCCTTTTTTGTATACCATGTATGTGTTTATGTCTTATTAAAAGAATATATTTTTCTATATCCTCATTTTCTTACTGTGCCATTAAAGTCCGACCTGGGGCTACCCCCCCTCTTTTTGTATTTCCATTATCTACGGAGGTGGCAATGCGAGTGCTGTCCCTTCATAATCTCCGGGACAGGAAGTCATGGCGAATCTCCCCAAAACGAACCCAGACAGTGGTACCCCCCCCGACAGGTGTTCTGGCCATTTTCTCAGCATGGTTAGGCCGTTCTCTGGTCAAAAAAGGAACTAAAAACTTTCTACTAAAAGGCCAAAGCGGAGAAGACAAGTCCACTCTACAGCAATGGACTCCACACACAACTCTGCGTATTATTTTTTTTACTTTACGAATTACAAAATGATAAAACAGATTGATTTGCCTTCCCACGGCCAAGGTGGTATCATGCGGTCTTGGCATGCGCAGTGGGCGGGAAAAGATGCGGGAAGAGCAGGGGGGGGCACAAGACACACAACTTGCAGCTATTGGGCCAGAGGGAGGGCAGCCATTGTGACACGAGACAAAAAGCGTACAATGAAAGCCGTGGCTTCGGACTCTACGTGCGACCTACTCACTGGATTGGATCGAAAGTTCGTTCGGCTTTCGTGCCAAATTGGTTCAACGATGAGCCCTCCAACCCCCCCTCCCCCCACTGAGCCATATGACTAAGACCCCCAGAATGCTCTGGGAGCCCAGTGCCATAAAAGATAACAACATAATTAGTGAAAGGAACGATCAGATTCAGTGAGCAGACACGTAGGACAATGACGGGGTCACATTCACAAATATCGGGGTAAAGTCCCTCTGCCATATAGCGATTCCTTCCCACCAGCCCTGTGTGGTTGTATCATGTCCTGGCGCCCCCCTCTGGATATACTGGGTGGTTGTTTCATTTCCTGGCGCCCCCCTCTGGATATACCGTGTGGTTGTATCATGTCCTGGCGCCCCCCTCTGGATATACCGTGTGGTTGTATTATGTCCTGGTGCCCCCCTCTGGATATACTGGGTGGTTGCATTATGTCCTGGTGCCCCCCTCTGGATATACTGTGTGGTTGTATCATGTCCTGGCGCCCCCCTCTGGATATACTGTGTGGTTGTATCATGTCCTGGCGCCCCCCTCTGGATATACTGTGTGGTTGTATTATGTCCTGGCGCCCCCCTCTGGATATACTGTGTGGTTGTATTATGTCCTGGCGCCCCCCTCTGGATATACTGTGTGGTTGTATTATGTCCTGGCGCCCCCCTCTGGATATACTGTGTGGTTGTATCATGTCCTGGCGCCCCCCTCTGGATATACTGTGTGGTTGTATCATGTCCTGGCGCCCCCCTCTGGATATACTGTGTGGTTGCAGTATGTCCTGGTGCCCCCCTCTGGATATACTGTGTGGTTGCAGTATGTCCTGGTGCCCCCCTCTGGATATACTGTGTGGTTGTATTATGTCCTGGCGCCCCCCTCTGGATATACTGTGTGGTTGTATTATGTCCTGGCGCCCCCCTCTGGATATACTGTGTGGTTGTATTATGTCCTGGCGCCCCCCTCTGGATATACTGTGTGGTTGTATTATGTCCTGGCGCCCCCCTCTGGATATACTGTGTGGTTGTATTATGTCCTGGCGCCCCCCTCTGGATATACTGTGTGGTTGTATTATGTCCTGGCGCCCCCCTCTGGATATACTGTGTGGTTGTATTATGTCATGGCGCCCCCCTCTGGATATACTGTGTGGTTGTATTATGTCCTGGCGCCCCCCTCTGGATATACTGTGTGGTTGTATTATGTCCTGGCGCCCCCCTCTGGATATACTGTGTGGTTGTATTATGTCCTGGCGCCCCCCTCTGGATATACTGTGTGGTTGTATTATGTCCTGGCGCCCCCCTCTGGATATACTGTGTGGTTGTATTATGTCCTGGCGCCCCCCTCTGGATATACTGTGTGGTTGTATTATGTCCTGGCGCCCCCCTCTGGATATACTGTGTGGTTGTATTATGTCCTGGCGCCCCCCTCTGGATATACTGTGTGGTTGTATCATGTCCTTGCGCCCCCCTCTGGATATACTGTGTGGTTGCAGTATGTCCTGGTGCCCCCCTCTGGATATACTGTGTGGTTGCAGTATGTCCTGGTGCCCCCCTCTGGATATACTGTGTGGTTGTATTATGTCCTGGTGCCCCCCTCTGGATATACTGTGTGGTTGTATCATGTCCTGGTGCCCCCCTCTGGATATACTGTGTGGTTGCAGTATGTCCTGGTGCCCCCCTCTGGATATACTGTGTGGTTGCAGTATGTCCTGGTGCCCCCCTCTGGATATACTGTGTGGTTGCAGTATGTCCTGGTGCCCCCCTCTGGATATACTGTGTGGTTGTATTATGTCCTGGTGCCCCCCTCTGGATATACTGTGTGGTTGTATCATGTCCTGGCGCCCCCCTCTGGATATACTGTGTGGTTGCAGTATGTCCTGGTGCCCCCCTCTGGATATACTGTGTGGTTGCAGTATGTCCTGGTGCCCCCCTCTGGATATACTGTGTGGTTGTATTATGTCCTGGCGCCCCCCTCTGGATATACTGTGTGGTTGTATTATGTCCTGGCGCCCCCCTCTGGATATACTGTGTGGTTGTATTATGTCCTGGCGCCCCCCTCTGGATATACTGTGTGGTTGTATTATGTCCTGGCGCCCCCCTCTGGATATACTGTGTGGTTGTATTATGTCCTGGCGCCCCCCTCTGGATATACTGTGTGGTTGTATTATGTCCTGGCGCCCCCCTCTGGATATACTGTGTGGTTGTATTATGTCCTGGCGCCCCCCTCTGGATATACTGTGTGGGTGTATTATGTCCTGGCGCCCCCCTCTGGATATACTGTGTGGTTGTATTATGTCCTGGCGCCCCCCTCTGGATATACTGTGTGGTTGTATTATGTCCTGGCGCCCCCCTCTGGATATACTGTGTGGGTGTATTATGTCCTGGTGCCCCCCTCTGGATATACTGTGTGGTTGTATTATGTCCTGGCGCCCTCCTCTGGCTACACTTATCTCCAGTTTTGTACGGAGTGCGGATGAATTAGACCAGAGGTTGTCAACCACCAGGCCATGGTCACGCTGAGACTGGAGCATCCTCTGGTGGGCCTCTTCCTTTGGTACCATCTGAAAAGCTGAGTACTACAAAAGGTACCCCGACTCCATGGGTGGAATGATCTGCACCCCATGGATCGGATACCGTTCCGGTGGCGCTGTGTCTGAGGTCATCAGAAGACGTACCGGTGGGCAGAGATTTCCACCACCCAACCCCCCCCCCCCACGGTGAACACTTTCCATCTTCCTTCCTACACAATTAGTTCCTGAACCTTTAACATCCATATTTGTGAATGTTCCGCGGATGGCAGTTGTACGATGCGCCCACTGCGGTGGTGCCATTATGCAGACATGCAAGGAGGGGGGGGGGTGGAGCATATTTTGGGAGGGGCTATTTTTCGTTGCCTCCCTCCTAAACTGTAACTCCACCTGGAACACATTGGCCAGCCGGTACAATAGTCTGCTCTGTAAACTTATTTTTTTTGGTCTTCTCTCGGTTTGGGTGTACAGGCTCTGGAAGTATCTGGTGCCGGGAATTCTATTGGAGGAATACAGTCCCGCTTTGAGCAGTTAGGACAAATAGATACTTCAAGGACCTGCACAGGAAGAAGATAGGTGTAAATCCATTCACTCTGTCAATGTGAATATCATCAGATCAGTGGGTGGAGGGGAAGGTGGAGTTACACTTGAAAAGGGGAATCCGCCCATAATTAGAATTTCGGCTCTAAGTGAACACAACTTCACCGGATCTTCTGTGGACTCCGGCAGTGAGATCTCCTTTGTCAGGTTCTTGAAGGGTGAAATGGCCATGGAGCAGCCTTGGCGGGAGGGTGGCCAGGTGACAGCCAGGCGGCGGCAGTAGCAAGCAGGTGGCGGCCAGGTGTTGGGAGGATGGCCAGGTGATGGCAGCAGCAGGTGATCGGCCAGGTGGCAGCAGTAGCAGATGGGTGGCCAGGTGGTGGCAGAAGCAGGTGGGCAGCCAGGTGGTGGGAGGATGGCCAGGTGGTGGCAGTAGCAGGTGGGCGGCCAGGCAGTGGGAGGGCAGCTAGGTGGCGGCAGTAGCAGGTGGGCGGCCAGGCAGCTGCCAGGTGTTGGGAGGACGGCCAGGTGGTGAGTGGATGGCCAGGTGGTGGTAGTAGCAGGTAGGTGGCCAGGTGGCAGCAGTAGCAGGTGGTGAGTGGATGGCCAGGTGGCAGCAGTAGCAGGTAGGCGGCCAGAGGGCTGGCAGGTGGTGGTGGTAGTAGTAGCAGGTAGGCGGCCAGGTGGCAGCAGTAGTGGGTGGGCGGAGCTGAGAACACTGGTAAGGAGATGTCACTGCTGGAGACTTCCAGAGATATAGGTGGTGGGTGGTGAGGAAACCTTTGAGGGTCCACTTATAACTGGAACCTCCATTGTGGGCGGACCGGCCCCAGGAATCTCCGTAGAGGAAATGCTGCTATTGGTAAAGAAGCCAGGAAGAGCCCCACCAGCCAACTAAGTAAAACGTGTGTCCACTTACTGAGGTGGACGACCTATCGAGACTTTCCGAACTGGATGAGAGGTCCTGGGAAGGAGGAGGAGGGTGATGGGCGGGAAGCAGAGGAAGGAGAGGGAGAAAAAGGTACAGATTTAGCTACTGGTGTGACAACAACATCATCAGCCCCACCCACATTACAAGCGGCGGGTTGTAGGAAGGTGCGGATGGCTGTGCGGTGTCCCTGCGTCTGTTGGAGGGAAGGAAGTCATTGATGAACACGGACAGACGGACACAACGACAAACAACCCGACCCTATAACAGGAGCACGGGGACGAGACACTCCCCTGATTACTGATGGCTACAGTGCCTTGCGAAAGTATTCGGCCCCCTTGAACTTTTCATCCTTTTGCCACATTTCAGGCTTCAAACAAAGATATAAAATTTAAATTTTTTGTGAAGAATCACCAACAAGTGGGACACAATTGTGAAGTGGAATGAAATCTATTGGATATTTTAAACTTTTTTAGCAAATAAAAAACTGAAAAGTGGTGCGTGCAAAATTATTCGGCCCCTTTACTTTCAGTGCAGCAAACTCACTCCAGAAGTTCAGCGAGGATCTCTTAATGATCCAATGTTGTCCTAAATGACTGATGGTGATAAATAGAATCCACCTGTGTGTAATCAAGTCTCTGTATAAATGCACCTGCTCTGTGATAGTCTCAGGGTTCTGATGAAAGCGCAGAGAGCATCATGAAGACCAAGGAACACACCAGGCAGGTCCGTAATACTGTTGTGGAGAAGTTTAAAGCCGGATTTGGATACAAAAAGATTTCCCAAGCTTTAAACATCCCAAGGAGCACTGTGCAAGCCATCATTTTGAAATGGAAGGAGTATCAGACCACTGCAAATCTACCAAGACCTGGCTGTCCCTCTAAAGTTTCAGCTCAGACAAGGAGAAGACTGATCAGAGATGCAGCCAAGAGGCCCATGATCACTCTGGATGAACTGCAGAGGACTACAGCTGAGGTGGGAGAGTCTGTCCACAGGACAACAATCAGTCGTACACTGCACAAATCTGGCCTTTATGGAAGAGTGGCAAGAAGAAAGCCATTTCTCAAAGATATCCATAAAAAGTCTAGTCTAAAGTTTGCCACAAGCCACCTGAGAGACACACCAAACATGTGGAAGAAGGTGCTCTGGTCCGATGAAACCAAAATCCAACTTTTTGGCCACAATGCAAAACGATATGTTTGGCGTAAAAGCAACACAGCTCATCACCCTCAACACACCATCCCCACTGTCAAACATGGTGGTGGCAGCATCATGGTTTGGGCGTGCTTTTCTTCAGCAGGTTCAGGGAAGATGGTTAAAATTGAGGGGAAGATGGATGCAGCCAAATACAGGACCATTCTGGATGAAAACCTGTTGGAGTCTGCAAAAGACCTGAGACTGGGACGGACATTTATCTTCCAACAAGACAATGATCCCAAATATACAGCAAAATCTACAAAGGAACGGTTCACAAATAAACGTATTCAGGTGTTAGAATGGCCAAGTCAAAGTCCAGACCTGATTCCAATCGAGAATCTGTGGAAAAAGAGCTGAAAACTGCTGTTCACAAACGCTCTCCATCCAACCTCACTGAGCTCGAGCTGTTTTGCAAGGAAGAATGGGCAAGAATTTCAGTCTCTCGATGTGCAAAACTGATAGAGACATACCCCAAGCGACTTGCAGCTGTAATCGCAGCAAAAGGTGGCTCTACAAAGTATTAACGCAAGGGGGCCGAATAATTTTGCACTCCCCACTTTTCATTTTTTTCTTAGTTAAAGTTTCAAAAATCCAATAGATTTCGTTCCACTTCACAATTGTGTCCCACTTGTTGGTGATTCTTCACAAAAAATTAAAATTTTATATCTTTATGTTTGAAGCCTGAAATGTGGCAAAAGGATGAAAAGTTCAAGGGGGCCGAATACTTTCGCAAGGCACTGTACTCCCACCCTCAAAGGTTACACAACCGGACCCTATAACAGGACCACGGGGACGAGACACGCCCCCTGATTACTGATGGCCACTCCCACCCTCAAAGGTTACACAACCCGACCCTGTAACAGGAGCACGGGGACGAGACACACCCCCTGATTACCAACACCAGGCCCCGCCCCCCAGAGGCTACACATCCCAACCCTATAACATGAGCACGGGGGACGAGACACTCCCCTGATTAACCTTTGAGGGTGGGAGTGGCCATCAGTAATCAGGGGAGTGTCTCGTCTTCATGCTCCTGTTCTAGGGTTGGGATGTGTAACCTTTGAGGGTGGGAGTGGCCATCAGTACACATCCCAACCCTAGAACAGGAGCACAGGGACGAGACACTCCCCTGATTACTGATGGCCACTCCCAACACCATGCCACACCCCCAGTACAATATGTCCTGTACATTAGATTTCACCTAATTACTGACCGATGGCCACTCCCACCCTCAGAGGTTATACAACCCAACCCTATACCAGGGGCACGGGAGCGACAGACATCCCTCTGATCACTGATGGCCACTCCCACCCCAACACTATGCCACACCCCCAGAAAATCAGACACACCCTGCTTACTGACTGATGGCCACTCCCACAACACCATGCTCTGCCCCAAGAAATGACTCAACCCAACCTTTTCACAGCAGCATATGAACAGACACCTCCGATCACTGAATGGTCACAAAATACTCTGCTGCGGCAAACAAGCCGAAAGCGAAAATCAGGCTTGCAGGGAGTGACTGATGTGTAAGCGGATGAGTGGGAAGGAGAGGTTACATATTGACTTTTATCTATTGATGGCGGAGTTTTTATTTCCATGTATTCAATGTATACATTTTATTTTATGATTTTTCTAAGCACAGTATGCTACTATAGATGTCTATGGAGCCAGGAGGAGACAAGCCCATCGAACCCCCACAGACCTCCATGGAACCCCCACAGACCTCCATAGAACCCCCACAGACCTCCATAGAACCCCCACAAAGCTCCATAGAACCCCCACAGAGCTCCACAGAGGTCCATAAAATGCCAGGGCTCCACGGCACCCCTTTAAGCGCCTCCACGGCACCCCTTTAAGCGCCTCCACAGAACTCCTGTACATGCACGGGATGGAAAGGAGGAGCCTGTATGGGAGAGGTACACATTGCATTGAGAGCCATGTACAGAACTAGATCACCTCCGCCTGAAGACTGACAGTTGCCTTAAAAAAAAAAAAAAAAAAAAAAATGTACCCACTCCCCTGACCACTAAAATAGCCAGGAGTGTTAACAAGCCTCCGACCCCAGCGCTGCCTTAAAATGGCGCTGGAACTCAAATGGTTAAAAAGAAGAAAAAAAAAGGGGGGATCTCATGCAATTTGCTTTAATCCGCTTAGTCTGTATACTTGATTTTCTACCTTTGCGTTGTGTTAGAACCCCTGAAAACACAATATTTTAGTGAGTTGAGGAAATCGAAGGATACAACTTGACACATTGTGTCGGTTTGTATCTATAAAACAGGAAATGGATCGGAGATTCTTTTGTGGACGATTCCCTTTGTTTGTGATGTTGGAGGAATTGCCCCGAGCAGCTCTCTTCACTAAGCGGAAGTCCCCGGTGTGGACAGACGAGGAAGTGGTCCCCTCGAAGTCTCCCGTACACGGCGTGACACTCACATGTCGGTGACTCAGCCTGGAGCCGCACATACAATCTCTGTGTAAAGGTTACTGCAGACAACGACCCGCTCCCAGCATGCACCTCTGTCTCATCACCCGCAGGCAACAGACCCGACCCAAAGTCTAACCAAACCCCAAGAAGGAAACGGTCATCTCCTGCAGCTTACCTGTCCTCAGGAGGTGGGGGCTACAACTGGTTATCCTGCCAGTCACTCACTTCCTGTCCTAGGGTGACAACACTCACTCCCTGTACTGCATTGACGGAGAAGTGTTGTCACCCCAGAGCAGAACTACAGAACACCTACCCCCTCCTCATCTTCCTGCAGTTCTCAGAGGGAACCTGAGCAGGTTTGGTAAGACTGCAGAGTACACAGGACGGCACTGGATTCCCCCTCCTTATCCACAATGAAACCTCATAGATGGACTTCCACTTTACTGAAGAGAAAGAGAGAACTTCCTCCTCCTCCTCCTCCCCGAGTGTCCGGGCTGCAGGAGGAGAGGGGGGGCGACTGGCACCGAATAAATGAGATCTCAGGACTCCGGGAAACGTCCCACACAGCCGCTCCCTGAATGGCACATTGTTCTGGGATAACGGACAGTCAGAGAGCAAGCCGGGGATCGTTATCCCAACAGCACGGACAAGGACTGTTCCTGGGAGGAGGGGGGGGCAAAACACGGACTATTCTTTCTTACAGCATGGACGGTTCTTGGGAGGAAGGGGCAAGCTGGGGGTCTTTATTCCCACAGCATGGTAATGGGGGGGTCATTATTCCTACAGCATGGACTTGGATAGTCCTTGGGGGGGGGTGGTTGGGGAAGGGGCAAGTTGAGGATCTTTATTTCCACAGCATGGTAATTGAAGGTTCTTGGGGGTGTCATTATTCCTACAGCATGGACTTGGATAGTTCTTGGGGGGCAAGCTGAGGATCTTTATTCCTATAGCATGGACGGTTCTCAGGAGGAAATGGAAAACTGGGGGGGGGGGGAGGGGGTCATTATTCCTACAGCCTGAACATTGATGGTTCTTGGGAAAAAGGGGCAAGATGAAAGTCCTTACTCAACAGCATGGCCATAGAAGTTCTGGGGGGGGGGGGGGGAGGAGCAAGCTAAGGGTTGTTATTCTGATAGCATGGCTATGGATGGCTCTTAGGAGGAAGGAACAAGCTGAGGGTCGGTATTCCTATACCATCGGCATGGATTATGGTTCTTCTTGGGAGGGAGGGGCAAGCTGGAGGAAATTATTCTTACAGCATAGACATGGGTGGTTCTTGGTGGGGGGGGGGATTAAGCTGAGGGCCGTTTGTCCTACAGCATGGACACAGATGGTTCTTAAGAAGAAGGGGCAAGCTGGGGGTAATTATACTTACAGCGGGGTAATGGGAGGTTCTTGGGAGGAAGGGGCAAGCTGGGGGTACTTATTCCTACAGCATGGATGGTTCTTGGGAAGAAGGGGCAAGATGAAAGTCCTTGTTCAACAGCATGGCCATAGAAGTTCTGGGGGGGGGGGGGGGGGGGAGAAAGCTTAGGGTTGTTATTCCTACAGCGGGGACATGGATGGTTCTGGGAAGGAAGGGCAAGATGAGGGTCCCTGTTCTACAGCATGGACATGGATGTTTTTTGTTATGAAAGGGCCAAGCAGAGGGTCGTTATTGCTACTGCAAGGACACGGATGGTTCTTGGGAAGAAAGGAGGAAGAAAGGGTCAAGCTGGGGGATTGGTATTCCTACACACGTGGATGGTTCTTGGGAAGAAGGGCTAAGCTGGGGGTTGGTATTCCTACACACGTGGATGGTTCTCTGAAAGAAAGGGGCAAGCTGGGGGTTGGTATTCCTACAATTCAGACGTGAACTGTTCCTGGGAGCGAAGGGCTGAGCCATGGGCCATTATCCCTACAGCATGGTCATGGATGGTTCTCTGTAGGAAAAAGCTGAGCTGGGAGTCGTTATTCCTACAACATGGACATGGGAGGTTCTCAGGGCAAGGTGGTGCTTCCAATCAAAAAAACTTACCAAGTGGAGGAAACTTTTTTTTTTTTTTAATCGTTTTCATTTTGCATCCCCATTTGGGAGATTTCTCCTCACTTCCTGCCGAGACAGGAAGTTCTTGGAATAATCTCCAGTGGGGACTCAAAGCACTCTTTTTCAGGAAGTGTTAGAATCTCTGTCAGGTTCTATGTTCTTCAGAGTACATCCATAAGAAGAGCTAGATCTGTTGATATCAAGAATTGTTAATGGCCGTCTCATTTATTAAAATGAATTGCTTCGGTGACGTTGCTCCCCACCAACGCAAGGAGCAAGGCACCCCCCAAAACAAGTGGGGTGCTAAAAAGATCCAAAAAATGTGAAAAGCAGTGAGGGCACCACACCACTGGTCATAGAGTCCAACAGTGTCTTATTAAATGACTAGCGCAATAAGAGTGTAAACGCGTTTCGTCGTTATAACCCACCCCCATGAGATTGGTGAGGCACCCTTATTGCTTCTCACATAATAAGTTATTTTTGCGGTCTGCGTTTTCCCATCCCAGTGACAACTGCCACTCTCACTTCTTGTCCTGGTGTCACAAGGACGGGAAGTGATGTCACAATTTCCAAACAAGGTCAATTAGTTACTATATGCAACTCTATCCAAGGCTAAAATGAAAGGTTGGGGAACTCCAATATAACCCCCCCCCCCCACACGGCATTTGGGAATACCCAAAGCATGGCTCTGCTCTACGGGATTACCGCGGGTCTCCAGCCGTGTGGCGTGGCTGCAGTCACATGATCAGATGCTGGATTTGCAGCTTGGACATTAAAGCTGAATTCCAGGAACTCGGCTACTTTGTAAAAACCGCAGACATACCATGAGTTAGGTCTAACGAAGTGCCTGCCCCCTCCTATCTCGATTGCTCAAATGATTGTGCTCCAGGAAAATAACTTCAGGAGCTCCAAATCTGCTCAATACCGTCTCCGCTCCTTCGAGAGCAGAGTCGCCGGAACTGCTATGCCCGCCCCCCTCTTCTTCCTGCCCATTCACAGAAGCCTGTGTAATATGTGACCTCATTCACATAATAAAAAGGCTTCTGTGAATGGGCAGCAGAGTGGAGGGGTGGGCCGAGCTGCTGTGTGTGTGTGTTTTGCACTCCCTGGAGGATACAGAGGAGAGATACACCCGTCACATATAAGTAATAGAGCCAAGTCCCGGAGGTGACATGCACCTACCTGGACTTAGCTCATAGTATGCCTGCAGCTTTTGCAAAGTTGCTGAATTCCTGGAATTCGGCTTTAACCCCTTAGTGCTGACAGTATGCAAATATGTGGCCTCTCCGCAGGTGGGCCTTGACGCTGAGTACCAAACCTGTGCCGAGAGCGCGCACGCATGTGCCCAGCGTGCTCCCAGCACAGTTACTGGTGCCTAACAGAAAGTTCCCTATTGCGACTTGTGATCGGCACTTCCCAATCACGTGACCACTAACAGTATGCAAATATGTGGCCTCCCCGCAGGTGGGCCTTGACGCTGAGGCGCACCAAACCTGTGCCAAGTGCGTGAACGCGCGCGCACGTGTCCAGCATGCTCCCAGCACAGTTACTGGTGCCTAATGGAAAATTCATTATTGCCACTTATGATCAGGAGCTTCCCAATCACGTGACAGTACGCAAATATGTGGCCTTTCCGCAAGTGGGCCTTGACGCTGAGGCGTACCAAACTTGTGCCGAGAGCGTGCACGCGCCCAGCATGCTACAAGCACAGTTACTGGTGCCTAACAGAAAAGTTCCCTATTGTGACTTGTGATCGGGAGCTTCCCAATCACATGACCACTGTGACAGCCAATCGCGGTAGTTACATGATCGTAAACCCCGCCCCCCAGGGGACTCCGGCATTAAGCAAGGCCTCCTTCCCACAGGCATTTTGAAGCCTAGGCTCCTCGCGCACAGCATGACAACCAAACAAGTAACTGGACTCAGACGCACGCAGCCAAGCGCCCCAACATCACCAGAAGCCCCCTTACCTCGTCATCGTTCTCCACTTTGGGATTGCTCGCCGTCCTCTTCAGGTTGCTGCTGAGGCTGATGCTGGCGGTGGCGTCGGATTTGGACCTCTGGTGCGTCCGCTTGGACGGGGACAAACCGGTGTCGGGCGGCGTCAGGCTGAGCGGGGGCAGCTCGCGCTTCTTGTGGGCCGGCTTCAGCTCGTCGGAGAGGATGAGCTTGCGCAGCTTGGTCCCCCGGGAATGGCGCTGGGTGGAGATGTGCATGTCCGAGGAGTAGGCCCCCAGGAGCCAGGCGCACTGCAGGGAGAAGTTGATGCTGTGCCGGCAGCGGTGGACCACGTACGGCTTGATGGCGTCGCCCACGTCCTCGTCCATGTGGATGTACATGTTGAGCAGCTGCGGCAGGTAAAAGTCCACCTCCTCGTTTTTGAAGTAGAAGAGCCGGTTGCCGATGTAGGCTTGCACGCCGGGCTCCTTGGAGTTGTAAAGGTACGAGATCCCCATGGAGATGTCGAAGAGCTTACACTCGAACAGGCGCAGGAGCCACGACTGCTTGCCAGAGTTTTTCTGTTTCCGCCGAGCGTTCTTCACGCAGTTGATATCCACCTCGTCCGCCTCGCAGATCCTGGAGCTGGTGACGGGGGCCCCAGCCTCCCCTGCCTTAGGGTCCCCGTTTGGAACGTGATCGCCGTCCCCTATGCTCTCCAGGTTCTCGGTGGAGCTGTGCATCAGCTTCACCTTCTCCAGGACATCCTGACACGCCTTCTGCGCCACGTCCGGGTCTATTACCAGAGACACATCCGCCACGCCTTCCACGATGGCGGAGAGAGGGCTCCCGCCGTTCCCCTGCAGGGCCACCTGACCAGAGAGCTTAGAAGCAGCCGGTTCCACCATGGCGTCACCCATCGTACGATCGTTCCACAAAACTGGGTCTGGAAAGAGAAAGGACAATCGTTCAGTGGAGCGGGGCGCTGGAGTAAAGTCACATAAATCACTGGGGGGGCCATTCAGCGTGCTGCACCCCCAAAAGAAAAAAAAAACACAATCAAACTTTAGCTACCCCACTGTCACTCCCCTCTCACATCAGACGGCAGTTCCCAGCTGTCAAAATGACAGCCAGGAGTTGCTGTGTAAATACAGAAGCTGCTTCTGTCAAAAAACACACCACCCGATACATTGTTTATAAATATAACCAGACAGGAGATAGAGAGATACAAAGTAACATTGTTTATAAACATTGATCAGACGGGAGATACAAAGTAACATTGTTTATAAACAATGATCAGATGGGAGACGGAGATAATGAATCTCCCGTCTGATCAATGTTTATAAACAACATTACTTTGTATCTCTCTATCCCCGTCTGATCAATGTTTATAAACAATGTTACTTTGTATCTATCTCACGTCTGATCAATGTTTATAAACAATGTTACTTTGTATCTCCCGTCTGATCAATGTTTATAAACAACGTTACTTTGTATCTATCCCCCGTCTGATCAATGTTTATAAACAATGTTACTTTGTATCTCCCGTCTGATCAATGTTTATAAACAATGTTACTTTTTATCTCCCGCCTGATCAATGTTTATAAACAATGTTACTTTGTATCTCCCGTCTGATCAATGTTTATAAACAATGTTACTTTGTATCTCCCGTCTGATCAATGTTTATAAACAATGTTACTTTGTATCTCTCTATCTCCCGTCTGATTAATGTTTATAAACAATGTTACTTTGTATCTCCTGTCTGAACGATGTTTATAAACAATATTAAATGAGTACAACATGGGGGGATGGGGGGGGTGTCACTCACCAATCAGAGAACACTCAGCATGTTCTCAATGAATACAAGAAGCGTTCTCCGATTGGGAAGAAGTGAAGAAAAGGAACTCTTCAGAAGCTGAATAATCAATTTTACAGAAGAATTTCAGTGATAATTTCCATATTTCAGTGTGGGAGCGAATCATGTGATGATTTCCACCCCTCCACCCCCCTCCTCCCCCT
Organism: Rana muscosa; assembly: GCA_029206835.1. Taxonomy (NCBI): domain Eukaryota; kingdom Metazoa; phylum Chordata; class Amphibia; order Anura; family Ranidae; genus Rana; species Rana muscosa. The sequence continues at coordinate 534,023 of JARGYO010005627.1, forward strand.
CTGTTCAACCCCCCCCGGGGGCAAATCTGACATTTTTTACACTCTATAGCGACACGAGACGCCGTCACATGACAATCACCACACACATCACACCGCAATTCTCATGAATTCTCCCATAAAGAAATAAGATGAACAGTTCACTCAGCGAGCAGGGGGTGCGGGGCGCCACGACAAGGGGCGGGGGCACCACGACAGGGGGCACCAGGAGGCGGGGGGCACCACGACAGGGGGCACGGCCACACCACGACAGGGGGCCACCAAAAGGAGGCGGGGCGCACAACAGGGGGTAGTAGGCGGGGCACACCACGCCATGGGGGCATCAGGAGGGGGGCGCACCACGTCAGGGGGCAGTAGGAGGCGGGGAAAACTACGACAGGGGGGCGGGGCCCGTAGTCTGCCACCCTCAGTACCCCCTTACCTACACTCTGCAGAAGACCCCCCCCCAGCAAAGTACCTGCACTGATGTGGCGCCCCATATGCTCGCTCCCGGTGGCGGTGGGGGGGATGACGAGGGACAGGGATGCCTCGCTCCCGGGTGGGAGGATGGGGAGGGACAGGGACGCTCGCCCCCAGGTGGGGGGATGGGGAGGGACAGGCACACTCGCTCCCGGGTGGGGATGACGAGGGACAGGGATGGGGGGGACGGGGGATGGGGAGGGACAGGGATGCTCGCCCCCAGGTGGGGGGGATGGGGAGGGACAGGGACGCTCGCTCCCGGGTGGGGATGACGAGGGACAGGGATGGGGGGGAC
>JARGYO010005627.1:534873-798457 GCA_029206835.1 Rana muscosa
TCTCTCTCTCTCTCTCTCTCTCTCTCTCTCTCTCTCTCTCTCTCTCTCTCTGTTTTTTCTTTCCTATGATGTCAGAGTTTTTATTGTGGGCGGAGTTTCTTCTGGTAGGATGGTTTGTAAATGTGACCCATAACAGGGCGGAGCTTGTGTTCGGTGTAGACCGCGGCCGCCATGGATGGGGGAGGAGTCAGATTGTAATTATTTCTGTGTTTTGTGTAATGTCACCTCCCACCAGTAAAGACGAATCTTCTCTTCTAACGCTCTCTTCTCATTCATTGGATGGAGAATTGTCACCGCCCCCTTTCCTACCTTGTGACCGCCCCCCCTCCCTGCCATGTCACCGCCCCCTTTCTTACCTGGTCACCGCCCCCCCTCCCTGCCATGTCACCGCCCCCTTTCTTACCTTGTCACCGTCCCCCCCTCCCTGCCATGTCACTGCCCCCTCCCTGCCATGTCACCGCCCCCTTTCTTACCTTGTCACCGCCCCCCCTCCCTGCCATGTCACCGCCCCCTTTCTTACCATGTCACCGCCCCCTTTTCTACCTTGTCACCCGCCCCTCCTCCCTGCCATGTCACCGCCCCCTTTCTTACCTTGTCACCGCCCCCCCCTCCCTGCGATGTCACTGCCCCCCCCCCCCCCTCCTACCTTGTCACCGAACCCCTCCCTGTGATGTCACCCCGCCTCCCCCCTCCCTCCCTTGTCATCACCCCAGATACTGTTGGGTATGCAGCGAAGCCTCATCCTTTTATATTGTACCAAACAAATCCCAATACATTGCGCCGGTCCGCCATCTTTAGTGTATTTTTTTTTTTTTTTACTGAAATTCTGCGTTTTGTGAAGTTTTGAGCCAATATTGTGACATAAAAATTTCACACACCACTATTGTATTCTCCGGGGTCTCTGCTTCCAGAACATACATCCTTGTGGGGGGCGGGGTCGGGTTTATCTAATCTTCAGGTCATCACAGAATCTATCAGAGGGTTTAATTCTTCAGTTTAGGCCTGAAGATTAAATAAAAAAAAACCAAATATCATCTTTTCTGCTTCTCACTCTGAGCAGGAAGGAAAACTCCACCCTATTGGGTACACCTGTTCAGTTGCTTAGCAACACACATTTCTAATCGGCCAATCACATCGCAGCAACTCAATGCATTTCGGCATCTAGACGCGGTGAAGACGACTTGCTGCATCAGAATGGGGATTGAAGTGACAGACGGGCTGATCTGAGATTTTCACACACAACCATCTCAGGATTACAGAGACTGGTGGGAAAAAGAGAAAATATCCAGTGAGCGGCAGTTGTGTGGAGGAAAATGCCTACTAAAGGGGGTCCAACCTGCTACTAGCAAGGGGGACCTAATAAAGGGGGTCCAACCTGCTACTATAAAGGGGGTCCTAATAAAGGGGTCCAACCCGCTACTAGCAAGGGGGGCCTAATAAAGGGGGTCCAACCCACTACTAGCAAGGGGGGCCTAATAAAGGGGGTCCAACCCGCTACTAGCAAGGGGGACCTACTAAAGGGGGTCCAACCCGCTACTAGCAAGGGGGACTTACTAAAGGGGGTCCAACCCGCTACTATCAAGGGGGACCTAATAAAGGGGGTCCAACCCGCTACTAGCAAGGGGGACCTAATAAAGGGGGGTCTAACCCGCTACTAGCAAGGGGGCCTAATAAAGGGGGTCCAACCTGCTATTAGCAAGGGGGACCTAATAATGGGGTCCAACCTGCTTCTATAAAGGGGGTCCAACCCGCTACTAGCAAGGGGGGCCTCATAAAGGGGGTCCAACCTGCTACTAGCAAGGGGGGCCTAATAAAGGGGGTCCAACCCGCTACTAGCAAGGGGGACCTAATGAAGGGGGTCCAACCCGCTACTAGCAAGGGGGACCTAATGAAGGGGGTCCAACCCGCTACTAGCAAGGGGGGCCTAAAAAAGGGGGTCCAACCCGCTACTAGCAAGGGGGACGTAATAAAGGGGGTCCAACCTGCTACTATAAAGGGGGTCCTAATAAAGGGGTCCAACCCGCTACTAGCAAGGGGGGCCTAATAAAGGGGGTCCAACCCACTACTAGCAAGGGGGGCCTAATAAAGGGGGTCCAACCCGCTACTAGCAAGGGGGACCTACTAAAGGGGGTCCAACCCGCTACTATCAAGGGGGACCTAATAAAATGGGGTCCAACCCGCTACTAGCAAGGGGGACCTAATAAAGGGGGTCCAACCCGCTACTAGCAAGGGGGACCTAATAAAGGGGGTCCAACCCGCTACTAGCAAGGGGGACCTCATAAAGGGGGTCTAACCCGCTACTAGCAAGGGGGACCTAATAAAGGGGTCCAATTGGCTACTAGCAAGGGGGACCTAATAAAGGGGGTCCAACCCGCTACTAGCAAGGGGGACCTAATAAAGGGGGTCCGAAGACAGAAGAGGGTCGGGACTTTGTATGAAGCATGCGGATTGAGAGCCAAACAGAGCTAGTAAATCAAATAATATAAGATTTATTAAATATGGTACAGTAAAATACATAAAACATCATGGTACATATTCCATCATCCAACATGATTAGTTAGTTCATTAGCATTGATTCGTAAGTGAAATGAGTAAAACAATAAAAACATGAGGTATAACTGCATGATAAATATTATTTGGCATCTGAAGCTCGACGCGTTTCGCGGCTATCATGCCGCTCATCAGGAGCTGATTATTAATGGATGTCTACAATACAAGAACATAGTATCAATTGATAGGTTAGGCTTATATAAAGGGGGGAGAGAAATATGCACTTTAATCTACAGCCCATACTCACAGGTCGGGTGATGGCATGGGCGCGGCAGGGGGCATGTAGGCGGCCGGGGACACGGTCTGGCACGGGAGCTGAGGCGGCATGACAGGTGGCGCAGCAAGGAGGAAGTCATCCTTGTGTAAACTGAGTATGTGATCTTCACCAGGGTCAAGGGGCACATGCAGAGAGACTCCTGGACCATCTGAAAATGAAAGTGAAGTGCAAAGAAAATGGTGTGTAAAATTGCTGAGGGGTGATGAGCCCTACGTTCAGCAGTGAAAAGATGAAAAAATGGGAATGAATGAGCAGGGATAATAATGAACAGAATAGCATAGCTGAGATATATGATGGTGTAGCTATGTTAAAAGCAATAAAGTGCTCCAACGTTGAGAACGCCATCAATGAAAAGTGAGAGGGATGAAACATGAAAGAAGGGTAAATGTATGACGGTGAGCTTGTTGAGAGCAATAAGGATGCTCCAACATAGAAACACCGTCGTGAGGGGATTAAGAGAAAAGGGGGGAAAGACAGAAAGAAAAGAAGAGAAGGGGAGGGCAAAGAAATGGAAAGAAAGAAGGGAAAGAGAAGGAAAGGCACCGCCTAAAGTGTATGATAGTGAAACTGTGCTGGAGACACGGAAAAACTCCAACATGTGTACGCTATCATTGATGTGTGATAGTGAAGCTGTGTTGCAAACAATAAAAAAATGCTCCAACGAAAGGGACACTGTCATAGTGAATAGGGGGGACTGAGTGCCAACAAGAATGTGCGTGAAAGGAAATGAGAAGGGAGAAGGACAGAAAAGAGTGTGTGGTAATGAGTTTACCTGAATGGAAGGAGTTGAGGGTGCATTTTTGCCTAATGCGAGATGTTGCCGGTTCCTCAACCCCTGACTATGTGTGTTGGTGCCTGTGTCAGGGGAGAGATACCTGCCTCGCCGCGAGAATCCTGTTGCCGCCAACGTCACGCTGGCGAGTATGGGGGAGGAGAGGCGCCATCTCCCAGGCAGCAAGCGGCCGGCAAGTGGCGCCAAAAAGCTCGCTCCCCCCTATTGACTGCCAGGTGGAGAACTCGGCGCTCATGTGATGACGTCAACCTAGGTGGACGCCAGACATGACGCACCGGATGCGTGACGCCGATGCGCAGCTGGGCGACCGCCCCGTCCCCCATGGGAAGGGGAGAAGGGGAGGGGCCCCTGCTGCGCATCGCAGCTCCCAATGTCAGAAAGGGCCCCAACTCACACCACTGGGCCCACCACGTCACGCCCCAAACAACACCGGACCCGTGAGCTGGGGTGTCTACATAGATCATATTTTATTTAAAGAATGTCAAAATAAAGAAACATTATCGTCACTTGGCCTACAGTATGGTAGGGGAAGAAAACGTCCTCCTTTCTATTGAATCCAATTAGGGATGGAAGCATGCGTTTTTGAATAGCATCCAGCTGACACAAGACCCAATGTGCCAGCTGTGTTTCCCTTTCCTCCTACCCCTGCCATACTGCGGGGTAGCTTTGGATGGGTTTCTCTGAGCATTCTGACACAACACCCCAGTGTCAGAAATAGTTTTCTTCCCCTACCATACTGTAGGCCAAGTGACGATAATGTTTCTTTATTTTGACATTCTTTAAATAAAATATGATCTATGTAGACACCCCAGCTCACGGGTCCGGTGTTGTTTGGGGCGTGACGTGGTGGGCCCAGTGGTGTGAGTTGGGGCCCTTTCTGACATTGGGAGCTGCGATGCGCAGCAGGGGCCCCTCCCCTTCTCCCCTTCCCATGGGGGACGGGGCGGTCGCCCAGCTGCGCATCGGCGTCACGCATCCGGTGCGTCATGTCTGGCGTCCACCTAGGTTGACGTCATCACATGAGCGCCGAGTTCTCCACCTGGCAGTCAATAGGGGGGAGCGAGCTTTTTGGCGCCACTTGCCGGCCGCTTGCTGCCTGGGAGATGGCGCCTCTCCTCCCCCATACTCGCCAGCGTGACGTTGGCGGCAACAGGATTCTCGCGGCGAGGCAGGTATCTCTCCCCTGACACAGGCACCAACACACATAGTCAGGGGTTGAGGAACCGGCAACATCTCGCATTAGGCAAAAATGCACCCTCAACTCCTTCCATTCAGGTAAACTCATTACCACACACTCTTTTCTGTCCTTCTCCCTTCTCATTTCCTTTCACGCACATTCTTGTTGGCACTCAGTCCCCCCTATTCACTATGACAGTGTCCCTTTCGTTGGAGCATTTTTTTATTGTTTGCAACACAGCTTCACTATCACACATCAATGATAGCGTACACATGTTGGAGTTTTTCCGTGTCTCCAGCACAGTTTCACTATCATACACTTTAGGCGGTGCCTTTCCTTCTCTTTCCCTTCTTTCTTTCCATTTCTTTGCCCTCCCCTTCTCTTCTTTTCTTTCTGTCTTTCCCCCCTTTTCTCTTAATCCCCTCACGACGGTGTTTCTATGTTGGAGCATCCTTATTGCTCTCAACAAGCTCACCGTCATACATTTACCCTTCTTTCATGTTTCATCCCTCTCACTTTTCATTGATGGCGTTCTCAACGTTGGAGCACTTTATTGCTTTTAACATAGCTACACCATCATATATCTCAGCTATGCTATTCTGTTCATTATTATCCCTGCTCATTCATTCCCATTTTTTCATCTTTTCACTGCTGAACGTAGGGCTCATCACCCCTCAGCAATTTTACACACCATTTTCTTTGCACTTCACTTTCATTTTCAGATGGTCCAGGAGTCTCTCTGCATGTGCCCCTTGACCCTGGTGAAGATCACATACTCAGTTTACACAAGGATGACTTCCTCCTTGCTGCGCCACCTGTCATGCCGCCTCAGCTCCCGTGCCAGACCGTGTCCCCGGCCGCCTACATGCCCCCTGCCGCGCCCATGCCATCACCCGACCTGTGAGTATGGGCTGTAGATTAAAGTGCATATTTCTCTCCCCCCTTTATATAAGCCTAACCTATCAATTGATACTATGTTCTTGTATTGTAGACATCCATTAATAATCAGCTCCTGATGAGCGGCATGATAGCCGCGAAACGCGTCGAGCTTCAGATGCCAAATAATATTTATCATGCAGTTATACCTCATGTTTTTATTGTTTTACTCATTTCACTTACGAATCAATGCTAATGAACTAACTAATCATGTTGGATGATGGAATATGTACCATGATGTTTTATGTATTTTACTGTACCATATTTAATAAATCTTATATTATTTGATTTACTAGCTCTGTTTGGCTCTCAATCCGCATGCTTCATACAAAGTCCCGACCCTCTTCTGTCTTCGTACTGATAGGGATGGAGACCTAGTGACTTCATTGTCTCAGGTCTCATTTAAAGTCCCAAACCCTTCCTCCTTTCTAATAAAGGGGGTCCAACCCGCTACTAGAAAGGAGGACCTAATAAAGGGGTCCAATTGGCTACTAGCAAGGAGGACCTAATAAAGGGGGTCCAACCCGCTACTAGCAAGGAGGACCTAATAAAGGGGTCCAATTGGCTACTAGCAAGGGGGACCTAATAAAGGGGGTCCAACCCGCTACTAGCAAGGAGGACCTAATAAAGGGGTCCAATTGGCTACTAGCAAGGAGGACCTAATAAAGGGGTCCAATTGGCTACTAGCAAGGGGGACCTAATAAAGTGTCCGGTGAGTGTATATGTGCTTGTTTTATACTTTTTCCATTTCTTTAGTTACTTCCTGGTTTCTGGCCTAGGCCCAATGATGTCATACATCCCAGGAGTCTTCATGGGAGGAGGGGCTTTCTCAGCTAAGCACACCCTCCTTTCTGCATGCCTGAGCTAAAGGCAGATGGATTCCAGGAAGTAAACGCTACATGAGTCGTCTGCCAGACTCTTCATCAGTTATAGAATGAGACCATTACTGTGCCCATTGAATAATTTGAGAGGAAAAGATGGACTTTATGGGCACGACAAATTAATATAAAATTACTCAAGTTTTATTAAAAAATGACAAAAGAGAATAACAATTCATACAAATAAAAATGAATAGTATAGAAAACTATTCATCAACCTAATATTAACACATTTAAACACATCACCCAATGACCAAAATTCAATAAAGAAATAGGGTTATACTAAGTAAAATGACAGCAAGGTCAATTATTTCAGTATACAGGCATACCCCACTTTTAAGTACACAATGGGACCAGAGCATGTATGTAAAACGAAAATGTACTTAAAGTGGTCTCAGGGGCTGTAGTGGGGGTGTCGGGGGCACACTGGAACAGGGCGGGCTATGCTCTCAGAGCTTCAGCTCCTTCTACTGCAGCTGCAAAATGTCTGTACAGTACTTGTGAGGCACTTTACATACACTCGGGGGTATGTCCTTACTTGCGAGTGTATGTAAAGTGAGTGTACTTAAAGCGGGGTATGCCTGTATTGGATACCAATAGACGCTAGTGGCATTGATTGGTGATGTGTCGTCAGAAATTCATTCCTAAACCCGACATGTTGCGCGACATAGATCACTTCTTCAGGAGTTTTTTGAATGTCTATGAATACAAATACATAACATAAGAACAATGTAAATAAATTACAAACCAAAACAAAACAAGAGAACCTGTATGTCTGACCTAGTGCTTCCAGAGACACATGATCCCCCAACAGCAATACCACTTTTGAAAACAAAGCAGAACAAGACCAGAAACAAACCAGAAAAATAGGAAGACCTCACAATTTGGAGAAGTCCACTGGATGGTTAACCACTTAACGACCGCTCACTGTATATATACGTCGGCAGAATGGCACCGACAGGCACAATCACGTAGAGCATACGCGATTGCCTTTGTACAGTTGGGGGGTCCAATCGGACCCCCCTCCTATACAGTGAGCGGTGGCTAAGTGTCCGGGAGCGTTCCGGGATGAGGGGGCAGCCATTCGTTTCTGGCCACCCCCTCGCGATCGCTCCCGGCGAATGGAAATGCCCCCTCTGTCTGTGTCAGACAGAGGGAGCAGGAGGAAGTGATGTCATCTCTGGTGCGGTGCTCACATATACCGAGCGCCGTACAAGAGAAGACATCAGGTCAGTGCACACAACACTACACTGACACCAGGACACATAGGGACATAAATCGCCCCCCAGGCCCCCCCAGACACCCCAGATCACCCCCCAGATCACCCCCCCCCCAGCCCCCAGTCACAGTGTCACTGATTGCAGTGACCATTTATTTAGTGATCACTGCAATCAGTGACATTTGTGACTGTAAAAGTGTCACCAAAGTTTAGTCTTAGGTCCAGTGTAGCCCCCTAACCCCCCCCTAATAAAGGTTTAACCCCCTGATCACCCCCCAGATAACCCTTTCACCCCCTATCACCACTGTCGCTTAGCGATCATTTTTCTGATCGCTGTCTTAGCGTCAGTGATGCCGATCGGCAGACAGTAATTTTTTCTAGGTTCGCCGCAGGTTTTTATAGCGTCAGGTACCCCAATATATTATCTAATAAAGGTTTAGCCCCCTTGATCACCCCCCAGGTAACCCTTTCACCCCCTATCACCACTGTCGCTAAGCAATTGTTTTTCTAAACGCTGTCTTAGTGTCGGTGATGCAGATCGTAGCCAGTAATTTTTTTTAGGTTCGCCGCAGGTTTTTATAGCGTCAGGTACCCCAATATATTATCTAATAAAGGTTTAACCCCCTTGATCGCCCCCCAGGTAACCCTTTCACCCCCTATCACCACTGTCACTAAGCGATCGTTTTTCTAAACGCTGTCTTAGTGTCTGTGATGCAGATCGGTAGCCGGTAATTTTTTTTAGGTTCGCCGCAGGTTTTTATAGCGTCATGTACCCCAATATATTATCTAATAAAGGTTTAACCCCCTTGATCGCCCCCCAGGTAACCCTTTCACCCCCTATCACCACTGTCGCTAAGCAATTGTTTTTCTAAACGCTGTCTTAGTGTCGGTGATGCAGATCGTAGCCAGTAATTTTTTTTAGGTTCGCCGCATGTTTTTATAGCGTCAGGTACCCCAATATATTATCTAATAAAGGTTTAACCCCCTTGATCGCCCCCCCAGGTAACCCTTTCACCCCCATCACCACTGTCGCTAAGCAATCGTTTTTCTAAACGCTGTCTTAGTGTCGGTGATGCAGATCGGTAGCTGGTAATTTTTTTTAGGTTCGCCGCAGGTTTTTATAGCGTCAGGTACCCCCATATATTATCTAATAAAGGTTTTAACCCCCTGATTGCCCCCCAGGTAACCCTTTCACCAGTGATCACCATATAAGTGTTATGGGTGACGCTGGTTAGTTAGTTTGCTTTTTATAGTGTCAGGGCACCCGCCGTGTATATAACCCAATAAAGGTTTAACCCCCTGATCGCCCGGCGGGTGATATCAATTAGGTTTTAGCGTCAGAGAGGCTCTGCGTCACACCCCAGGCAGCGTCAGGTTAGTGCCAGTAACGCTAACACCCACGCGTGAAGCATACACCCCCCTTAGTGGTATAGTATCTGAACAGATCAATATCTGATCTGATCAGATCTATACTAGCGTCCCCAGCAGTTTAGGGTTCCCAAAAACGCAGTGTTAGCGGGATCAGCCCAGATACCTGCTAGCACCTGCGTTTTGCCCCTCCGTCCAGCCCAGGCCACCCAAGTGCAGTATCGATCGATCACTGTCACTTACAAAACACAACACACATAACTGCAGCGTTCGCAGAGACAGGCCTGATCCCTGCGACTCCAGTGCTGTAGGAGGTGATTTCACCACCACAGTTAAAAAAAAAAAGCAAATATGCCAAAGCATTGGGGCAGTAGGGGCGGAGGAGCGATTTTGCTCCTAATGCCGCGTACATACGGTCGAAATTCCGACGGAGGCTTGCCCGTGGAAAAGTCCGACCATGTGTGTGCGGCATAACTTTTTTGTGGGAGGATGCCCCCATGCTTCGGCATATATAAATGGTGCGTGTATGCCCATCATTAGAAGTGGGTGGATGAATGGCGGTATTCTAATGGTGGGCATACCCACCGATCAATCTCTTTTTTTGTTCAGCCAACTGGCTGCATGAAAAAAAAAGATTACAATACATGTCCAACAAGGACCAGCAACGTACTGGTATGTTGCTGGACTTTGAATGTTTATACCAGAATGATGCCTGCGGGTTTAGGTATCATCTTGGTATCATTCTTTTCAGCCTGCGGCCGGCTTTCATGTAAAAGCAATCCTAGCGGCTAATTAGCCTCTGGACTGCTTTTACAAGCAGTGGGAGGGAATGCCCCCCCCCGGATATAAAAAGCGCCATTGGGAAATTGGGAAAGCATTTTATCACACCGATCTTGGTGTGGTCAGATGCTTTGAGGGCAGAGGAAAAATCTAGGGTCTAGACCCCAGTTTTTTCAAAAAAAGAGTACCTGTCACTACCTATTGCTATCATAGGGGATATTTACATTCCCTGAGATAACAATAAAAATGATAAAAAAAAAAATACTTGGAAGGAACAATTTAAAAATAAAATAAAAAAGCAAAATTAATAATAAAAAAAAAAGAAAAAAAAAAGCACCCCTGTCCTGCCCTGCTCTTGCCCAATGGCGAACGCAAGCGTCGGTCTGGCGTCATATGTAAACAGCAATTGCACCATGCATGTGAGGTATCACCGCGAAGGTCAGATCGAGGGCAATCATTTTAGCAGTAGACCTCCTCTGTAAATCTACTGGGGTAACCTGTAAAGGCTTTTAAAGGCTTTTAAAAATGTATGTAGTTTGTCGCCAATGCGCGTTTGTGCGAAATTTTAAAGCATGTCGTGTTTGGTATCTATGTACTCGGCCTAAGATCATCTTTTTTATTTCATCAAACATTTGGGCAATATAGTGTGTTTTAGTGCATTAAAATTAAAAAAAGTGTATTTTTTAACCCAAAAAATGCGTTTGAAAAATTGCTGCGCAAATACTGTGTAGAAAAAAAAAATGCAACACCCACCATTTTAATCTGTAGGGCCTTTGCTTTAAAAATATATATAATGTTTGGGGGTTTAACATAATTTTCTTGCAAAAAAAAAAATGTTTTCATGTAAACAAAAAGTGTCAAAAATGGCTTTGTCTTCAAGTGGTTAGAAGAGTGGATGTAAGCTTCCTAATGTTGTGTATAAAATGCCAGAACAGTTCAAAACCCCCCCAAATGACCCCATTTTGGAAAGTAGACACCCCAAGCTATATACTGAGAGGCATGTCGAGTCCATGGAATATTTTATATGTTGACACAAGTTGCGGAAAAACGACAATTTTTATTTATTTTTTTTGCACAAAGTTGTCACTAAATGATATATTGCTCAAACATGCCATGGGCATATGTGGAATTACACCCCAAAATACATTCTGTTGCTTCTCCTGAGTACGGGGATACCACATGTGTGAGACTTTTTGGGAGCCTAGCCACGTACGGGACCCCAAAAACCAAGCACCGCCTTCAGGCTTTCTAAGGGTGTAAATTTTTGATTTCACTTCTCACTGCCTATCACAGTTTCGGAGGCCATGGAATGCCCAGATGGCACAAAACCCCCCCAAATGACCCCATTTTGGAAAGTAGACACCCCAAGCTATTTGCTGAGAGGTATTGTGAGTATTTTGCAGATCTCGCTTTTTGTCACAAAGTTTTGAAAATTGAAAAAAAAAAAAATATATATATATATTTTCTTTCTTCATTTTCAAAAACAAATGAGAGCTGTAAAATACTCGCCATTCCTCTCAGCAAATAGCTTGGGGTGTCTACTTTCCAAAATGGGGTCATTTGGGGGGTTTTGTGCGATTTTGGCATTTTATGGCCTTCGAAACTGTGATAGGTAGTGAGGAGTGAAATCAAAAATTTGTGCCCTTAGAAATCCTGAAGGCGGTGCTTGGTTTCCGGGGTCCCGTACGTGGCTAGGCTCCTAAAAAGTCCCACACATGTGGTATCCCTGTACTCAGGAGAAGCAGCAAAATGTATTTTGGGGTGCAATTCCACATATAACCATGGCATGTGTGAGCAATATATCATTTAGTGACAACTTTTTGTAATTTTTTATTTTTTTTTTGTCATTATTCAATCACTTGGGACAAAAAAATAAAAAATTCAATGGGCTCAACATGCCTCTCAGCAATTTCCTTGGGGTGTCTACTTTCCAAAATGGGGTCATTTGGGGGGGTTTTGTACTGCCCTGTCATTTTAGCACCTCAAGAAATGAGATAGGCAGTCATAAATTTAAAGCTGTGTAAATTTCAGAAAATGTACCCTAGTTTGTAAACTCTATAACTTTTGCGCAAACCAATAAATATACGCTTATTGACATTTTTTTTACTAAAGACATGTGGCTGAATACATTTTGGCCTAAATGTATGACTACAATTGAGTTTATTCGATTTTTCTTATAACAAAAAGTAGAAAATATCATTTTTTTTCAAAATTTTCGGTCTTTTTCCGTTTATATTGCAAAAAATAAAAATCGCAGAGGCAATCAAATACCATTAAAAGAAAGCTCTATTTGTGGGAAGAAAAGGACGCAAATTTCGTTTGGGTACAACATTGCATGTCCGCACAATTTACAGTTAAAGCAGCGCAGTGCAAAATTCTGAATTCACCTCTGGTCCTCTAGCTACCAAATGGTCCGGGGCTTAAATGGTTAAATCGTTTACCATAACTTACATGGGTTCAAAGGTTTTCCAAGTAAAAACAGAAGTTATAGATGGTCAAGATGGCAGTAGTAGTAGAAAGATGCCTCTGGGTATCTTGAACAAACTGAACATGAACAAACACATGTGGATCAATCATATGATTATATCCAAATATACAACATGTATATAATTTAAAAGCATTGCCAGCATATTGAAAACTGACCAATTCGATGTATATAGAGAGGTTTGTTTCTGCTTACCTGGATAGCATAATATATAGCTACGGTGTAAAGCCCAATATCCGTATTTAAATCCCACTTGTAGAGAAAGTAAATTGGTACATAGATATAGGTGCTAGCAGTATCAATTGTGCTAACAGTGTTGTCATGACTTGCAGTTTTGCCCAGTCTGGACTAGAAAAAAAGGGGGGGGGGGGGAGAAAAGAAAGAAAAAAGTTTAATGAAATATGTAGGTGTGAAACTATCTAATAGAAAGTAACAGATTGCTGGGCTGGTAAAGTGTCATCCCCAGATAAAAACAACAGGGCAAAAGACACTGACCCATAATAGCACAAGAGAAGCCAGTTACCTTAAGATTAGATGTTGATAAATATGCCTCCGTTTGCAGGTAGCAGCCCTCGGTAGTCAGGGATCATCTGCACACTGAGCGGTAGCAGGTCCTACGTTTAAATAGGACCGGATCGCGCCAAAAAGCCACATCCGAATAAGAGCGCCTGTCCGCACATTGCCTGTCATAGGCTGGCGTCATAACTAGGCGTCGGGATACTCGCGGTGAGCTAGGCAGTAGGCGGGGCCAATAACATAGCGTGCCCCTAATGCCTAGCAACCAGCGAGAAACAGAGAGGAACGTGTACAAGGAGGATTAGCGTGACAGCGGCGCCTGCGCATAGATGCTCACACACTCATCTCGCAGCGATAGGGAAAACAAAACCGCCCACCTCAGGACGGAAGCCACAACACCAAAACCAGGTACAAATAACACAGGTGCCCAGGCAATCGGCCATAAAGCAAAAAGGATCTACATTAACATATAGACTCATGAGTCATTATAAGGCAATCACACTTAGTGTACCACTTAATATGAAGCTCAAACACCGATGTTCGCCATCCAGTGGTCATAGAAAGAACAGAACAGAAAAAAGTGGCATTGCAGCAAGGAGACCAAAGTTGTCTCAACCAGGACCACAGGGCCAGGCATCTTTAACATGGTCTACCATTCTCAGCACATGCGATCGCAGAGGGGACAAGAAAAACATGTCCCCCATGGGGTCACATGAAAAGGAGAAATAAATATTAAATAAAATTATTGATATAAACAACAAAAGAAAAATTGGTCAACATATTTAACATAAAAAATAATAAATGATCAAAAATTGCATTTGTCTTACATGTATAATATAGGCCTAGGTCTATATATAATATTATGTAATATTGTATCAAAGGGGAAATCCCCTAATCCAGCAATAAGTTGGGCAGTGACTTACAACGAAAGAAAGATAACCCAAAATAACATCTTGGGCCATATTAGGAATCCCATAAAGGGGGAAAAAAGAAAAGAGTAAAGGGGAAAACAGGGGAAGGAAAAAATTGCATAGAGGTAGTTGATTAGAACTAGAAGGGTTATAAAGAAGGAACCTAGAAAGCGCAGTTGATGAAATCATGCGTGTGTGGACAAGCCAACTCAAAGGAAAGGTTTGTATGATTGAGTTTCGTTCAATCCAGGTAGTTGCGTGGCAGCGAGTCGTTCAATCCATAGAGTTTCTCTTTGTAAAATTATTTTATCCCAATTACCACCTCGTGGGTCCTTGGGGATCACTGCCAATGCAATGAAAGATACACAAGTGGTATCAAATCTGTGGTATAAATCTATGTGGCGGCTGACAGGTGTCAGCATCTTGCCACTCCCTGAATAATACACATGGTCTTTGACTCGCTGCCAGAATTTACGGACTGTCTTACCAACATAAAAGGCTCCACACACGCATGTCATCAAATACACAACCCCCTGAGTGCTACAGTCGGCTTTAAATCCAGGACAGAATCTTTCTCCATTGGGTAGGGTAAAGCTCTGTCCTGGGCAGATCCATGGGCAAAAATTACATTGTCCACATTGGTAAATCCCTTTAGTAATGTTGTTATTGATGGTAGATGCCACATAGTGGCTTGACACTAGTTTGTCTCGTAGTGAATTAGCCCTTCTAAAGGTTATCTCAGGTCTAGTGCCTAGATGTTTGCGAACTGTAGGGTCTTGATATAGCACGTGCCAATGATTAGTAAGTATCGTACGAACTTCTTGATGTTGTGATGAAAAACGTGTAATCATTCGCAGAGGTGCTCGCGTATCAGATAAATTCTTATTTTGAAAAAGCAAATTATTCCTTGGTTGTCGCAGGGCTTTATTATAAGCCTTGTGTAAAAGCGACATACTATAGCCTCTGGCTAACAGTCGAGTGCGCAACAATTGTGCTTCCCTCTGGAAGTCCTCCGTGTGGGTACAGTTACGACGAAGTCGTATATATTGTGCATATGGTATGCTACGTATTAATGCCACCGGGTGTGCACTCGTGGCATGCAACATGGTGTTGCCTGCCGTCTCCTTCCGATAGAGACTTGTTGCTAAACAACCATCATGATCTTTAAAAATTGTTAGATCTAAAAAAGTTATCTTGAAGTGGTCAAAATTAAGAGTGAATTTTAAATTAAAAGAATTGTGATTCAATGCATCAACAAAAGTCCTGAGGGATTCAGATGTACCCGCCCACACCATAATGATGTCATCAATGTATCTCATCCAGCAGACCACCTGCTCGGTATAAACCCCCATACCCTCATCCAAAAAGATGTAATGCTCCCACACCCCCCCCCCCCAGGTACAGGTTGGCATAGGCCGGTGCGCAACAAGTGCCCATGGCCACCCCCTGTACCTGGAGGAAGTGGGAACCGTCAAACCCAAACCAGTTGTGAGTAAGAACGAATTGAAGCAATTTAAGTATAAACTCGTTATACTTCCATTGAGTGTGGGGTTCTTCATATAGGAAGGTACGTATCATCCCGATGCCCCGCTCGTGAGGGATACTAGAGTATAAGGACTCTACATCCAAGGTCACGAGCAGGGCATCAGGAGCGATTACCATTCCTTCGATCTTCTTTAACAAATCCAAGGTATCCCTAATGTAAGAAGACAAGCTCATTACATGAGGCATAAGGGTGGCATCAATGAGCCTGCTGGCATTTTCAGTCAAGGACCCGATACCATTACTGTGCCCAGCTGTAGGGGGCGCCAGACTCCTCCTCTCTGGTCACTGTGAGATCCTTTGTTACAGTTTGTAACTTTTGTGACAATTTCTCCCCCTTGGTGACATTGTGGGTGGAGCTTGCAAATTATGACCCACAAACTCCTCCCACTGAGTGATGAGGCGATCCGCGGTCATGTGACTCTTCTATTCCAGGTTGAGCCGCTTTGATACCGCCAATTAAAGGGGATCTCTGACTGACGCCTTTTCATAGTTTGGGTGGAGAGGGGCGGAGTTAAAACCCCCATCTACTTCCTGTCCCAAATAACACAACAGGAAGTGGGAGGAAATCCACTCTTAGTTGTCACCTGAACACATTTCCTTTACTTCCTGTACTGTAATGAAAACAGTGCTGCCCCCCAGAACAGGTGTCCCCATCAGAAGACTCCTTTTGACTTCCTGTTCTGGTGACGACTATCATTTTTGGGTTCCCCTCATTTCCTGTACCAAATGACAACAGGAAGTGGGAGGAAATCCACTGTTAGTTGTCACCTGAACAGATTTCCCTTTACTTCCTGTACACATTAGAGAAAACAGGAAGTGAAGGAAATCAACCCCCCCACCGCCACAGGACCAAGTGTCCCCATCAGAAGATTTCTCCTGACTTCCTGTGTTTGTGACATCAGGACAGATATTGAAGGTTATAATGATAAACACCTGACCGGGGGAGGGGCGGGGCCTCTCACATTGTAACGTGCTGATCACATGATAGTGTCACTATTCTCACTGCGGGGTCACCCCACACTCCCCTCTCCCCTCCCCCCACGCCGGGTCCTTTAAATCCTGGAACAAGCATGCAGCAAGTGAAAGGTCAGAGCTCCTCCTCCAGGAAATGACTGAAGACGACGGATAGGCATGACAACCAGGGGGTGGATCTTCCAGAAATGGATCGCCATGCCAGCCTAAACTCCGCCCTTCTGTGGATAAAGAGAAACCGCTGCTCTTTAAAGACGTCCCTTCACAAGGAGCGGCGTGTCCCTTTAATTGTAGGTAGAGAGTCACCCCCCTCCCCCCAAGTGTGTTCTGGTGTCACCGAGACAGGAAGTGATGTCAACTCTTCCAATGGGGGACACTTGAACTGGTGAGGGGATTTCCCTAACTTCCTGTTTAGTCAGCAGTACAGGAAGTGGAACCCTTCCCATCCCATCCAAAACATAAGCGGTGTCACCAGGAGTACCCCCCTCCATACACTGGAAGTGACGTTTCGTCGCCGCCATCTTGCTACACCCCACACAGTAATGATAGAAGTGAGAAGGGGCCAAGCGGACATCTTGTTACACCCACCGGAGTTTTAGATTTCAGTTATTTTCAACACAAAACGGAGCTTATATGCTTAAATACAGAATTTGGCAAACCGACGGACTGTTTAGATGTTACATTTTAAAAGCAGCGGCAAACCTGCTGACCTTACATGTTTGCTAATGTGACAGAACACAGTCCGTCGGATTTTCAAATACAGTATTTAAGCATATAAGCTCCGATTTGTGTTGAAAATAACTGTGAAATCTAAAACTCCGGTAGGTGTAACAAGATGTCCGCTTGCCCCCTTCTTACTTCTATCATTACTGTGTGGGGTGTAGCAAGATGGCGGCGACGAAACGTCACTTCCGGAGCAATCTGTGATGGGGAGCCGAATGTGACGAGACACCGGAACCATTCTACCCGGACTCTGTCCCCGGGACAGTACACTCCCTCTAACCTGCACCCACGGGAGCCAATCGCTGGGAAGAATCCTTAGACTGACCTCAGGCTCAGCCAATGGGGAGTGCGGAAGGGGCGGGATTTGGTGTGGGCGGAGCCGGGAATCGTTCAGTGACCGCGGAGGAGTCCGGAAGCAGGTGAGGGGAGCCGGGGGGACACGTGTTTGTAATGTAACCTATAGCAACCAATCACGGCTCGCCTCCTGCGAGGGAAATCATTGGCTTTGAGTGATTTTGGGGGGAGGGACAGCTGTTACCCATAGCAACCAGGGAGGCTCCCTCGTCTGGTTGCCCTGACCCCCCCCAACCCCCCCTGCTATGGGGGAGGGGCCCAGTACTGACCACTCAAAAGAGGCTCCTTTATATCTCCCCTCCCCCACAACTCTGCAACCTTCCCCCCCCCCATAACAAAAGAGGGATTAGACCCCCTGTCAGTGTTTATTGCTGTCTGATTCCCCCTCCCCTCTATGTGTATCATTCAAAGGAAATCCCACATTATGGGGGGCCCAGGAAATCTTCCACCCCGCCCCTTTATTATTCCACTCCCCGCCCTCTGCATTCCAACCCCCACACAACCTCATTTATATGTCCGGATCTGACCGGGGGTCCTAACCCCCCATTACTCCATCCAACATGAAAACATCTTCTGCCTACACTTCTACTTTAGGGTAACCCTTTTCCCCTCCCCCTCTTCTTCTCTCCTCCCCCTCTTCTTCTCTCCTCCCCTCCCCCCTTCCCCCTTCCTCCTCCCCTTCCCCCTCCCCTCCCCCCTCCTTCTTCCCTTCCCCTCCCCCCTCCTTCTTCCCTTCCCCCTCCCCTCCTTCTCCCCCTCCCCCTTTTTCTCCCCTCCCCCTTTTTCTCCCCTCCCCCTTCTTCTCCCCTCCCCCTCTTCTTTTCTCCTCCCCCTTCCTCCTCCCCTTCCCCCCTTTTTCTCCCCTCCCTTTTCCCCTCCCCTTCTCCCCTCCCTTTTCCCCTCCCCTTCTCCCCTCCCCTTCCCCCTCCCCCTTTTTCTCCCCTCCCTTTTCCCCTCCCCTTCTCCCTTTTCCCCTCCCCTTCTCCCCTCCCCCCATTCTTTTCTCCCCCCTTTTTCTCCCCCCTTCTTTTCCCCTCCCCCCTTCTTTTCCCCCTTCTTCTCCCCTCCCTTCCCCTCCTCCCCCTTTTTCTCCCCTCCCCCTTCTTCTCCCCCCCTTCCCTCCCCCCTTCTTTTCCCCCTACTTTCTCCTCCTTCTCCCCTCCCCCCTTCTTCTCCCCCCCTTCTCCCCTCCCCCCTTCTTCTCTTCTCCCCCCCTTCTCCCCTCCCCCTCTTCTTTTCCCCCTCCCTTCTCCCCCCTTATTTTCCCCCTTCTTTTCCCTCCCCTTTTTCTCCCCCCTCACTTCTCTTCCCCCCTTTTCCCCCTCCCCCTTCTTCTCCCCCCGCCTCTTCTTTTCTCCCTCCCTTCTCCTCCTTCTCCCCCCTTTTTCTCCCCTCCATCTTCTTCTCCCCTCCCCCTTCTTCTCCCCCTTCTCCCCCGCCTCTTCTTTTCCTTCTCCTCCTCCCCCCTTTTTCTCCCCTCCCCCTTCTTATCCCCTCCCCCCTTCTTTTCCCCATCCTTTCTCCTTCTCCCCCCCTTCTTCTCACCCCTCCCTTCTCTCCCCCCCCCTTCTTCCCTTCTCTCTTTTTCCCTGCCCCCTTCTTCTCCCCTCTTACCTTCTCCTCCTTTATCCTCCACCCCCCCATCCCCCCCCCCATCTCCCATGCCCCTCCTCTATTTCTCCATTCTCCTTTTCCTTCCTCCCTTCTTTCTGCCTCTCTCCTCCTCTCCCCTTTTCATCTCTCCATCTCTTATCCCCCTCTTCCAACTTTTCTCAACCCCTCCCCCCTCTTTATCTCTCCCCCCCCCCAGTCTTTTCCTGTCCCTCTCCTATCCTCTCTCTTGGGTTCTGGTAGTGAAGGGGTTATGGATGGACCTGTCCCCTCCCCCTCTCATCTCTCCCTCTCTCTCTCCCCTGCAGGGCTCATTGTGTGTCGCATGTCGGGCGGAGCGGGGCTGAGGCTCAGCAGAGGGTTCTGTCGCCTAGGTAATCTGCGGAGACACCTGGTCATGTCTGCCGCTAAGAACGTGTGTGGAGCGCCGGCCCCGGGGCCCCAGGGGCCCTCAGACCATGGAGGAGCCGTCACAGCTGGGATCATCATTATCGGAGATGAGATACTGAAGGTGAGCGAGGGATGCCGACCGGACATTGGTCAGCTGACTGTGGGGACTCTCATACATTCCACAACCGGACATTGGTCAGCACACTGCGGGGACTCTCATACATTCCACAACTAGACATTGGTCAGCACACTGCTGGGACTCTCATACATTCCACAACTAGACATTGGTCAGCTCACTGCACAGTCGCTACAAAATGTTCCCTCTTCTCCAGGCTGATATCTGGAGGATCGCTGCGCTGACCACTCTGTACTTCGTATGAAGTGTGAATTGTTGGAATGGCCTCTAAAGAGGACCGGTCACATTCAATACCTAATGATGTCATCACCGGGTCTCTGTATTCTCTATGCAACGCATGCAGATCATGGCTGGTGGGAGGGGCTTCTTTGAAAACATCACCGCACCCGGCCTCAGTACTCCTCTCAGAAGCCCTCAGCCCTGATTCAAGCAGTGGGCGGAGTTATGCAAATATCAAAATGCCTTGATGGGTGGATGTCAGTCTGGAGACTGCCCCAAGCAACGCCCACATGTGACGCTGAGCCTCCATGATTGAGAGAAGTGAACTCCAATGAATGAACAGGGCCAGGGACCGTCAGGCTAGGGAGGAAAGAGCTAGATGACACTTGATGTCCTCCAGCCAGGAAATGCAAATCTAACGCACATTGTGAGAAGCTCTCAGTGTGCGGTGAAATTAGAGACGGCATGTTTAGTCATAGGAGAGGAGCCGGAACAACCGTGCAAGACTGAAGGGAAGGCCGGAGGTGAGATCTAATGAAAGATGGTCTCCTCTACTCCTCAGGGGGAGGGGCAGAGATAAAACTCCACCCACTTAGTGTAGCTCCATCGCATTAACCCATAGTAGAGTTTGTACAACTG
The DNA here is from genome assembly GCA_029206835.1 of Rana muscosa. Taxonomy (NCBI): domain Eukaryota; kingdom Metazoa; phylum Chordata; class Amphibia; order Anura; family Ranidae; genus Rana; species Rana muscosa. Next base: position 555,353 of record JARGYO010005627.1, read on the forward strand.
TGCAGGACTGAAGGGAAGGCCGGAGGTTGGATTTAATGACAAACATTCCTCTCTATTCCTCAGGGGAGGGGTAGAGATAAAACTCCGCCCACTTAGTGCAGCTCCATGACATTAGACCTTAGATGAACTTGTACAATTGTGCAAGACTGAAGGGAAGGCTGGAGGTTGAATTTAATGAAAAACATTCCTCCCCACTCCTCAGGGGAGGGGCAGAGATAAAACTCCACCCACTTAGTGCAGCTCCATGACATTGGTGCTTAGAGAAATTTGTACAACTGTGCAAGACTGAAGGGAAGGCCTTTCTATTCCTCAGGGGAGGGGCAGAGTTAAAACTCCGCCCACTTAGTGCAGCTTCATGACATTAGCCCTTAGATGAAATTGTGCAAGACTGAAGGGAAGGCAGGAGGTTGAATTTAATGAAAAACATTCCTCCCCACTCCTCAGGGGAGGGGCAGGTATAAAACTCCACCCACTTAGTGCAGCTCCATGACATTAGCCCTTATTAGAGAAAGTTGTACAACTGTGGAAAACTAAAGGGAAGGCTGGAGGACAGATTTAATCAATGATTTTCTCTCTGGCTCCTCAGGGGAGGGGCAGAGATAAAACTGCACCCACTTAGTGCAGCTCCATGACATTAGCCCTTATTAGAGAAACTTGTACAACTGTGCAAGACTGAAGGGAAGGCAGGAGGTTGAATTTAATGAAAAACATTCCTCCCCACTCCTCAGGGGAGGGGCAGGTATAAAACTCCACCCACTTAGTGCAGCTCCATGACATTAGCCCTTATTAGAGAAAGTTGTACAACTGTGGAAAACTAAAGGGAAGGCGGGAGGACAGATTTAATCAATGATTTTCTCTCTGGCTCCTCAGGGGAGGGGCAGAGATAAAACTCCACCCACTTAGTGCAGCTCCATGACATTAGCCCTTATTAGAGAAACTTGTACAACTGTGCAAGACTGAAGGGAAGGCTGGAGATCAGATTTAATCGAAGATATTCTCTTTGGCTCCTCAGGGGGGGAGCAGAGATAAAGCTCCTCCCACACAGTGCAGCTCCATGACTCTAACCCTTGTTGGGTGAGGTCCCATAGAGTAAGATTGACATTGAACGCGCGGTTTCCTCCCTCTAATCTGTCTTCTCCTCCTCTCAGGGCCACACTCAGGACACCAACTCCTTCTTCATGTGTAAAAAGCTTCGCTCCATCGGGGTCAAAGTCAGCAGGATCTCCGTCATCCCAGACGACGTGGAAGCCATCGCTGGGGAGATTGCCACCTTCTCCTCCCGCTACACCTACGTCCTGACCTCCGGGGGGATAGGCCCCACCCACGACGACGTGACCTTCGAGGCGGTGGCCCAGGCCTTCGGTGAGAATGTCTTCCCGCACCCGGAAATGGTGACCCTGGTCCAGAAGTTCTTTGGGAAGTCGGACGCCCAATGCCCGGAGATGAAGCTGGCGCGGATCCCCGTCTCCTCCAAGCTGAACTACGGCACGGACAAACGCACCGGTGACTGCTTCAAGTACCCGCTGATCAGCGTCCGCAACGTCTACGTCTTCCCCGGCATCCCGTCGCTGATGGAGAGGGCGCTGGAGGGGCTGGACCACCTCTTCCGCAACGAGAAGACGCGCTTCTACTGCCGCGAGATCTTCGTCAACGCCGACGAGCTGTCCATCGCCGCCGTGCTGGAGGAAGCCAACGCATGCTACCCGCCGCTACGTCAGCCTGGGCTCCTACCCGGACTGGGCCAACAACTACTACCGCGTGCAGCTGACGCTGGACTCCGACTCCGAATCCAGGCTGGAGGAGGCCTGCACCTTCCTGACCCAGCGCCTTCCTCCGGGGGTCGTGGTGCCCTTCGTGAAGGACAACGTGTCGCAGGCCGCCGCTGAGGTCTACCAACTGGCGCAGTCAGGTAACCAATGAGGGAGTTCTCTGGGAGGTGCTTAAAGGGTTGTTCTGCTTTATGTGCAGAATTGTCGCATGACTTGTATCCATCAATGGTTCCCTATGAGATCCGTCTTAATGGGTCCGACACAAGTCCGACTCTGAAAAAGGTTCCTGCGCTTCTCTGGTCCTATTTCAGCCCATTGAATATCATTGAAGACGGATCATCACTTTAACTGATGCGACTTTGGCATGCTCTGAGGATCTCGAAGGGGAACCCCACGCCCAAATTTAAAAAAATAACGGCGTAGGGTTCCCCATCAACTCCATAGCAGGCCCTTCAGGTCTGGTATGGATCTTGAGGGGAAATCCCATGGCACAATTAATAAAAAAAAAATGCATGGGGGGGGGGGTGTACTGGGGGCTGCTCGCCCCCGCCTTTCATGACCTGCCGGGCTGCGTGCTCAGATAAGGGTCTGGTATGGATTATAAGGGGAACCCCCACACTGTGTTTTTTTTTTTTTTTTTGGTGTGGGGGTTCCCCTTAAAATCCATACCAGACCCTTATCCGAGCACGCAGTCTGGCAGGTTAGGAAAGGCGGGGGGCGAGAAAAAGAAAATGCGTGGGGGTGGGCTGGGGGCTGCTCACCCCTGCCTTTCATGACCTGCCGGGCTGCGTGCTCAGATAAGGGTCTGGTATGGATTATAAGGGGAACCCCCACACTGTTTTTTTTTTGACATGGGGGTTCCCCTTAAAATCCATACCAGACCCTTATCTGAGCATGCAGCCTGCTATGGAGTTAATGGGGAACCCTACGCCGTTCTTTTTTTAAATTTTGGCGTGGGGTTCCCCTTCGAGATCCTCAGAGCATGCCAAAGTCGCATCAGTTAAAATGATGGACCATATCAGGCCACATGCCCTCAATATGGAGGGGGGTTGCTTTGGGGCGGGGGGGGGGCGCTCTGCGCCACCCTGGGCTGTGGGGTCTGCGGGCGGGGGGCTTATCGAAATCTAGAAGCCCCCTTTAACAAGAGGGATCCTGGCCCCCCACCCTATGTGAATGAGTATGGGGTATATTGTACCCCTACCCACTTACCCCAAAAAAGCGTCAAAGAAATAAAACCAGCCCACAAGGTTTTAGACAAAGTCCCTAAAGCAGCTCCAGGATCTCTTCTCCCTCCGGTGATGTTTTCTTCCTCCGGTGATTACTCCGGTTCTTCTCCCGATGCTAGCTCCCGCTGTACTTATATAGCCATGGGGCGTGGCCATTGGGTGACGTCAATCGGAGACCCCACCCCCTTGTGACTTCACCACCCCATCATGCCCCAGGCAGTGTAGGGATCCTGGGCACCCTGCGCCTTCATGCAGTGTGTAGGGGTCTGGGTGGGGAATGACTCCTCGTTGTCTCCTCAGGGTCCCCTCTGGGTGTAGAATGACCCCTTGTTGTCCCCTCTGGGTGTAGAATGACCCCTCGTTGTCCCCTCTGGGTGTAGAATGACCCCTCGTTGTCTCCTCTGGGTGTAGAATGACCCCTCGTTGTCTCCTCTGGGTGTAGAATGACCCCTCGTTGTCTCCTCTGGGTGTAGAATGACCCCTCGTTGTCTCCTCTGGGTGTAGAATGACCCCTTGTTGTCCCCTCTGGGTGTAGAATAACCCCTTGTTGTCTCCTCAGGGTGTAGAATGACCCCTCGTCTCCTCTGGGTGTAGAATGACCCCTCGTTGTCTCCTCAGGGTCCCCTCTGGGTGTAGAATGACCCCTCGTCGTTGATCCCCTCTGGGTGTAGAATGACCCCTCGTTGTCCCCTCTGGGTGTAGAATGACCCCTCGTTGTCCCCTCTGGGTGAAGAATGACCCCTCGTTGTCTCCTCAGGGTCCCCTCTGGGTGTAGAATGACCCCTCGTTGTCTCCTCAGGGTCCCCTCTGGGTGTAGAATGACCCCTCGTCGTTGATCCCCTCTGGGTGTAGAATGACCCCTCGTTGTCCCCTCTGGGTGTAGAATGACCCCTCGTTGTCCCCTCTGGGTGAAGAATGACCCCTCGTTGTCTCCTCAGGGTCCCCTCTGGGTGTAGAATGACCCCTCGTTGTCTCCTCAGGGTCCCCTCTGGGTGTAGAATGACCCCTCGTTGTCCCCTCTGGGTGTAGAATGACCCCTCGTTGTCCCCTCTGGGTGAAGAATGACCCCTCGTTGTCTCCTCAGGGTCCCCTCCGGGTGTAGAATGACCCCTCGTTGTCCCCTCTGGGTGAAGAATGACCCCTCGTTGTCCCCTCTGGGTGAAGAATGACCCCTCGTTGTCCCCTCTGGGTGTAGAATGACCCCTCGTTGTCTCCTCAGGGTCCCCTCTGGGTGTAGAATGACCCCTCGTTGTCCCCTCTGGGTGAAGAATGACCCCTCGTTGTCCCCTCTGGGTGAAGAATGACCCCTCGTTGTCTCCTCAGGGTCCCCTCTGGGTGTAGAATGACCCCTCGTTGTCCCCTCTGGGTGTAGAATGACCCCTCGTTGTCCCCTCTGGGTGAAGAATGACCCCTCGTTGTCTCCTCAGGGTCCCCTCCGGGTGTAGAATGACCCCTCGTTGTCCCCTCTGGGTGAAGAATGACCCCTCGTTGTCCCCTCTGGGTGAAGAATGACCCCTCGTTGTCCCCTCTGGGTGTAGAATGACCCCTCGTTGTCTCCTCAGGGTCCCCTCTGGGTGTAGAATGACCCCTCGTTGTCCCCTCTGGATGTAGAATGACCCCTCGTTGTCTCCTCGGGGTCCTCTCTGGGTGTAGATTGACCCCTCGTTGTCTCCTCAGGGTCCCCTCTGGGTGTAGAATGACCCCTCGTTGTCCCCTCTGGGTGAAGAATGACCCCTCGTTGTCTCCTCAGGGTCCCCTCTGGGTGTAGAATGACCCCTCGTTGTCCCCTCTGGGTGAAGAATGACCCCTCGTTGTCTCCTCAGGGTCCCCTCTGGGTGTAGAATGAACCCTCGTTGTCTCCTCAGGGTCCCCTCCGGGTGTAGAATGAACCCTCGTTGTCTCCTCTGGGTGTAGAATGACCCCTCGTTGTCTCCTCAGGGTCCCCTCTGGGTGTAGAATGACCCCTCGTTGTCCCCTCTGGGTGAAGAATGACCCCTCGTTGTCTCCTCAGGGTCCCCTCTGGGTGTAGAATGACCCCTCGTTGTCCCCTCTGGGTGAAGAATGACCCCTCGTCTTCTCAGGGTCCCCTCCGGGTGTAGAATGACCCCTCGTTGTCTCCTCTGGGTGAAGAATGACCCCTCGTTGTCTCCTCTGGGTGTAGAATGACCCCTCGTTGTCTCCTCAGGGTCCCCTCCGGGTGTAAAATGACCCCTCGTTGTCTCCTCTGGGTGTAGAATGACCCCTCGTTGTCTCCTCAGGGTCCCCTCTGGGTGTAGAATGAACCCTCGTTGTCTCCTCAGGGTCCCCTCCGGGTGTAGAATGACCCCTCGTTGTCCCCTCTGGGTGTAGAATGACCCCTCGTTGTCTCCTCTGGGTGTAGAATGACCCCTCTGGGTGTAGAATGACCCCTCGTTGTCTCCTCAGGGTATAGAATGACACCTCATTGTCTCCTCAGGGTCCCCTCAGAGTGTAGAATGACCCCTCGTTGTCTCCTCAGGGTCCCCTCTGGGTGTAGAATGACCCCTCGTCCCCTCTAGGTGTAGAATAACCCCTCGTTGTCTCCTCAGGGTGTAGAATGACCCCTCGTTGTCTCCTCAGGGTCCCCTCTTGGTGTAGAATGACCCCTCGTCCCCTCTTGGTGTAGAATGACCCCTCTAGGTGTAGAATGACCCCTCGTCTTCTCAGGGTGTAGAATGACCCCTCGTTGTCTCCTCAGGGTCCCCTCTGGGGTTGAAGGTCTCCTCGGCGTTGCAGACGATGGAGGAGGCTCTGGATCAGTACAGTCTGGAGAAGATCTCTGTGGCATTCAATGGCGGTAAAGACTGCACTGCACTCCTTCACTTGTATCACGCCGCCGTACAGAGGTGAGTGCCCCCCCCCCCCCCCGGATCGGGGTAGTGATGGGTTCTGGGAAAGTTTACCGTCTTTATCCAGAATGCTCCTTATTTCGTTGTCTTTAAAAGGCGATACCCAGAGAGGAAGGAGAAGCTGCAGGCTCTGTACATCCGCATCGTCTCCCCCTTCCTAGAGATGGAGCAGTTCATGCAGGACACCACCAAACGGTGAGTCGGGGGGGGGTTCATGAATGGAGGATCCCACAGATTGGGGGGGTGGGCAAGAGTGAAAGATCCCACCAGATTGGGGGAGGAGGGATGGCATGTATGGAGGAGCCCACCAGATTGGGGGGGGGGGCAAGAGTGAAAGATCCCACCAGACTGGGGGAGGAGGAAGGGCAGGAATGGAGGATCCCACCAGACTGGAGGAGGAGTGAGGGCAAGTATGGAGGAGCCCACCAGATTGGGGGGGTGGGGGGGGCAAGAGTGAAAGATCCCACCAGACTGGGGGAGGAGGGAGGGCAGGAATGGAGGATCCCACCAGACTGGAGGAGGAGGGAGGACATGAATGGAGGATTCCACCAGGAGAGAAGGGTGGAGGCCATTGCTGAGCACTTCCTGAGAATGCGGGTGGTCCCTCATATCACCTTTCTATCCAGTTATCGTTATTTCATTTTTCAAATTTTCATTAACCCCCCCCCCCCCCACAACCCTCCCCCCCCCCCCCTCATGCAGATACTCTCTTCAGATCTACACCATCCACGGGGACATCAAACAAGCTCTGATGGACCTGAAGGTGGAGCAGCCTCAGTTGGAGGCCATCCTGATGGGGACGCGCCGGACAGACCCGTACTCCCGCACCCTGACCCCCATGTGCCTGACCGATCCCGGCTGGCCCAAATACATGAGAGTTAACCCCCTGCTGGTGAGTGTGAGATCGCAGGTCATGTGACCCCTTCACTTGGGGAGAGCGCCGTACTCACCGCTGTCTGTTTTCCAGGACTGGTCCTACCACGACATCTGGGAGCTCCTGCGCACACTCTACATTCCATACTGCATCCTGTATGACAAAGGGTGAGGGGTTGTCCGTCTATTCTCCCGCCTGTCCATCTATCCTCCCGTCTGTCCATCTATCCTCCCGCCTGTCTATCTGTCCTCCCGCCTGTCCATCTATCCTCCCGCCTGTCCATCTATTCTCCCGTCTGTCCATCTATCCTCCCGTCTGTCCATCTGTCCTCCCGCCTGTCCATCTATCCTCCCGCCTATCCATCTATCCTCCCGCCTGTCCATCTATCCTCCCGCCTGTCCATCTATCCTCCCGCCTGTCCATCTATCCTCCCGTCTGTCCATCTATCCTCCCGCCTGTCCATCTATCCTCCCGCCTGTCCATCTATCCTCCCGCCTGTCCATCTGTCCACCCGCCTGTCCATCTGTCCACCCGCCTGTCCATCTATCCTCCCGCCTGTCCATCTATTCTCCCGTCTGTCCATCTATCCTCCCGTCTGTCCATCTGTCCTCCCGTCTGTCCATCTATCCTCCCGCCTGTCCATCTATCCTCCCGCCTATCCATCTATCCTCCCGCCTGTCCATCTATCCTCCTGCCTGTCCATCTATCCTCCCGCCTGTCCATCTATCCTCCCGCCTGTCCATCTATCCTCCCGCCTGTCCATCTATCCTCCCGCCTGTCCATCTATCCTCCCGCCTGTCCATCTATCCTCCCGCCTGTCCATCTATCCTCCCGTCTGTCCATCTATCCTCCCGCCTGTCCATCTATCCTCCCGCCTATCCATCTATCCTCCCGCCTGTCCATCTATCCTCCCGCCTGTCCATCTATCCTCCCGCCTGTCCATCTATCCTCCCGCCTGTCCATCTATCCTCCCGTCTGTCCATCTATCCTCCCGCCTGTCCATCTATCCTCCCGCCTATCCATCTATCCTCCCGCCTATCCATCTATCCTCCCGCCTGTCCATCTAACCTCCCGCCTATCCATCTATCCTCCCGTCTGTCCATCTATCCTCCCGCCTGTCCATCTATTCTCCCGTCTGTCCATCTGTCCTCCCGTCTGTCCATCTATCCTCCCGTCTGTCCATCTATCCTCCCGCCTGTCCATCTATCCTCCCGCCTATCCATCTATCCTCCCGCCTGTCCATCTATCCTCCCGCCTGTCCATCTATCCTCCCGCCTGTCCATCTATCCTCCCGCCTGTCCATCTATCCTCCCGCCTGTCCATCTATCCTCCCGTCTGTCCATCTATCCTCCCGCCTGTCCATCTATCCTCCCGCCTATCCATCTATCCTCCCGCCTATCCATCTATCCTCCCGCCTGTCCATCTATCCTCCCGCCTATCCATCTATCCTCCCGTCTGTCCATCTATCCTCCCGCCTGTCCATCTATTCTCCCGTCTGTCCATCTGTCCTCCCGCCTGTCCATCTATCCTCCCGCCTGTCCATCTATCCTTCCGTCTGTCCATCTATCCTCCCGTCTGTCCATCTGTCCTCCCGCCTGTCCATCTATCCTCCCGCCTATCCATCTATCCTCCCGCCTGTCCATCTATCCTCCCGCCTGTCCATCTATCCTCCCGCCTGTCCATCTATCCTCCCGCCTGTCCATCTATCCTCCCGCCTGTCCATCTATCCTCCCGCCTGTCCATCTCTCCTCCCGCCTGTCCAGCTATCCTCCCGCCTGTCCATCTATCCTCCCGTCTGTCCATCTATCCTCCCGTCTGTCCATCTATCCTCCCGTCTGTCCATCTATCCTCCCGTCTGTCCATCTATCCTCCCGCCTGTCCATCTATCCTCCCGCCTGTCCATCTGTCCTCCCGCCTGTCCATCTGTCTATCTGTCCTCCCGCCTGTCCATCTGTCCTCCCGCCTGTCCATCTGTCCTCCCGCCTGTCCATCTATCCTCCCGCCTGTCCATCTGTCCTCCCGCCTGTCCATCTGTCCTCCCGCCTGTCCATCTGTCCTCCCGCCTGTCCATCTTTCTTCCCGCCTGTCCATCTATCCTCCCGTCTGTCCATCTGTCCTCCCGCCTGTCCATCTATCCTCCCGCCTGTCCATCTGTCCTCCCGCCTGTCCATCTGTCCTCCCGCCTGTCCATCTTTCTTCCCGTCTGTCCATCTATCCTCCCGTCTGTCCATCTATCCTCCCGTCTGTCCATCTATCCTCCCGTCTGTCCATCTATCCTCCCGCCTGTCCATCTATCCTCCCGCCTGTCCATCTGTCCTCCCGCCTGTCCATCTGTCTATCTGTCCTCCCGCCTGTCCATCTGTCCTCCCGCCTGTCCATCTGTCCTCCCGCCTGTCCATCTATCCTCCCGCCTGTCCATCTATCCTCCCGCCTGTCCATCTGTCCTCCCGCCTGTCCATCTGTCCTCCCGTCTGTCCATCTTTCTTCCCGCCTGTCCATCTATCCTCCCGCCTGTCCATCTATCCTCCCGCCTGCCCATCTGTCCTCCCGTCTGTCCATCTGTCCTCCCGTCTGTCCATCTATCCTCCCGTCTGTCCATCTATCCTCCCGCCTGTCCATCTATCCTCCCGCCTGTCCAGCTATCCTCCCGCCTGTCCATCTGTCCTCCCGTCTGTCCATCTGTCCTCCCGCCTGTCCAGATATCCTCCCGCCTGTCCATCTGTCCTCCCGTCTTTCCATCTATCCTCCCGCCTGTCCATCTGTCCTCCCGCCTGTCCATCTATCCTCCCGTCTGTCCATCTATCCTCCCGCCTGTCCATCTATCCTCCCGCCTGTCCATCTGTCCTCCCGCCTGTCCATCTGTCCTCCCGCCTGTCCATCTTTCTTCCCGCCTGTCCATCTATCCTCCCGCCTGTCCATCTGTCCTCCCGCCTGTCCATCTATCCTCCCGCCTGTCCATCTGTCCTCCCGCCTGTCCATCTATCTTCCCGTCTGTCCATCTATCCTCCCGCCTGTCCATCTATCCTCCCGCCTGTCCAGCTATCCTCCCGTCTGTCCATCTGTCCTCCCGTCTGTCCATCTATCCTCCCGTCTGTCCATCTATCCTCCCGCCTGTCCATCTATCCTCCCGCCTGTCCAGCTGTCCTCCCGCCTGTCCATCTGTCCTCCCGTCTGTCCATCTGTCCTCCCGCCTGTCCAGATATCCTCCCGCCTGTCAATCTGTCCTCCCGTCGGTCCATCTATCCTCCCGCCTGTCCATCTGTCCTCCCGCCTGTCCATCTATCCTCCCGTCTGTCCATCTATCCTCCCGCCTGTCCATCTATCCTCACGCCTGTCCATCTATCCTCCCGCCTGTCCATCTATCCTCCCGCCTGTCCATCTATCCTCCCGCCTGTCCATCTGTCCTCCCGCCTGTCCATCTTTCTTCCCGCCTGTCCATCTATCCTCCCGCCTGTCCATCTATCCTCCCGCCTGTCCATCTATCCTCCCGCCTGTCCATCTATCCTCCCGTCTGTCCATCTATCCTCCCGTCTGTCCATCTATCCTCCCGTCTGTCCATCCGTCTGTCTGTCTGAGGTTGTGAGTCACAATCTGTGTTTCTGTGGCAGTTACACGTCTCTGGGCAGCACGGAGAACACCATCAAGAACCCGACGCTGCGATACACGACGCCGGCGGGGGTGGAGAGTTATCACCCGGCGTACATGTTGGAGAACGAGGAAGAGGAACGCACATCCAGGAAGTAAAGTATCCCATGTGTGCCCCCGCCCCCCCCTCCTGTGTGCTCCTCCCCCTCCGGTGCCGTCCACCCGCTCTGCGGGAGTCCTGAAACCACGGGGGGGGGAGGGGGGGCGCCATGAGTGTGACAATGAGGGTCATTCGCTGGGACGCAGAGCTCGTACCGCCATTTATGTACAGACTGCGCGGTGACGTCACTTGTATTTGCTAGCAGCATAAGTCTGCCTCTTCCCAAGTGGCGTCTGTCCCACGCGGTGCACCCCGCAGGACTACTGATATCTGGGTGAAAGAACTGTGAATCATGGTGGCGGGAGAACTGTGATGCGGGATCGAGTAGGAAGGAAGAAGGCGGAGCCAGGAGAGAGCGCAGAGGCAGCAGAGACTGACCCCTGATCATAGCTGGGTAGACCTGTCAGGTACGGCCGTCATCCCCACCTCCTAATACCCACATCATAGTCATTAGATGGCTCCGCCCACCACAAGGTACATCTGTGGTTTCCATCACTAGCGACGCGTTTTAGATACATTCTTTTACCAAAGTCCATTCTGTCATCAGGCCGGGTCCCCGAAACGCGTCCGTAGGGACGGAAACCACTGACGTGCGTTGTGGTGGGTGGAGCCAGCCAACCGCCATCAGATCCTGTATAATATATACATTGTTTTGGATGTATTGCTCATATAATCGTTTGTCTCCTGACCACCAGTCTGTCCTGAAAATGTTGGTGACGACTTGATGCTGCAATAAAGGTTCATCCCTTGTTGTTATTATTTCATTCGTCACATGACACCATTACATCATCTCAATTTAACCCATCCCCCGCTGTCTATGATATGACAGACCTGTGATGACATCAGCATCAAGCTTTATTGTCCCAGACAATGAACACAGAAGGTCCATCCAGACCCTTCCTCACTCCGAAAACATCAGCACTGATAAATCTTTATTATTCCAGACAACAAACACAGATCTGTGGGGACCCTCCTCACTCTGTGACATCAGCACTGATAAAACTTTATTGTTCTGGAAAATGAACACTGAAGTTCCGTCCAGACCCTCCTCACTCTGTGACATCAGCACTGATAAAACTTTATTGTTCTGGAAAATGAACACTGAAGGTCCGTCCAGACCCTTCTCACTCTGTGACATCAGCACTGATAAAACTTTATTATTCCAGACAACGAACACAGATCTGTGTGGACCCTCCTCACTCTGTGACATCAGCACTGATAAAACGTTTTTGTTCTGGAAAATGAACACTGAAGGTCCGTCCAGACCCTTCTCACTCTGTGACATCAGCACTGATAAAACTTTATTATTCCAGACAACGAACACAGATCTGTGTGGACCCTCCTCACTCTGTGACATCAGCACTGATAAAACTTTATTATTCTGGAAAATGAACACTGAAGGTCCGTCCAGACCCTCCTCACTCTGTGACATCAGCACTGATAAAACTTTATTGTTCTGGAAAATGAACACTGAAGGTCCGTCCAGACCCTTTTCACTCTGTGACATCAGCACTGATAAAACTTTATTATTCCAGACAACGAACACAGATCTGTGTGGACCCTCCTCACTCTGTGACATCAGCACTGATAAAACTTTAATATTCTGGAAAAGGAACACTGAAGGTCCGTCCAGATCCTCCTCACTCTGTGACATCAGCAATGATAAAACTTTATTATTCTGGAAAATGAACACAGATCTGTGTGGACCCTCCTCACTCTGTGACATCAGCACTGATAAAACTTAATTATTCTGGAAAATGAACACTGAAGGTCCGTCCAGACTCTTCTCACTCTGTGACATCAGCACTGATAAAATGTTAATGTTCTGGAAAATGAACACTGACGGTCTGTCCAGACCCTCCTCACTCTGTGACATCAGCACTGATAAAACTTTATTATTCCAGACAACGAACACAGATCTGTGTGGACCCTCCTCACTCTGTGACATCAGCACTGATAAAACTTTATTATTCTGGAAAAGGAACACAGAAGGTCCGTCCAGACCCTCCTCACTCTGTGACATCAGCACTGATAAAACTTTATTATTCTGGAAAATGAACACAGATCTGTGTGGACCCTCCTCACTCTGTGACATCAGCACTGATAAAACTTAATTATTCTGGAAAATGAACACTGAAGGTCCGTCCAGACTCTTCTCACTCTGTGACATCAGCACTGATAAAATGTTATTGTTCTGGAAAATGAACACTGACGGTCCGTCCAGACCCTCCTCACTCTGTGACATCAGCACTGATAAAACTTTATTATTCTGGAAAAGGAACACAGAAGGTCCGCCCAGATCCTCCTCACTATGATGACACCAGCATTGATCAGACTTTATTGTTCTGGACAATGAACTCAGAAGGTCCACCCAGACACTCTTCACTCTGACACTTTTCACCCAACGGGGGCTCAGATACTACCTCGTACCTCTATAACGAAGCCCTCTTTGTTTGCCTAGAACAATAAAGTTTTATGCTGATGTCATTGTGACATGCGGGGAGCGAGCTCCATGTAGCCGACACCTGTGTGCCCACAGACACGGGCAGAATGTACTAGAGAGTGTTTTTTTTTTTCTTGACGTTCTTAGGGGTAAAGTGATCTCTCAGTGACCCCATCCTTTTTCGGCCATGTCCCCCGTTGTCCATTCCATAAACTCTTTGCAGGGCCGGCGTGTTCCCCCATGTGTATCCGCGTGGCTGCCCCTATATCCTCCTTGCCCCCCCCCCCCCAACGGACTCCCCCCTACTAACATGTTCGTTGCTGTGAATGTTGTTTTGAACGAATTGCTGAGAATAACGATCGTTATGACATGGTTTGTGTCTGCTGAGGGTGGTTTTGGCTCCTGATTGGCTAGCTTGGGGGTCAGGTGAGTGGCGTTGGTGGCAATGTGGGGGTGGAGGTGAAAAGGTAAGGTAAGAAGTGGATGTCAGAGGTCCAGATAAAGAGCCACATCTTCCTTTATTGCCTCCTAACCCTCGGGTTTGCCCCCGCCACCATGTTTCTGCTACGTGTCTTCCTTACTCCTCATTGGCTAGCTTGGAGGGGGTAGGAGATCAGGTGAGTGGCTGAGGGCAATATGGGGTCGGACGTGAAAAGTTGGGCGAGGTAGTAAGTGGAGGGTGAAGGTTCGGGGGTGGGGTCCAAATAAAGAGCCACATCTTCCTTTTATATTCTCCTGACCCCCAGTTTGTCCTCCTGACCCCCCAGTTTGTTCTCCTGACCCCCCATTTTGTTCTCCTGACCCCCTATTTTGTTCTCCTGACCCCCCAGTTTGTTCTCCTGACCCCCAGTTTGTCCTCCTGACCCCCGGTTTGTCCTCCTGACCCCCGGTTTGTCCTCCTGACCCCTGGTTTATCCTCCTGACCCACCAGTTTGTTCTCCTGACCCCCACTTTGTCCTCCTGGCCCCCGGTTTGCCCCTCTGACCCCATGTTTTGTTGTGTTTCTTTCTTATTGGCTAGCCTGGGGGGGGTGATTAGGTGAGTGGCTGAGGGCAGTGTCGGGGTGGAGGTAAAAAGTGGGGAGAGGTAAGGAGTGGCAGGTGAAGGTTGGGGGGAGATCCAGATAAAGGGCCACATCTTTCTTTTTTGCCTCCTGACCACCAGATTGCCTCTTGACCCCCAGTTTGTTCTTCTGACTCCCCAGTTTGTTCTTCTGACCCCCAGTTTGTTCTCCTGACCCCCAGTTTGTTCTCCTGACCCCCAGTTTGTTCTCCTGACCCCCCAGTTTGTTCTTCTGACCCCCCAGTTTGTTCTTCTGACTCCCCAGTTTGTTCTTCTGACCCCCCTGTTTGTTCTTCTGACCCCCCTGTTTGTTCTTCTGACTCCCCAGTTTGTTCTTCTGACTCCCCAGTTTGTTCTACTAACTCCCCAGTTTGTTCTACTAACTCCCCAGTTTGTTATCCTGACTCCCCAGTTTGTTCTGGCCCCCAGTTTGTTCCTCTGACCCCCAGTTTGTTCTCTTGACCCCCAGTTTGTTCTTCTGACTCCCCAGTTTGTCCTCCCGACCCCCCAGTTTGTCCTCCTAAACCCATGTTTTGTTTTGTTGTATTTCTTTCTCATTGGCTAGCCTGGGGGGGGGGGTGATTAGATGAGTGGCTGAGGGCAGTGTGGGGGTGGAGGTAAAAAGTGGGCAGAGGTAAGGAGTGGCAGGTGAAGGTTGGGGGGAGATCCAGATAAAGGGCCACATCTTTCTTTTTTGCCTCCTGACCCCCAGTTTGTTCTTATGACCCCCCTGTTTGTTCTCCTGTACCCCCAGTTTGCCCTCTGACCCCCAGTTTGTTCTCTTGACCCCCCGGTTTGTCCCCGCCACCATGTTTTTGTCGTGTGTCTTCCTGGCCCCTTATTGGCTGTCTCAATACTCAATGCCCTCTCTTCTCTCCTCAGTCTGCAGGTCTCGTTGGGCTGTGGTTTGGAGTAGATGCCACCTTGATCCTTTGTGGCACAGCTGAAGTCGGTGAAGGAGGGGGAGGGGGGGGGGGGTGATGGGCAATAGAGGGAAAGGACTTGATTTGCTGTGTTTGTAGTTGGAGGCCTTCATAAGAGAGCTGTTCCAGGGTCCCCGACCATCTCCCCCCCCGCCACGGGCCACGCTGGTGTCAGCGTTTGTGGCTGTGCTGTGTCAGCGACTGTCTCAGCTGAACATCAGCCGACCCGCAAAACTCAGTCACAGGGCCCCTGGCGCGGCTGTTCCACCTCTATGCCTATAAAGGGTTAATCATTGGGGGAGGGGGGGTGATTGTGTGCTGGGCCACCGGGCGCTTCTCCCTTTTGTTCCCCGCAATGACAAAAGCACAGATTGCAGAACGTTCCGGCTTTGCTGCGGCACAATAAGCCTCCACCGCGCCCCCCGGGCCTCGTGCTCGGGGCCAACAGCTGATAAATTGGCCCCACCAGACCCCCTCCTCCACAACATGATCCCCTTCGGCAAACACAACACCGGGCTGTGCCAAGCTGAACCCCGCCGGCCCTTCGCCCCGTTCTCCATGGGACAAGCCTTGAGGAACATGTCTCTGCCATTCCCGAGGTACAAGAACTGATGGGGGCGAACATGGGGTACTCCTTCCTCAAGAGCATGAAGGAATGCCTGTACTTCCTGCTCTGCTGCTGGTGCATCAAGGAGCTGCTGGACTAGAGGGGCCCCCCAGGGCCACCTATCCAGGGGGCCACACCTGTGGTCTGCAGTGTGCTGACTCCATGCAGATGCCACACAAGCCTGGAACCCGCAGGTGGCGCCCTCGAGTGACCGCGTTCTGGTCTGTGCTGCGGAGTCCTTCCTCAGGTTCCATCTGAAATGCCGTGTTTATGTTGTGAGCTTAGGCAGCAGCACTCTGCGGAGAGCGCCCCCTGCTGATCGCACTGCAGTGACACCTCCTTGCAAACATCGCCCCCTGGAGAACGCATTTAAGTGACACTTTCCTGCAAACAGCGCCCCCCGGAGAACGCATTGCAGTGACACCTCCTTGCAAACAGCGCCCCCTGGTGATCGAACTACGTAGACACCTTCCTGCAAACATCGCCCCCTGGAGAACGCACTACAGTGACACCTCCTTCCAAACAGCGCCCCCCTGGTGATCGCACTGCGGTGACACCTTCTTGCAAACAGCGCCCCCTGGAGAACGCACTACAGTGACACCTCCTTGCAAACAGCGCCCCCCTGGTGATTGCACTGCGGTGACACCTTCCTGCAAACAGCGCCCCCTGGAGAACGCATTGTAGTGACACCTTCCTGCAAACAGCGCCCCCTGGTGATCGCACTGCAGTGACGCCTTCCCGTGGATGGAGAGCACCCCCCCCCCAAAGAACGCACTGCAGTGATGCCTTTCTGCAAATAGCGCCTCCAGAGGCTGCAGTGCAGCAGTGACAACGCCTGCGCCCCTCTCTGATGTGACTTTAGATTTGCTGTGGGTGGTTCGATCGGTTAGTGAAGACGTCGATCTGACTCCATACGGATGTGATGGGGCTGAGGAGAGCTGAGCCATCCTCTGAGACTTCATCTGCTGAGACATTCAGTGACTTTCCTGTATGGCAATAAAATCGTACTATTCTACAGAGCGTGTCCAGGGTCTTCTGTGTACGTGGGGACAGGAAGGGGTCTTCTGTGTGCAGGGGGGACAGGAAGGGGTCTTCTGTGTGCGGGGGGGGGGGACAGAAAGGGGTCTTCTGTGTGTAGGGGGACAGGAAGGGGTTCTCTGTGCGGGGGGGACAGGAAGGGGTCTTCTGTGTGCGGGGGGGGACAGGAAGGGGTCTTCTGTGTGTGGGGGGACAGGAAGGGGTCTTCTGTGTGTGGGGGGGGACACAGGAAGGGGCCTTCTGTGTGCGGGGGGGGGGACAGGAAGGGGCCTTCTGTGTGCGGGGGGACAGGAAGGGGTCTTCTGTGTGTGGGGGGGACAGGAAGGGGTCTTCTGTGTGCGGGGGGACAGGAAGGGGTCTTCTGTGTGTGGGGGGGATAGGTAGGGGTCTTCTGTGTATGGGGGGACAGGAAGGGGTCTTCTGTGTACGTGGGTACAGGAACTGGCCTTCTGTGTGCGGGGGGGGGGGGACAGGAAGGGGTCTTTTGGGTGTGGGGGGATAGGTAGGGGTCTTCTGTGTGCAGGGGGACAGGAAGGGGTCTTCTGTGTGCGGGGGGGGACAGGAAGGGGTCTTCTGTGTGCGGGGGGGGACAGGAAGGGATCTCTGTGTGCGGGGGGATAGGTAGGGGTCTTCTGTGTGCAGGGGGACAGGAAGGGGTCTTCTGTGTGTGGGGCGGACAGGGAGGGGTCTTCTGTGTGCGGGGGGGACAGGAAGGGGTCTTCTGTGTGCGGGGGAACAAGAAGGGGTCTTCTGTGTGTGGGGGGGGGGGGACAGGAAGGGGTCTTCTGTGTGCGGGGGGACAGGAAGGGGTCTTCTGTGTGCGGGGGGGACAGGAGGGGTCTTCTGTGTGCGGGGGGGACAAGAAGGGGTCTTCTGTGTGCGGGGGGGACAGGAAGGGGTCTTCGGTGTGCGGGTGGGGACAGGAAGGGGTCTTCTGTGTGTGGGGGGGGACAGGAAGGGGTCTTCTGTGTACGTGGGTACAGGAACGGGTCTTCTGTGTGTGGGGGGGGAAAGGAAGGGGTCTTCTGTGTGTGGGGGGGACAGGAATGGGTTTCCTGTGTACAGGGGGGGGGACAGGAAGGGGTCTTCTGTGTGTGGGGGGGGCAGGAACGGGTCTTCTGTGTGCGGGGGGGGACAGGAAGGGGTATTCTCTGTGCAGGGGGGCAGGAAGGGGTCTTCTGTGTATGGGGGGGGACAGAAAGGGGTCTTCTGTGTACGTGGGTACAGGAACGCGTCTTCTGTGTGTGGGGGGGGGACAGGAAGGGGTCTTCTGTGTGGGGGGGGACAGGAAAGGGTTTCCTGTGTACAGGGGGGGGACAGGAAGGGGTCTTCTGTGTACGGGGACAGAAAGGGGTCTTCTGTGTGTGGGGGGGGGGGGACAAGAAGGGGTGTTTTTTTAAAGTTAACACAAACATTCCAATTTCTGGTGGAGACAGTCGATGGTTTTACCTAGAGATGTAAAATTTCGGAAAATTTGAAGCTCAGAAAAAAAAAGATGTTTTTTTTTGGGGGGGGAAAAAAATGAAATTTTCGGAAAAATTTAAAAAAATGCTACATTAGCACTTTTTTGTCTTTTTACGATTGAAAGTCATTCTGTTACGAGAATGTTGAGAAAAACGATTTACATTGTCATCATTGTTGTCCTCTTCACTTCCATCCATGAAGGATTTTTTAATATCTACAGGACACTTGTTACCTAGAAGAAGGTGTTTCGTCATCCTGGTAGCATTTGGAAATGAAGATTTCATCCGACAATATTTGCAAATCACATTTTTCTTTTCAGAAGAACTTGTAATGTGAAAAATGCCTCCATAGGCTGGATGTCGGTCTCACCATTTTTCTGAGGGGAGTAGGAAATAAAAACAAGAAAAAATGACTACTTTGCAAGAAGACACTAATCTATGGTTGTGTGTGGGGGGTGGGGGGAAGAACCAGATTACTGGTAATTAAATTATTATTTACACAAAAGTTTATAAAGATAAACTAATGTAGCTAAATGATTCAGTTTTCTGGATTCAGAATCAGATAAATGTAAACTCTTAGAGCCGGTTAACACAGGGGCGTCCTGGGATCCGACTTCAAGTCGCCCCAAGTCGCGCGGTTTAGAAAAGTAATGGAAGTGAATGGAGCCGTCTTAATGTACACTACTGCAGTCGCTCCGACTTCGGAAAAGGTTCCTGTACTACTTCAATACGACTTCTAGGCGACTTGTACCCATTGATTTCAATGGAAGTCGCCTCCAAGTCGGATCCCCGTTCATAGTGAGGCAACTTTATAGGAAGTCGCCCCTGTATGAACCGGCTCTAAGGCAAACCCCTCCTACAGAGCTGGTATTTGGTATGAATCATGAGGGGGAACTCCACGCCAAATTTTAAATAAAAAACCGGCATGGGTTCCCCTCCAAGAGCATACCAGGCCCTTAAGTCTAGTATGGATTTCAAGGGGAACCCCCTACGCCGAAAAAACAGCGTGGGGGTCCCCCCCAAAATCCATACCAGACCCTTATCCGAGCACGCAGCCCGGCCGGTCAGGAAGTGGGGTGGGGACGAGCGAGCGCCCTCCCCCCCTCCTGAACCGTACCAGGCCGCATGCCCTCAACATCGGGGGTGGGTGCTTTGGGGCAGGGGGGCGCCCTGCGGCCCCCCCACCCCAAAGCACCTTGTCCCCATGTCGACGGGGACAAGGGCCTCTTCCCGACAACCCTGGCCGTTGGTTGTCTGCGGGCGGGGGGCTTATTGGAATCTGCAAGCCCCTTTTAATGAAAGGGGGCCCCCAGATCCCGGCCCCCCACCCTATGTGAATGAGTATGGGGTACATCGTACCCCTACCCATTCACCTGGGGGAAAAGTGTCAATAAAAAAACACACTAGATAGTTTTTTAAAGTAATTTATTAGGCAGCTCCGGGGGTCTTCTACCGACTTTTGGGGTCTTCTTCCGACTTCGGGGGTCTTCTACCGACTTCTCCGCTCTCTCCGGTGCTTTCTGCCTTCTGCTGGGCTCCTCCGCTATCTTCTGCCAGCTCTTTTGCTAGTGGGGGCCCGGTCTTCATTGTTGTCTTCTTCCCTCTTCTCTCCGCCCGATGTTGACTCGACACTCTCTGCTGCTATAATGCCGTGTGCGCGGCGCGCAACGACTTATATAGGCATGGGGCGTGGTCATCGGGTGACCCACCCTCTTATTACGTCACAGTCCCATCATGCTCCGGGTGGTGACTACATAAGGGGCGGTGTCACATGGTGACATCACCCGGTGACCACGCCCCATGCCTATATAAGTCATGCACACTGCATTATAGCAGCAGAGAGCGTCGAGTCAACATCGGGCGGAGAGAAGAGGGAAGAAGACGACGATGAAGACCGGGCCCCTGCTAGCAAAAGAGCTGGCAGAAGATAGCGGAGGAGCCCGGCAGAAAGCACCGGAGAGTGCGGAGAAGTCGGTAAAAGACCCCGAAGTCGGAAGAAGACCCCCGGAGCTGCCTAATAAATTACTTTAAAAACCTGTCTAGTGTGTTTTTTTTATTGACACTTTTCCCCCAGGTGAATGGGTAGGGGTACGATGTACCCCATACTCATTCACATAGGGTGGAGGGCCGGGATCTGGGGGCCCCCTTATTAAAAGGGACTTGCAGATTCCGATAAGCCCCAACAACCAACGGCCAGGGTTGTCGGGAAGAGGCCCTTGTCCTCATCGACATGGGGACAAGGTGCTTTGGGGTGGGGGGGCCGCAGGGCGCCCCCCTGCTCCAAAGCACCCACCCCCCATGTTGAGGGCATGCGGACTGGTACGGTTCAGGAGGAGGGGGCGCTCGCTCATCCCCACCCCCCTTCCTGACCGGCCAGGCTGCGTGCTCGGATAAGGGTCTGGTATGGATTTTGGGGGGACCCCCATGCCGTTTTTTCAGCGTAGGGAGTTCCCCTTGAAAACCATACCAGACCTAAGGGCCTGGTATGCTCTTGGAGGGGAACCCATGCCGTTTTTTTATTTAAAATTTGGCGTGGAGTTCCCCCTCATGATTCATACCAAACACAGGGGACAGCGAGCGCGAGGTGTACAGTACCCTGTCGCCGAGAACCAGCGCGATGGAATCGCGCTGGAAACATTCTCGCGGGCAGGTACTGGCAAAGAAGCCTGTCCTGGAGGCGACTTCAAGTCGCTCCAAGTCGGGCTGTGGTTCACGCTCAAGTCATGTCCAAGTCGCGCTCAAAGTCGTGTTGCCCCTGTGTGAACCGGCTCTCACCTTTTTTAATGAAGTATATACTTTCAGGTCCTTTTTGTTGCTCTGTATTTTCTTCCAATGCTTTTGAGGCCTAGTGAAGAGGACAGAACAAACCAAACACACCCACCAGGCCCGGACTGGCCATAGGGCAGACCGGGCAAATGCCCGGTGGGCCGGTGCCGCCCGCTCTGTGGCCTGTTGATGATCAGGCCGCACAGCGGGAGGTAAGCGGCGGTAAGCGGCGCCCGCGGCCTGGACAGGGTTAACACAGGTCGCGGCCGTCGCTCACATACCGCTATGCGACCGTGCCTGTGTCATCTCCGGGCTCCGGCGCAGCTACGTTAGCGACTGATTGGCTGAGCTGTTTGTCTCTCTCACACACAGCTCAGCCTCAGAACCAACACTGACAGTTCGGCTGTTCGGACACTGCTCCTCCTCTTCCCGGCTCTCTACTCTACACAGTCTGCCGTGCCCACACCCCCTGTGCCTGCCACGCCCACACCCCCTGTGTTTGCCCCGCCCACACATCCCCGGGAAAATGTGAAGGAAGATTGAACACATGATTAAAAGCTGCAGGCAGCCTGCTCTTGAGCCTCCATCCTGGGGTGAGTAAGCTCCCAGTGTATGTATAAAACGAATTTAAGGGGTGCTCTGTGGACTCTGATGCAAGAGGGGGGCTTCGGTGGGCAGAGACCCACTCACATCAGAGTTCCCCTTTACATCAGAGTCCACAGCATTCCCCCTTAAATCAGGGTTCTCAGAACACCACTTTACATCAGATCGCCCCTTAAATAAGAGTTATCCTTTACATTAGAGTCCACAGAGCTCCCCCTTACAGTAAGTGGAAATTCTGCAGACTGTAAAGGGGCTCTGTGCAGACTCTGATGTAATGGGGGTCTGTGCGGACTCTGAAGTAATGGGCTCTGTGTGGACTCTGAAGTAATTGGGGTCTGTGCGGACTCTGAAGTAATGGGCTCTGTGTGGACTCTGAAGTAATGGGGGTCTGTGCGGACTCTGAAGTAATGGGCTCTGTGTGGACTCCTGATGTAATGGGGGTCTGTGCGGACTCTGATGTAATGGGGGTCTGTGCGGACTGATGTAATGGGCTCTGTGTGGACTCTGATGTAATGGGCTCTGTGTGGACTCTGATGTAATGGGGGTCTGTGCAGACTCTGATGTAATGGGCTCTGTGTGGACTCCTGATGTAATGGGGGTCTGTGCGGACTCTGATGTAATGGGCTCTGCGTGGACTCTGATGTAATGGGGGTCTGTGCAGACTCTGATGTAATGGGCTCTGCGTGGACTCTGATGTAATGGGGGTCTGTGCAGACTCTGATGTAATGGGCTCTGTGTGGACTCCTGATGTAATGGGGGTCTGTGCGGACTCTGATGTAATGGGCTCTACGTGGACTCTGATGTAATGGGGGTCTGTGCAGACCTCTGATGTAATGGGCTCTGTGTGGACTCTGATGTAATGGGGGTCTGTGCGAACTCTGATGTAATGGGGGTCTGTGCGGACTCTGATGTAATGGGGGGTCTGTGCGGACTCTGATGTAATGGGGGTCTGTGCGGACTCGGATGTAATGGGGGTCTGTGCGGACTCTGATGTAATAGGCTCTGTGTGGACTCTGATGTATTGGGGGTCTGTGCGGACTCTGATGTAATGGGGGTCTGTGCGGACTCTGATGTAATGGGGGGTCTGTGCGGACTCTGATGTAATGGGGGTCTGTGCAGACTCTGATGTAATGGGGGGTCTGTGCGGACTCTGATGTAATGGGGGTCTGTGCGGACTCTGATGTAATATGCGTCTGTGCGGACTCTGATGTAATGGGGGTCTGTGCGAACTCTGATGTAATGGGGGGTCTGTGCGGACTCTGATGTAATGGGGGTCTGTGCGGACTCTGATGTAATGGGGGTCTGTGCGGACTCTGATATAATGGGGGGTCTGTGCGGACTCTGATGTAATGGGGGTCTGTGCGGACTCTGATGTAATGGGGGGTCTGTGCGGACTCTGATGTAATGGGGGTCTGTGCGGACTCTGATGTAATAGGGGGTCTGTGCAGACTTTTTCCAGTGACCCCCCCCCCCCCCGGTCCCTGGAAAAATTGGCTGCTCAGTCTAAAATGCCCGGGCCTATTTTTTGTCCCAGTCCGGGCCTAACACCCACTAACATGCAAAAGCAAAACTGAAACCTTTTTCTTGTTACAATAGCAGCACATCACCCCCTACAGGAAGAAATGCGTACTGTTCTTGCATTGGAGGGTTCAGTTTGTTACCCAGGACTTGCTTGTCCTCACCCAGTGCACAGAAATTAGAATCATCTGATATGATAATTTTTTTTTTTTAGAAATGATTTGGAAAATATTTGAACACCCTGTCTTAAAATATTTTATTCATCATGTTAAAATAAAATATTCCACAATTTTTTTTTTCTTTTTTCAATTTTTCCAATTTTTTGGAAAAACAAAACAAAAAAACCTTCAGGAAAAAACCACGTTTTTCCCCCCGAATTTTTCCGTTCTTTTTCCGGGCCTTCGCATCTCTAGTTTTACCAGATTATCACTAAACTGGAACTTCTACCGGAGGTAATACCACATTCTGCCACTAGATGGCAACCTACAGCTACTCCCCTCACCCGTCGGGACTTTATTATTTCTCTAGTCTATTGCCTCTAAACTGTAAGCTCCTGGGGACAGGGACTCATTATATCTCTAGATTGTAAGCTCCTGGGGTCAGGGTCTCATTATACCCCTAGACTGTAAGCTCCTGGGGTCAGAGTCTCATTATACCCCTAGACTGTAAGCTCCTGGGGTCAGGGTCTCATTATACCCCTAGACTGTAAGCTCCTGGGGTCAGGGTCTCATTATACCCCTAGACTGTAAGCTCCTGGGGTCAGGGTCTCATTATACCTCTAGACTGTAAGCTCCTGGGGTCAGGGTCTCATTATACCTCTAGACTGTAAGCTCCTAGGGGCAGGGTCTCATTATACCTCTAGACTGTAAGCTCCTAGGGGGAGGGTCTCATTATACCTCTAGACTGTACGCTCCTGGGGTCAGGATCTCATTATACCTCTAGACTGTAAGCTCCTGGGGTAAGGGTCTCATTATACCTCTAGACTGTAAGCTCCTGGGGGGAGGGTCTCATTATACCTCTAGACTGTACGCTCCTGGGGTCAGGATCTCATTATACCTCTAGACTGTAAGCTCCGGGGGTCAGGATCTCATTATACCTCTAGACTGTAAGCTCCTGGGGTCAGAGTCTCATTATACCCCTAGAGTGTAAGCTCCTGGGGTCAGGGTCTCATTATACCCCTAGACTGTAAGCTCCTGGGGTCAGAGTCTCATTATACCTCTAGACTGTAAGCTCCTGGGGTCAGAGTCTCATTATATCTCTAGACTGTAAGCTCCTGGGGTCAGGGCCTCATATCTCAAGACTGTAAGCTCCTGGGGTCAGGGTCTCATTATACCTCTAGACTGTAAGCTCCTGGGGTCAGAGTCTCATTATACCCCTAGACTGTAAGCTCCTGGGGTCAGGATCTCATTATACCCCTAGACTGTAAGCTCCTGGGGTCAGGGTCTCATTATACCCCTAGACTGTAAGCTCCTGGGGTCAGGGTCTCATTATATCTGTAGACTGTAAGCTCCTGGGGTCAGGGTCTCATTATATCTCTAGACTGTAAGCTCCCGGGGTCAGAGTCTCATTATACCCCTAGACTGTAAGCTCCTGGGGTCAGGGTCTCATTATACCCCTAGACTGTAAGCTCCTGGGGTCAGGGTCTCATTATACCCCTAGACTGTAAGCTCCTGGGGTCAGGATCTCATTATACCTCTAGACTGTAAGCTCCTGGGGTCAGGGCCTCATATCTCAAGACTGTAAGCTCCTGGGGTCAGGGTCTCATTATACCTCTAGACTGTAAGCTCCTGGGGTCAGGGTCTCATTATATCTCTAGACTGTAAGCTCCTGGGGTCAGGGTCTCATTATACCCCTAGACTGTAAGCTCCTGGGGTCAGGGTCTCATTATACCCCTAGACTGTAAGCTCCTGGGGTCAGAGTCTCATTATACCTCTAGACTGTAAGCTCCTGGGGTCAGGGCCTCATATCTCAAGACTGTAAGCTCCTGGGGTCAGGGTCTCATTATACCTCTAGACTGTAAGCTCCTGGGGTCAGGATCTCATTATACCTCTAGACTGTAAGCTCCTGGGGTCAGGGTCTCATTAGACTGTAAGCTCCTGGGGTCAGGGTCTCATTATACCTCTAGACTGTAAGCTCCTGGGGTCAGAGTCTCATTATACCCCTAGACTGTAAGCTCCTGGGGTCAGGATCTCATTATACCCCTAGACTGTAAGCTCCTGGGGTCAGGGTCTCATTATACCCCTAGACTGTAAGCTCCTGGGGTCAGGGTCTCATTATATCTCTAGACTGTAAGCTCCTGGGGTCAGGGTCTCATTATATCTCTAGACTGTAAGCTCCCGGGGTCAGAGTCTCATTATACCCCTAGAGTGTAAGCTCCTGGGGTCAGGGTCTCATTATACCCCTAGACTGTAAGCTCCTGGGGTCAGAGTCTCATTATACCTCTAGACTGTAAGCTCCTGGGGTCAGAGTCTCATTATATCTCTAGACTGTAAGCTCCTGGGGTCAGGGTCTCATTATACCTCTAGACTGTAAGCTCCTGGGGTCAGAGTCTCATTATACCCCTAGACTGTAAGCTCCTGGGGTCAGAGTCTCATTATACCTCTAGACTGTAAGCTCCTGGGGTCAGGATCTCATTATACCTCTAGACTGTAAGCTCCTGGGGTCAGGGCCTCATATCTCAAGACTGTAAGCTCCTGGGGTCAGGGTCTCATTATACCTCTAGACTGTAAGCTCCTGGGGTCAGGGTCTCATTATATCTCTAGACTGTAAGCTCCTGGGGTCAGGGTCTCATTATACCCCTAGACTGTAAGCTCCTGGGGTCAGGGTCTCATTATACCCCTAGACTGTAAGCTCCTGGGGTCAGAGTCTCATTATACCTCTAGACTGTAAGCTCCTGGGGTCAGGGCCTCATATCTCAAGACTGTAAGCTCCTGGGGTCAGGGTCTCATTATACCTCTAGACTGTAAGCTCCTGGGGTCAGGATCTCATTATACCTCTAGACTGTAAGCTCCTGGGGTCAGGGTCTCATTAGACTGTAAGCTCCTGGGGTCAGGGTCTCATTATACCTCTAGACTGTAAGCTCCTGGGGTCAGAGTCTCATTATACCCCTAGACTGTAAGCTCCTGGGGTCAGGATCTCATTATACCCCTAGACTGTAAGCTCCTGGGTCAGGGTCTCATTATACCCCTAGACTGTAAGCTCCTGGGGTCAGGGTCTCATTATATCTCTAGACTGTAAGCTCCTGGGGTCAGGGTCTCATTATATCTCTAGACTGTAAGCTCCCGGGGTCAGAGTCTCATTATACCCCTAGACTGTAAGCTCCTGGGGTCAGGGTCTCATTATACCCCTAGACTGTAAGCTCCTGGGGTCAGGGTCTCATTATACCCCTAGACTGTAAGCTCCTGGGGTCAGGATCTCATTATACCTCTAGACTGTAAGCTCCTGGGGTCAGGGCCTCATATCTCAAGACTGTAAGCTCCTGGGGTCAGGGTCTCATTATACCTCTAGACTGTAAGCTCCTGGGGTCAGGGTCTCATTATATCTCTAGACTGTAAGCTCCTGGGGTCAGGGTCTCATTATACCCCTAGACTGTAAGCTCCTGGGGTCAGGGTCTCATTATACCCCTAGACTGTAAGCTCCTGGGGTCAGAGTCTCATTATACCTCTAGACTATAAGCTCCTGGGGTCAGGGCCTCATATCTCAAGACTGTAAGCTCCTGGGGTCAGGGTCTCATTATACCTCTAGACTGTAAGCTCCTGGGGTC
Source organism: Rana muscosa (assembly GCA_029206835.1). Taxonomy (NCBI): domain Eukaryota; kingdom Metazoa; phylum Chordata; class Amphibia; order Anura; family Ranidae; genus Rana; species Rana muscosa. Next base: position 582,020 of record JARGYO010005627.1, read on the forward strand.
AGGATCTCATTATACCTCTAGACTGTAAGCTCCTGGGGTCAGGGTCTCATTAGACTGTAAGCTCCTGGGGTCAGGGTCTCATTATACCTCTAGACTGTAAGCTCCTGGGGTCAGAGTCTCATTATACCCCTAGACTGTAAGCTCCTGGGGTCAGGATCTCATTATACCCCTAGACTGTAAGCTCCTGGGGTCAGGGTCTCATTATACCCCTAGACTGTAAGCTCCTGGGGTCAGGGTCTCATTATATCTCTAGACTGTAAGCTCCTGGGGTCAGGGTCTCATTATATCTCTAGACTGTAAGCTCCCGGGGTCAGAGTCTCATTATACCCCTAGAGTGTAAGCTCCTGGGGTCAGGGTCTCATTATACCCCTAGACTGTAAGCTCCTGGGGTCAGAGTCTCATTATACCTCTAGACTGTAAGCTCCTGGGGTCAGAGTCTCATTATTTCTCTAGACTGTAAGCTCCTGGGGTCAGGGTCTCATTATACCTCTAGACTGTAAGCTCCTGGGGTCAGAGTCTCATTATACCCCTAGACTGTAAGCTCCTGGGGTCAGAGTCTCATTATACCTCTAGACTGTAAGCTCCTGGGGTCAGGATCTCATTATACCTCTAGACTGTAAGCTCCTGGGGTCAGGGCCTCATATCTCAAGACTGTAAGCTCCTGGGGTCAGGGTCTCATTATACCTCTAGACTGTAAGCTCCTGGGGTCAGGGTCTCATTATATCTCTAGACTGTAAGCTCCTGGGGTCAGGGTCTCATTATACCCCTAGACTGTAAGCTCCTGGGGTCAGGGTCTCATTATACCCCTAGACTGTAAGCTCCTGGGGTCAGAGTCTCATTATACCTCTAGACTGTAAGCTCCTGGGGTCAGGGCCTCATATCTCAAGACTGTAAGCTCCTGGGGTCAGGGTCTCATTATACCTCTAGACTGTAAGCTCCTGGGGTCAGGATCTCATTATACCTCTAGACTGTAAGCTCCTGGGGTCAGGGTCTCATTAGACTGTAAGCTCCTGGGGTCAGGGTCTCATTATACCTCTAGACTGTAAGCTCCTGGGGTCAGAGTCTCATTATACCCCTAGACTGTAAGCTCCTGGGGTCAGGGTCTCATTATACCCCTAGACTGTAAGCTCCTGGGGTCAGGGTCTCATTATATCTCTAGACTGTAAGCTCCTGGGGTCAGGGTCTCATTATATCTCTAGACTGTAAGCTCCCGGGGTCAGAGTCTCATTATACCCCTAGAGTGTAAGCTCCTGGGGTCAGGGTCTCATTATACCCCTAGACTGTAAGCTCCTGGGGTCAGAGTCTCATTATACCTCTAGACTGTAAGCTCCTGGGGTCAGAGTCTCATTATATCTCTAGACTGTAAGCTCCTGGGGTCAGGGTCTCATTATACCTCTAGACTGTAAGCTCCTGGGGTCAGAGTCTCATTATACCCCTAGACTGTAAGCTCCTGGGGTCAGAGTCTCATTATACCTCTAGACTGTAAGCTCCTGGGGTCAGGATCTCATTATACCTCTAGACTGTAAGCTCCTGGGGTCAGGGTCTCATTATACCTCTAGACTGTAAGCTCCTGGGGTCAGGGTCTCATTATACCTCTAGACTGTAAACTCCTGGGGTCAGGATCTCATTATACCTCTAGACTGTAAGCTCCTGGGGTCAGAGTCTCATTATATCTCTAGACTGTAAGCTCCTGGGGTCAGGGCCTCATGTCTCAAGACTGTAAGCTCCTGGGGTCAGGGTCTCATTATACCTCTAGACTGTAAGCTCCTGGGGTCAGAGTCTCATTATACCCCTAGACTGTAAGCTCCTGGGGTCAGGATCTCATTATACCCCTAGACTGTAAGCTCCTGGGGTCAGGGTCTCATTATACCCCTAGACTGTAAGCTCCTGGGGTCAGGGTCTCATTATATCTCTAGACTGTAAGCTCCTGGGGTCAGGGTCTCATTATATCTCTAGACTGTAAGCTCCTGGGGTCAGGGTCTCATTATACCTCTAGACTGTAAGCTCCTGGGGTCAGGGTCTCATTATACCCCTAGACTGTAAGCTCCTGGGGTCAGGGTCTCATTATATCTCTAGACTGTAAGCTCCTGGGGTCAGGGTCTCATTATATCTCTAGACTGTAAGCTCCTGGGGTCAGGGTCTCATTATACCTCTAGACTGTAAGCTCCTGGGGTCAGGGTCTCATTATATCTCTAGACTGTAAGCTCCTGGGGTCAGGGTCTCATTAGACTGTAAGCTCCTAGGGTCAGGGTCTCATTAGACTGTAAGCTCCTGGGGTCAGGGTCTTATTATATCTCTAGATTGTAAGCTCCTGGGGTCAGGGTCTCATTATACCTCTAGACTGTAAGCTCCTGGGGTCAGGGTCTCATTATATCTCTAGATTGTAAGCTCCTGGGGTCAGGGTCTCATTATACCTCTAGACTGTAAGCTCCTGGGGTCAGGGTCTCATTATACCTCTAGACTGTTAGCTCCTGGGGTCAGGGTCTCATTAGACTGTAAGCTCCTGGGGTCAGGGTGTCTCATTATACCTCTAGACTGTAAGCTCCTGGGGTCAGGGTCTCATTAGACTGTAAGCTCCTGGGGTAAGGGTCTCATTATATCTCTAGACTGTAAGCTCCTGGGGTCAGGATCTCATTATACCCCTAGACTGTAAGCTCCTGGGGGGAGGGTCTCATTATATCTCTAGATTGTAAGCTCCTGGGGTCAGGGTCTCATTATATCTCTAGACTGTAAGCTCCTGGGGTCAGGGTCTCATTAGACTGTAAGCTCCTGGGGTCAGGGTCTCATTATATCTCTAGATTGTAAGCTCCTGGGGTCAGGGTCTCATTATACCTCTAGACTGTAAGCTCCTGGGGTCAGGGTCTCATTAGACTGTAAGCTCCTGGGGTCAGGGTCTCATTAGACTGTAAGCTCCTGGGGTCAGGGTCTCATTAGACTGTAAGCTCCTGGGGTCAGGGTCTCATTATATCTCTAGACTGTAAGCTCCTGGGGTCAGGGTCTCATTATATCTCTAGACTGTAAGCTCCTGGGGTCAGGGTCTCATTATACCTCTAGACTGTAAGCTCCTGGGGTCAGGGTCTCATTATTCCTCTAGACTGTAAGCTCCTGGGGTCAGGGTCTCATTATATCTCTAGACTGTAAGCTCCTGGGGTCAGGGTCTCATTAGACTGTAAGCTCCTGGGGTCAGGGTCTCATTATATCTCTAGACTGTAAGCTCCTGGGGTCAGGGTCTCATTATACCTCTAGACTGTAAGCTCCTGGGGTCAGGGTCTCATTATATCTCTAGACTGTAAGCTCCTGGGGTCAGGGTCTCATTAGACTGTAAGCTCCTGGGGTCAGGATCACATTATATCTCTAGACTGTAAGCTCCTGGGGTCAGGGTCTCATTAGACTGTAAGCTCCTGGGGTCAGGGTCTCATTATATCTCTAGACTGTAAGCTCCTGGGGTCAGGGTCTCATTATACCTCTAGACTGTAAGCTCCTGGGGTCAGGGTCTCATTATACCTCTAGATTGTAAGCTCCTGGGGTCAGGGTCTCATTATACCTCTAGACTGTAAGCTCCTGGGGTCAGGGTCTCATTAGACTGTAAGCTCCTGGGGTCAGGGTCTCATTAGACTGTAAGCTCCTGGGGTCAGGGTCTCATTAGACTGTAAGCTCCTGGGGTCAGGGTCTCATTATATCTCTAGACTGTAAGCTCCTGGGGTCAGGGTCTCATTATATCTCTAGACTGTAAGCTCCTGGGGTCAGGGTCTCATTATACCTCTAGACTGTAAGCTCCTGGGGTCAGGGTCTCATTATACCTCTAGACTGTAAGCTCCTGGGGTCAGGGTCTCATTATATCTCTAGACTGTAAGCTCCTGGGGTCAGGGTCTCATTAGACTGTAAGCTCCTGGGGTCAGGGTCTCATTATATCTCTAGACTGTAAGCTCCTGGGGTCAGGGTCTCATTATACCTCTAGACTGTAAGCTCCTGGGGTCAGGGTCTCATTATATCTCTAGACTGTAAGCTCCTGGGGTCAGGGTCTCATTAGACTGTAAGCTCCTGGGGTCAGGATCTCATTATATCTCTAGACTGTAAGCTCCTGGGGTCAGGGTCTCATTAGACTGTAAGCTCCTGGGGTCAGGGTCTCATTATATCTCTAGACTGTAAGCTCCTGGGGTCAGGGTCTCATTATACCTCTAGACTGTAAGCTCCTGGGGTCAGGGTCTCATTATACCTCTAGACTGTAAGCTCCTGGGGTCAGGGTCTCATTATATCTCTAGACTGTAAGCTCCTGGGGTCAGGGTCTCATTAGTCTGTAAGCTCCTGGGGTCAGGGTCTCATTATGTCTCTAGACTGTAAGCTCCTGGTGTCAGGGTCTCATTATACCTCTAGACTGTAAGCTCCTGGGGTCAGGGTCTCATTATATCTCTAGACTGTAAGCTCCTGGGGTCAGGGTCTCATTATACTGTAAGCTCCTGGGGTCAGGGTCTCATTATACCTCTAGACTGTAAGCTCCTGGTGTCAGGGTCTCATTATACCTCTAGACTGTAAGCTCCTGGGGTCAGGGTCTCATTATATCTCTAGACTGTAAGCTCCTGGGGTCAGGGTCTCATTAGACTGTAAGCTCCTGGTGTCAGGGTCTCATTATACCTCTAGACTGTAAGCTCCTGGGGTCAGGGTCTCACTATATCTCTAGACTGTAAGCTCCTGGGGTCAGGGTCTCATTAGACTGTAAGCTCCTGGGGTCAGGGTCTCATTATACCTCTAGACCGTAAGCTCCTGGGGTCAGGGTCTCATTATACCTCTAGACTGTAAGCTCCTGGAGTCAGGGTCTCATTATACCTCTAGACTGTAAGCTCCTGGGGTCAGGGTCTCATTATATCTCTAGATTGTAAGCTCCTGGGGTCAGGGTCTCATTATACCTCTAGACTGTAAGCTCCTGGGGTCAGGGTCTCATTAGACTGTAAGCTCCTGGGGTCAGGGTCTCATTAGACTGTAAGCTCCTGGGGTCAGGGTCTCATTAGACTGTAAGCTCCTGGGGTCAGTGTCTCATTATATCTCTAGACTGTAAGCTCCTGGGGTCAGGGTCTCATTATATCTCTAGACTGTTAGCTCCTGGGGTCAGGGTCTCATTATACCTCTAGACTGTAAGCTCCTGGAGTCAGGGTCTCATTATACCTCTAGACTGTAAGCTCCTGGGGTCAGGGTCTCATTATATCTCTAGATTGTAAGCTCCTGGGGTCAGGGTCTCATTATACCTCTAGACTGTAAGCTCCTGGGGTCAGGGTCTCATTAGACTGTAAGCTCCTGGGGTCAGGGTCTCATTAGACTGTAAGCTCCTGGGGTCAGGGTCTCATTAGACTGTAAGCTCCTGGGGTCAGGGTCTCATTATATCTCTAGATTGTAAGCTCCTGAGGTCAGGGTCTCATTATACCTCTAGACTGTAAGCTCCTGGGGTCAGGGTCTCATTAGAATGTAAGCTCCTGGGGTCAGGGTCTCATTATACCTCTAGACTGTTAGCTCCTGGGGTCAGGGTCTCATTAGACTGTAAGCTCCTGGGGTCAGGGTCTCATTAGACTGTAAGCTCCTGGGGTCAGGGTCTCATTATATCTCTAGACTGTAAGCTCCTGGGGGGAGGGTCTCATTATATCTCTAGATTGTAAGCTCCTGGGGTCAGGGTCTCATTATATCTCTAGACTGTAAGCTCCTGGGGTCAGGGTCTCATTAGACTGTAAGCTCCTGGGGTCAGGGTCTCATTAGACTGTAAGCTCCTGGGGTCAGGGTCTCATTATATCTCTAGACTGTAAGCTCCTGGGGCCAGGGTCTCATTATATCTCTAGACTGTAAGCTCCTGGGGTCAGGGTCTCATTATATCTCTAGATTGTAAGCTCCTGGGGTCAGGGTCTCATTATACCTCTAGACTGTAAGCTCCTGGGGTCAGGGTCTCATTAGAATGTAAGCTCCTGGGGTCAGGGTCTCATTATACCTCTAGACTGTTAGCTCCTGGGGTCAGGGTCTCATTAGACTGTAAGCTCCTGGGGTCAGGGTCTCATTATATCTCTAGACTGTAAGCTCCTGGGGTCAGGATCTCATTATACCCCTAGACTGTAAGCTCCTGGGGGGAGGGTCTCATTATATCTCTAGATTGTAAGCTCCTGGGGTCAGGGTCTCATTATATCTCTAGACTGTAAGCTCCTGGGGTCAGGGTCTCATTAGACTGTAAGCTCCTGGGGTCAGGGTCTCATTAGACTGTAAGCTCCTGGGGTCAGGGTCTCATTATATCTCTAGATTGTAAGCTCCTGGGGTCAGGGTCTCATTATACCTCTAGACTGTAAGCTCCTGGGGTCAGGGTCTCATTAGACTGTAAGCTCCTGGGGTCAGGGTCTCATTAGACTGTAAGCTCCTGGGGTCAGGGTCTCATTAGACTGTAAGCTCCTGGGGTCAGGGTCTCATTAGACTGTAAGCTCCTGGGGTCAGGGTCTCATTATATCTCTAGATTGTAAGCTCCTGGGGTCAGGGTCTCATTAGACTGTAAGCTCCTGGGGTCAGGGTCTCATTATATCTCTAAACTGTAAGCTCCTGGGGTCAGGATCTCATTATACCCCTAGACTGTCAGCTCCTGGGGGGAGGGTCTCATTATATCTCTAGATTGTAAGCTCCTGGGGTCAGGGTCTCATTATATCTCTAGACTGTAAGCTCCTGGGGTCAGGGTCTCATTAGACTGTAAGCTCCTGGGGTCAGGGTCTCATTAGACTGTAAGCTCCTGGGGTCAGGGTCTCATTATATCTCTAGATTGTAAGCTCCTGGGGTCAGGGTCTCATTATACCTCTAGACTGTAAGCTCCTGGGGTCAGGGTCTCATTAGACTGTAAGCTCCTGGGGTCAGGGTCTCATTAGACTGTAAGCTCCTGGGGTCAGGGTCTCATTAGACTGTAAGCTCCTGGGGTCAGGGTCTCATTAGACTGTAAGCTCCTGGGGTCAGGGTCTCATTATATCTCTAGATTGTAAGCTCCTGGGGTCAGGGTCTCATTATATCTCTAGACTGTAAGCTCCTGGGGTCAGGGTCTCATTAGACTGTAAGCTCCTGGGGTCAGGGTCTCATTAGACTGTAAGCTCCTGGGGTCAGGGTCTCATTATATCTCTAGATTGTAAGCTCCTGGGGTCAGGGTCTCATTATATCTCTAGACTGTAAGCTCCTGGGGTCAGGGTCTCATTATACCTCTAGACTGTAAGCTCCTGGGGTCAGGGTCTCATTATACCTCTAGACTGTAAGCTCCTGGGGTCAGGGTCTCATTATATCTCTAGACTGTAAGCTCCTGGGGTCAGGGTCTCATTAGACTGTAAGCTCCTGGGGTCAGGGTCTCATTATATCTCTAGACTGTAAGCTCCTGGGGTCAGGGTCTCATTATACCTCTAGACTGTAAGCTCCTGGGGTCAGGGTCTCATTATATCTCTAGACTGTAAGCTCCTGGGGTCAGGGTCTCATTAGACTGTAAGCTCCTGGGGTCAGGATCTCATTATATCTCTAGACTGTAAGCTCCTGGGGTCAGGGTCTCATTAGACTGTAAGCTCCTGGGGTCAGGGTCTCATTATATCTCTAGACTGTAAGCTCCTGGGGTCAGGGTCTCATTATACCTCTAGACTGTAAGCTCCTGGGGTCAGGGTCTCATTATACCTCTAGACTGTAAGCTCCTGGGGTCAGGGTCTCATTATATCTCTAGACTGTAAGCTCCTGGGGTCAGGGTCTCATTAGACTGTAAGCTCCTGGGGTCAGGGTCTCATTATATCTCTAGACTGTAAGCTCCTGGTGTCAGGGTCTCATTATACCTCTAGACTGTAAGCTCCTGGGGTCAGGGTCTCATTATATCTCTAGACTGTAAGCTCCTGGGGTCAGGGTCTCATTAGACTGTAAGCTTCTGGGGTCAGGGTCTCATTATACCTCTAGACTGTAAGCTCCTGGTGTCAGGGTCTCATTATACCTCTAGACTGTAAGCTCCTGGGGTCAGGGTCTCATTATATCTCTAGACTGTAAGCTCCTGGGGTCAGGGTCTCATTAGACTGTAAGCTCCTGGTGTCAGGGTCTCATTATACCTCTAGACTGTAAGCTCCTGGGGTCAGGGTCTCACTATATCTCTAGACTGTAAGCTCCTGGGGTCAGGGTCTCATTAGACTGTAAGCTCCTGGGGTCAGGGTCTCATTATACCTCTAGACTGTAAGCTCCTGGGGTCAGGGTCTCATTATACCTCTAGACTGTAAGCTCCTGGGGTCAGGGTCTCATTATACCTCTAGACTATAAGCTCCTGGGGTCAGGGTCTCATTATATCTCTAGATTGTAAGCTCCTGGGGTCAGGGTCTCATTATACCTCTAGACTGTAAGCTCCTGGGGTCAGGGTCTCATTAGACTGTAAGCTCCTGGGGTCAGGGTCTCATTAGACTGTAAGCTCCTGGGGTCAGGGTCTCATTAGACTGTAAGCTCCTGGGGTCAGGGTCTCATTATATCTCTAGACTGTAAGCTCCTGGGGTCAGGGTCTCATTATATCTCTAGACTGTAAGCTCCTGGGGTCAGGGTCTCATTATACCTCTAGACTGTAAGCTCCTGGGGTCAGGGTCTCATTATATCTCTAGACTGTAAGCTCCTGGGGTCAGGGTCTCATTAGACTGTAAGCTCCTGGGGTCAGGGTCTCATTAGACTGTAAGCTCCTGGGGTCAGGGTCTCATTATATCTCTAGATTGTAAGCTCCTGGGGTCAGGGTCTCATTATACCTCTAGACTGTAAGCTCCTGGGGTCAGGGTCTCATTAGAATGTAAGCTCCTGGGGTCAGGGTCTCATTATACCTCTAGACTGTTAGCTCCTGGGGTCAGGGTCTCATTAGACTGTAAGCTCCTGGGGTCAGGGTGTCTCATTATACCTCTAGACTGTAAGCTCCTGGGGTCAGGGTCTCATTAGACTGTAAGCTCCTGGGGTCAGGGTCTCATTATATCTCTAGACTGTAAGCTCCTGGGGGGAGGGTCTCATTATATCTCTAGATTGTAAGCTCCTGGGGTCAGGGTCTCATTATATCTCTGGACTGTAAGCTCCTGGGGTCAGGGTCTCATTAGACTGTAAGCTCCTGGGGTCAGGGTCTCATTAGACTGTAAGCTCCTGGCGTCAGGGTCTCATTATATCTCTAGATTGTAAGCTCCTGGGGTCAGGGTCTCATTATACCTCTAGACTGTAAGCTCCTGGGGTCAGGGTCTCATTAGACTGTAAGCTCCTGGGGTCAGGGTCTCATTAGACTGTAAGCTCCTGGGGTCAGGGTCTCATTAGACTGTAAGCTCCTGGGGTCAGGGTCTCATTATATCTCTAGACTGTAAGCTCCTGGGGTCAGGGTCTCATTATATCTCTAGACTGTAAGCTCCTGGGGTCAGGGTCTCATTATACCTCTAGACTGTAAGATCCTGGGGTCAGGGTCTCATTATACCTCTAGACTGTAAGCTCCTGGGGTCAGGGTCTCATTATATCTCTAGACTGTAAGCTCATGGGGTCAGGGTCTCATTAGACTGTAAGCTCCTGGGGTCAGGGTCTCATTAGACTGTAAGCTCCTGGGGTCAGGGTCTCATTATATCTCTAGATTGTAAGCTCCTGAGGTCAGGGTCTCATTATACCTCTAGACTGTAAGCTCCTGGGGTCAGGGTCTCATTAGAATGTAAGCTCCTGGGGTCAGGGTCTCATTATACCTCTAGACTGTTAGCTCCTGGGGTCAGGGTCTCATTAGACTGTAAGCTCCTGGGGTCAGGGTCTCATTAGACTGTAAGCTCCTGGGGTCAGGGTCTCATTATATCTCTAGACTGTAAGCTCCTGGGGGGAGGGTCTCATTATATCTCTAGATTGTAAGCTCCTGGGGTCAGGGTCTCATTATATCTCTAGACTGTAAGCTCCTGGGGTCAGGGTCTCATTAGACTGTAAGCTCCTGGGGTCAGGGTCTCATTAGACTGTAAGCTCCTGGGGTCAGGGTCTCATTATATCTCTAGACTGTAAGCTCCTGGGGCCAGGGTCTCATTATATCTCTAGACTGTAAGCTCCTGGGGTCAGGGTCTCATTATATCTCTAGATTGTAAGCTCCTGGGGTCAGGGTCTCATTATACCTCTAGACTGTAAGCTCCTGGGGTCAGGGTCTCATTAGAATGTAAGCTCCTGGGGTCAGGGTCTCATTATACCTCTAGACTGTTAGCTCCTGGGGTCAGGGTCTCATTAGACTGTAAGCTCCTGGGGTCAGGGTCTCATTATATCTCTAGACTGTAAGCTCCTGGGGTCAGGATCTCATTATACCCCTAGACTGTAAGCTCCTGGGGGGAGGGTCTCATTATATCTCTAGATTGTAAGCTCCTGGGGTCAGGGTCTCATTATATCTCTAGACTGTAAGCTCCTGGGGTCAGGGTCTCATTAGACTGTAAGCTCCTGGGGTCAGGGTCTCATTAGACTGTAAGCTCCTGGGGTCAGGGTCTCATTATATCTCTAGATTGTAAGCTCCTGGGGTCAGGGTCTCATTATACCTCTAGACTGTAAGCTCCTGGGGTCAGGGTCTCATTAGACTGTAAGCTCCTGGGGTCAGGGTCTCATTAGACTGTAAGCTCCTGGGGTCAGGGTCTCATTAGACTGTAAGCTCCTGGGGTCAGGGTCTCATTAGACTGTAAGCTCCTGGGGTCAGGGTCTCATTATATCTCTAGATTGTAAGCTCCTGGGGTCAGGGTCTCATTAGACTGTAAGCTCCTGGGGTCAGGGTCTCATTATATCTCTAGACTGTAAGCTCCTGGGGTCAGGATCTCATTATACCCCTAGACTGTCAGCTCCTGGGGGGAGGGTCTCATTATATCTCTAGATTGTAAGCTCCTGGGGTCAGGGTCTCATTATATCTCTAGACTGTAAGCTCCTGGGGTCAGGGTCTCATTAGACTGTAAGCTCCTGGGGTCAGGGTCTCATTAGACTGTAAGCTCCTGGGGTCAGGGTCTCATTATATCTCTAGATTGTAAGCTCCTGGGGTCAGGGTCTCATTATACCTCTAGACTGTAAGCTCCTGGGGTCAGGGTCTCATTAGACTGTAAGCTCCTGGGGTCAGGGTCTCATTAGACTGTAAGCTCCTGGGGTCAGGGTCTCATTAGACTGTAAGCTCCTGGGGTCAGGGTCTCATTAGACTGTAAGCTCCTGGGGTCAGGGTCTCATTATATCTCTAGATTGTAAGCTCCTGGGGTCAGGGTCTCATTATATCTCTAGACTGTAAGCTCCTGGGGTCAGGGTCTCATTAGACTGTAAGCTCCTGGGGTCAGGGTCTCATTAGACTGTAAGCTCCTGGGGTCAGGGTCTCATTATATCTCTAGATTGTAAGCTCCTGGGGTCAGGGTCTCATTATATCTCTAGACTGTAAGCTCCTGGGGTCAGGGTCTCATTATACCTCTAGACTGTAAGCTCCTGGGGTCAGGGTCTCATTATACCTCTAGACTGTAAGCTCCTGGGGTCAGGGTCTCATTATATCTCTAGACTGTAAGCTCCTGGGGTCAGGGTCTCATTAGACTGTAAGCTCCTGGGGTCAGGGTCTCATTATATCTCTAGACTGTAAGCTCCTGGGGTCAGGGTCTCATTATACCTCTAGACTGTAAGCTCCTGGGGTCAGGGTCTCATTATATCTCTAGACTGTAAGCTCCTGGGGTCAGGGTCTCATTAGACTGTAAGCTCCTGGGGTCAGGATCTCATTATATCTCTAGACTGTAAGCTCCTGGGGTCAGGGTCTCATTAGACTGTAAGCTCCTGGGGTCAGGGTCTCATTATATCTCTAGACTGTAAGCTCCTGGGGTCAGGGTCTCATTATACCTCTAGACTGTAAGCTCCTGGGGTCAGGGTCTCATTATACCTCTAGACTGTAAGCTCCTGGGGTCAGGGTCTCATTATATCTCTAGACTGTAAGCTCCTGGGGTCAGGGTCTCATTAGACTGTAAGCTCCTGGGGTCAGGGTCTCATTATATCTCTAGACTGTAAGCTCCTGGTGTCAGGGTCTCATTATACCTCTAGACTGTAAGCTCCTGGGGTCAGGGTCTCATTATATCTCTAGACTGTAAGCTCCTGGGGTCAGGGTCTCATTAGACTGTAAGCTTCTGGGGTCAGGGTCTCATTATACCTCTAGACTGTAAGCTCCTGGTGTCAGGGTCTCATTATACCTCTAGACTGTAAGCTCCTGGGGTCAGGGTCTCATTATATCTCTAGACTGTAAGCTCCTGGGGTCAGGGTCTCATTAGACTGTAAGCTCCTGGTGTCAGGGTCTCATTATACCTCTAGACTGTAAGCTCCTGGGGTCAGGGTCTCACTATATCTCTAGACTGTAAGCTCCTGGGGTCAGGGTCTCATTAGACTGTAAGCTCCTGGGGTCAGGGTCTCATTATACCTCTAGACTGTAAGCTCCTGGGGTCAGGGTCTCATTATACCTCTAGACTGTAAGCTCCTGGGGTCAGGGTCTCATTATACCTCTAGACTATAAGCTCCTGGGGTCAGGGTCTCATTATATCTCTAGATTGTAAGCTCCTGGGGTCAGGGTCTCATTATACCTCTAGACTGTAAGCTCCTGGGGTCAGGGTCTCATTAGACTGTAAGCTCCTGGGGTCAGGGTCTCATTAGACTGTAAGCTCCTGGGGTCAGGGTCTCATTAGACTGTAAGCTCCTGGGGTCAGGGTCTCATTATATCTCTAGACTGTAAGCTCCTGGGGTCAGGGTCTCATTATATCTCTAGACTGTAAGCTCCTGGGGTCAGGGTCTCATTATACCTCTAGACTGTAAGCTCCTGGGGTCAGGGTCTCATTATATCTCTAGACTGTAAGCTCCTGGGGTCAGGGTCTCATTAGACTGTAAGCTCCTGGGGTCAGGGTCTCATTAGACTGTAAGCTCCTGGGGTCAGGGTCTCATTATATCTCTAGATTGTAAGCTCCTGGGGTCAGGGTCTCATTATACCTCTAGACTGTAAGCTCCTGGGGTCAGGGTCTCATTAGAATGTAAGCTCCTGGGGTCAGGGTCTCATTATACCTCTAGACTGTTAGCTCCTGGGGTCAGGGTCTCATTAGACTGTAAGCTCCTGGGGTCAGGGTGTCTCATTATACCTCTAGACTGTAAGCTCCTGGGGTCAGGGTCTCATTAGACTGTAAGCTCCTGGGGTCAGGGTCTCATTATATCTCTAGACTGTAAGCTCCTGGGGGGAGGGTCTCATTATATCTCTAGATTGTAAGCTCCTGGGGTCAGGGTCTCATTATATCTCTGGACTGTAAGCTCCTGGGGTCAGGGTCTCATTAGACTGTAAGCTCCTGGGGTCAGGGTCTCATTAGACTGTAAGCTCCTGGCGTCAGGGTCTCATTATATCTCTAGATTGTAAGCTCCTGGGGTCAGGGTCTCATTATACCTCTAGACTGTAAGCTCCTGGGGTCAGGGTCTCATTAGACTGTAAGCTCCTGGGGTCAGGGTCTCATTAGACTGTAAGCTCCTGGGGTCAGGGTCTCATTAGACTGTAAGCTCCTGGGGTCAGGGTCTCATTATATCTCTAGACTGTAAGCTCCTGGGGTCAGGGTCTCATTATATCTCTAGACTGTAAGCTCCTGGGGTCAGGGTCTCATTATACCTCTAGACTGTAAGATCCTGGGGTCAGGGTCTCATTATACCTCTAGACTGTAAGCTCCTGGGGTCAGGGTCTCATTATATCTCTAGACTGTAAGCTCATGGGGTCAGGGTCTCATTAGACTGTAAGCTCCTGGGGTCAGGGTCTCATTATATCTCTAGACTGTAAGCTCCTGGGGTCAGGGTCTCATTATACCTCTAGACTGTAAGCTCCTGGGGTCAGGGTCTCATTATATCTCTAGACTGTAAGCTCCTGGGGTCAGGGTCTCATTAGACTGTAAGCTCCTGGGGTCAGGGTCTCATTATACCTCTAGACTGTAAGCTCCTGGGGTCAGGGTCTCATTAGAATGTAAGCTCCTGGGGTCAGGGTCTCATTATACCTCTAGACTGTTAGCTCCTGGGGTCAGGGTCTCATTAGACTGTAAGCTCCTGGGGTCAGGGTGTCTCATTATACCTCTAGACTGTAAGCTCCTGGGGTCAGGGTCTCATTAGACTGTAAGCTCCTGGGGTCAGGGTCTCATTATATCTCTAGACTGTAAGCTCCTGGGGGGAGGGTCTCATTATATCTCTAGATTGTAAGCTCCTGGGGTCAGGGTCTCATTATATCTCTGGACTGTAAGCTCCTGGGGTCAGGGTCTCATTAGACTGTAAGCTCCTGGGGTCAGGGTCTCATTAGACTGTAAGCTCCTGGCGTCAGGGTCTCATTATATCTCTAGATTGTAAGCTCCTGGGGTCAGGGTCTCATTATACCTCTAGACTGTAAGCTCCTGGGGTCAGGGTCTCATTAGACTGTAAGCTCCTGGGGTCAGGGTCTCATTAGACTGTAAGCTCCTGGGGTCAGGGTCTCATTAGACTGTAAGCTCCTGGGGTCAGGGTCTCATTATATCTCTAGACTGTAAGCTCCTGGGGTCAGGGTCTCATTATATCTCTAGACTGTAAGCTCCTGGGGTCAGGGTCTCATTATACCTCTAGACTGTAAGATCCTGGGGTCAGGGTCTCATTATACCTCTAGACTGTAAGCTCCTGGGGTCAGGGTCTCATTATATCTCTAGACTGTAAGCTCATGGGGTCAGGGTCTCATTAGACTGTAAGCTCCTGGGGTCAGGGTCTCATTATATCTCTAGACTGTAAGCTCCTGGGGTCAGGGTCTCATTATACCTCTAGACTGTAAGCTCCTGGGGTCAGGGTCTCATTATATCTCTAGACTGTAAGCTCCTTGGGTCAGGGTCTCATTATATCTCTAGACTGTAAGCTCCTGGGGTCAGGGTCTCATTATACCTCTAGACTGTAAGCTCCTGGGGTCGGGGTCTCATTATACCTCTAGACTGTAAGCTCCTGGGGTCAGGGTCTCATTATATCTCTAGACTGTAAGCTCCTGGGGTCAGGGTCTCATTAGACTGTAAGCTCCTGGGGTCAGGGTCTCATTATATCTCTAGACTGTAAGCTCCTGGTGTCAGGGTCTCATTATACCTCTAGACTGTAAGCTCCTGGGGTCAGGGTCTCATTATATCTCTAGACTGTAAGCTCCTGGGGTCAGGGTCTCATTAGACTGTAAGCTCCTGGGGTCAGGGTCTCATTATACCTCTAGACTGTAAGCTCCTGGTGTCAGGGTCTCATTATACCTCTAGACTGTAAGCTCCTGGGGTCAGGGTCTCATTATATCTCTAGACTATAAGCTCCTGGGGTCAGGGTCTCATTAGACTGTAAGCTCCTGGGGTCAGGATCTCATTATATCTCTAGATTGTAAGCTCCTTGGGTCAGGGTCTCATTATATCTCTAGACTGTAAGCTCCTGGGGTCAGGGTCTCATTATACCTCTAGACTGTAAGCTCCTGGGGTCGGGGTCTCATTATACCTCTAGACTGTAAGCTCCTGGGGTCAGGGTCTCATTATATCTCTAGACTGTAAGCTCCTGGGGTCAGGGTCTCATTAGACTGTAAGCTCCTGGGGTCAGGGTCTCATTATATCTCTAGACTGTAAGCTCCTGGTGTCAGGGTCTCATTATACCTCTAGACTGTAAGCTCCTGGGGTCAGGGTCTCATTATATCTCTAGACTGTAAGCTCCTGGGGTCAGGGTCTCATTAGACTGTAAGCTCCTGGGGTCAGGGTCTCATTATACCTCTAGACTGTAAGCTCCTGGTGTCAGGGTCTCATTATACCTCTAGACTGTAAGCTCCTGGGGTCAGGGTCTCATTATATCTCTAGACTATAAGCTCCTGGGGTCAGGGTCTCATTAGACTGTAAGCTCCTGGGGTCAGGATCTCATTATATCTCTAGAATGTAAGCTCCTGGGGTCAGGGCCTCATTATACCTCTAGACTGTAAGCTCCTGGGGTCAGGGTCTCATTATACCTCTAGACTGTAAGCTCCTGGGGTCAGGGTCTCATTATATCTCTAGACTGTAAGCTCCTGGGGTCAGGGTCTCATTATACCTCTAGACTGTAAGCTCCTGGGGTCAGGGTCTCATTATACCTCTAGACTGTAAGCTCCTGGGGTCAGGGTCTCATTATATCTCTAGACTGTAAGCTCCTGGGGTCAGGGTCTCATTAGACTGTAAGCTCCTGGGGTCAGGGTCTCATTAGACTGTAAGCTCCTGGGGTCAGGGTCTCATTAGACTAAGCTCCTGGGGTCAGGGTCTCATTAGACTGTAAGCTCCTGGGGTCAGGGTCTCATTAGACTAAGCTCCTGGGGACAGGTATTAGAATGGCAGAATGTGTGTGAGGTCGTAGAATATTTTCAGTCAGACGTGTCCTCCTGGGTGGGGGAAGATGGCGGTATCCTCTAAGAATTTTATTAATGGTCTACAAAGGGACCCGGGAGGGGGGGGGGGGGGTTGCATTGTGACAGAAGTCTAAATAAAGCGCGATGTCCCCAGACTGACTCGGAGTCGCCGCACTGACAGGATGAGGGGGGCCGGGTGGAGGATGTTGTGAACAATCCCGGGGTCCGGCCCTCCTCGCTCACACAACATGGCGGGGAGGGGGGAGGGGACGGCTCATGATAAGCGAAACCTAAACACTGAAAGCTGAGGAAATGCCGCGCTTTGTATAGAGAAGACGCCGGACAGGCAGGCGGGCGACGCGGCAATCACTCAACTGCGTGACACAGGGGGGCCGACCGGGGACACCACTGGCCCCGGGGGCCGCTACAGTCCATACCAAGAGGATAAGAACATATACCGAGAATTACACCCGACATACAGGACAAGAGAAGTGGTACTGTGCAGAGTCCATACATACAGAATAAGAGGAAGGAGGTCCTGATTCCTCTATATAGATCTTTATATCACTAGAGGGGTCACCAGCAGGAGGAAGGAGGTCCTGATTCCTCTATATAGATCTTTATATCACTAGAGGGGTCACCAGCAGGAGGAAGGAGGTCCTGATTCCTCTATATAGATCTTTATATCACTAGAGGGGTCACCAGCAGGAGGAAGGAGGTCCTGATTCCTCTATATAGATCTTTATATCACTAGAGGGGTCACCAGCAGGAGGAAGGAGGTCCTGATTCCTCTATATAGATCTTTATATCACTAGAGGAATCACCAGCAGGAGGAAGGAGGCCCTGATTCCTCTATATGGATCTTTATATCACTAGAGGGGTCACCAGCAGGAGGAAGGAGGACCTGATTCCTCTATATAGATCTTTATATCACTAGAGGGGTCACCAGCAGGAGGAAGGAGGTCCTGATTCCTCTATATAGATCTTTATATCACTAGAGGAGTCACCAGCAGGATGAAGGAGGTCCTGATTCCTCTATATAGATCTTTATATCACTAGAGGGGTCACCAGCAGGAGGAAGGAGGACCTGATTCCTCTATATAGATCTTTATATCACTAGAGGGGTCACCAGCAGGAGGAAGGAGGTCCTGATTCCTCTATATAGATCTTTATATCACTAGAGGGGTCACCAGCAGGAGGAAGGAGGTCCTGATTCCTCTATATAGATCTTTATATCACTAGAGGGGTCACCAGCAGGAGGAAGGAGGTCCTGGTTCCTCTATACAGATCTTTATATCACTAGAGGGGTCTTCATCAGGAGGAAGGAGGTCCTGATTCCTCTATATAGATCTTTATATCACTAGAGGGGTCACCAGCAGGAGGAAGGAGGTCCTGATTCCTCCATATAGATCTTTATATCACTAGAGGGGTCTTCATCAGGAGGAAGGAGAACCTGATTCCTCTATATAGATCTTTATATCACTAGAGGGGTCTTCATCAGGAGGAAGGAGAACCTGATTCCTCTATATAGATCTTTATATCACTAGAGGGGTCTTCATCAGGAAGAAGGAGGTCCTGATTCCTCTATATAGATCTTTATATCACTAGAGGGGTCACCAGCAGGAGGAAGGAGGTCCTGATTCCTCTATATAGATCTTTATATCACTAGAGGGGTCACCAGCAGGAGGAAGGAGGTCCTGATTCCTCTATATGGATCTTTATATCACTAGAGGGGTCACCAGCAGGAGGAAGGAGTTCCTGATTCCTCTATATAGATCTTTATATCACTAGAGGGGTCACCAGCAGGAGGAAGGAGGTCCTGATTCCTCTATAGGGATGAGCCAAACACCCCCCAGTTCGGTTCGCACCAGAACTTGCGAACAGGCAATAAATTTGTTCGAACATCCGAACCCCGTTAAAGTCTATGGGACACGAACATGAAAAATCTAAAGTGCTAATTTTAAAGGCTTATATGCAAGTTATTGTCCTAAAAAGTGTTTGGGGACCCGGGTCCTGCCCCAGGGGACATGTATCAATGCAAGAAAAAGTTTTAAAAACTGCAGTTTTTTCGGGAGCAGTGATTTTAATAATGCTTAAAGTGAAACAATAAAAGTAAAATATTCCTTTAAATTTCGTACCTGGGGGGTGTGTATAGTATGCCTGTAAAGCAGCGCTTGTTTCCCGTGTTTAGAACTGTCCCTGTACAAAGTGTCATTTCTGAAGGAAAAAAGTCAGATAAAACTCACTCACGGCTATTAATGAATTGTCGGCTCCCGGCAATACAGAGAAAAGTCATTGATAAAAAAAAAAATGCGTGGGGGTTCCCCCAAATTCAATTACCAGGCCCTTCAGGTCTGGTATGGATATTAAGGGGAACCCTGTGTCAAATAAAAAAAAAATGACGTGGGGTTCCCCCCAAAAATCCATACCAGACCCTTTATCCGAGCACGCAACCTGGCAGGCCGCAGGAAAAGAGGGGGGACGAGAGAGCGCCCCCCCTCCTGAACCGTACCAGGCCACATGCCCTCAACATGGGGAGGATGTCCCCATGTTGATGGGGACAAGGGCCTCATCCCCACAACCCTTGCCCGGTGGCTGTGGGGGTCTGCGGGCGGGGGGCTTATCGGAATCTGGAAGACCCCTTTAACAAAGGGGACCCCCAGATCCCTGCCCCCCCCTATGTGAATTGGTAAGGGGTACATTGTACCCCTACCATTTCACAAAGAAAGTGTAATTTTTTTTAAAAAAAACACACAGACGCCGTTGGGAAAAGTCCTTTATTAAAGATAAAAAATAAATTAAAAAAAGATTCCAGCGGTGGTAATCCACTCTCGGTATCCTGCGATTAATGATCTCTCCTCTCCGGGGTCCAGGTTCCAATGATGATGTCCAGCGCAGCGAGGAACAGCACTATTCACCGGAGCGGAGACACCCCGGGAATGACGCGGCTTCAGCCAGTGACAGCTCTTCTGTAGCTGAGGGCGGGGCCACCCGTCACGTGACCCCACCCCCCTCTGACGCAAGGGGAAACCCAGGCTTCCCCAGTGACGTGCGGGTGACCCCGCCCCCCTCTGATGTAATGGAAACCTGCGTTACAAACCTTCCAGATTCTGATAAGCCCCCCCCCCCTCGCCCGCAGACCCCCACAACCACCGGGCAAGGGTTGTGGGGATGAGGCCATTGTCCCCATCAACATGGGGACATGGTGCTTTGAGGGGTCACAGACCCCCAGAGCATCCTCTCCATGTTGAGGGCATGTGGCCTGGTATGGTTCAGGAGGGGGGGGCGCTCTCTTGTCCACCCTTATTTCCTGTGGCCTGCCAGGTTGCATGCTCAGATAAAGGGTCTGGTATGGATATTTGGGGGGAACTCCACGTCATTTTTTTTTCAAATTTGACGCAGGGTTCCCCTTAATATCCATACCAGACCTGAAGGGCCTGGTAATTGAATTTGGGGGAACCCCCACGCATTTTTTTTTTTTATCAATGACTTTTCTCTATATTGCCGGGAGCCGACAATTCATTAATAGCCGCGAGTGAGTTTTATCTGACTTTTTTTCCTTCAGAAATGACACTTTGTACAGGGACAGTTCTAAGCACGGGAAACATGCGCTACTTTACAGGCATACTATAGACACCCCCCAGGTACGAAATGTAAAGGAATATTTCACTTTTATTGTTTCACTTTAAGCATTATTAAAATCACTGCTCCTGAAAAAACAGCCGTTTTTAAAACTTCTTTTTGCATTGATACATGTCCCCTGGGGCAGGGCCCGGGTCCCCAAACACTTTTTATGACAATAACTTGCATATAAGCCTTTAAAATTAGCACTTTAGATTTCTCCCATAGACTTTTACAGGGTGTTCCTCGGCTTTTCGAATTTGCCGCAAACACCCCAAATTGTTCGCTGTTCGCCGAACGGGTGAACAGGCAATGTTCGAGTCGAACTCGCAGCTCATTCCGATTCCTCTATATAGATCTTTATATCACTAGAGGGGTCTTCATCAGGGTGAAGGAGGTCCAGATTCCTCTATATAGATCTTTATATCACTAGAGGGGTCTTCATCAGGGGGAAGGAGGTCCTGATTCCTCTATATAGATCTTTATATCACTAGAGGGGTCACCAGTAGGAGGAAGGAGCTCCTGATTCCTCTATATAGATCTTTATAACACTAGAGGGATCACCAGCAGAAGGAAGGAGGTCCTGATTCCTCTATATAGATCTTTATATCACTAGAGGGGTCTTCATCAGGGGGAAGGAGGTCCTGATTCCTCTATATAGATCTTTATATTACTAGAGGGGTCTTCATCGGGAGGGAGGAGGTCCCGATTCCTCTATATAGATCTTTATATCACTAGAGGGGTCTTCATCAGGGGGAAGGAGGTCCTGATTCCTCTATATAGATCTTTATATTACTAGAGGGATCTTCATCAGGAGGGAGGAGGTCCCGATTCCTCTATATAGATCTTTATATCACTAGAGGGGTCACCAGCAGGAGGAAGGAGGTCCCGATTCCTCTATATAGATCTTTATATCACTAGAGGGGTCTTCATCAGGGGGAAGGAGGTCCCGATTCCTCTATATAGATCTTTATATCACTAGAGGGGTCACCAGCAGGAGGAAGGAGGTCCTGATTCCTCTATATAGATCTTTATATCACTAGAAGGATCACCACCAGCAGGAGGAAGGAGGTCCCGATTCCTCTATATAGATCTTTATATCACTAGAGGGGTCTTCATCAGGGGGAAGGAGGTCCCGATTCCTCTATATAGATCTTTATATTACTAGAGGGGTCTTCATCAGGAGGGAGGAGGTCCTGATTCCTCTATATAGATCTTTATATCACTAGAGGGATCACCAGGAGGAGGAAGGAGGCCCTGATTCTTCTATATAGATCTTTATATCACTAGAGGGGTCTTCATCAGGGGAAGGAGGTCCCGATTCCTCTATATAGATCTTTATATCACTAGAGGGGTCACCAGCAGGAGGAAGGAGGTCCTGATTCCTCTATATAGATCTTGATATCACTAGAGGGATCACCAGCAGGAGGAAGGAGGTCCCGATTCCTCTATATAGATCTTTATATTACTAGAGGGGTCTTCATCAGAAGGGAGGAGGTCCTGATTCCTCTATATAGATCTTTATATTACTAGAGGGGTCTTCATCAGAAGGGAGGAGATCCTGATTCCTCTATATAGATCTTTATATCACTAGAGGGATCACCAGGAGGAGGAAGGAGGTCCTGATTCTTCTATATAGATCTTTATATCACTAGAGGGGTCTTCATCAGGGGGAAGGAGGTCCCGATTCCTCTATATATATCTTTATATCACTAGAGGGATCACCAGGAGGAGGAAGGAGGTCCTGATTCTTCTATATAGATCTTTATATCACTAGAGGGATCACCAGCAGGAGGGAGGAGGTCCTGATTCCTCTATATAGATCTTTATATTACTAGAGGGGTCTTCATCAGAAGGGAGGAGGTCCTGATTCCTCTATATAGATCTTTATATCACTAGAGGGGTCTTCATCAGGGGGAAGGAGGTCCCGATTCCTCTATATAGATCTTTATATTACTAGAGGGGTCTTCATCAGAAGGGAGGAGGTCCTGATTCCTCTATATAGATCTTTATATCACTAGAGGGATCACCAGGAGGAGGAAGGAGGTCCTGATTCTTCTATATAGATCTTTATATCACTAGAGGGATCACCAGCAGGAGGGAGGAGGTCCTGATTCCTCTATATAGATCTTTATATTACTAGAGGGGTCTTCATCAGAAGGGAGGAGGTCCTGATTCCTCTATATAGATCTTTATATCACTAGAGGGGTCTTTATCAGGGGGAAGGAGGTCCCGATTCCTCTATATAGATCTTTATATTACTAGCGGGGTCTTCATCAGGAGGGAGGAGGTCCAGATTCCTCTATATAGATCTTTATATCACTAGAGGGGTCTTCATCAGGGGGAAGGAGGTCCTGATTCCTCTATATAGATCTTTATATTACTAGAGGGGTCTTCATCAGGAGTGGGGAGGTCCTGATTCCTCAGGAGGGAGTCCATACACAAATAACCAATACAGATAGTGATAAGCTGGGTACAGAGTAGTTGTGGTGCCGGTATCCCGGGGGTGAGCTCTGTATATATTGTATCTGTGACGGAACGCGGAGTGTTTGTTGGGATCTCCTTGTCTGGTGGCGCTGAGGACAGGAAATACTGCTGAGGAGACAATACAGAGAACATTCCTGAGAAACCGAGAGCAAAACATGTCATACCGAGGAATCTGCAGAGCATCCCACCACGGGCCTCTCTAGAGATCTGCAGAGCATCGCTCCCTCCCCCTCCCGACTGATCCATATTGATGTATTCTACAGAGCATCGCTCCCTCCCCTCCCCCTCCTGACAGATCCATATTGATATATTCTGCAGAGTATCCCACCATTTGTTTGCACATGAAGTGGTTCAGAGAGGGAGAGTCTGCAGGGTTGCGATGTTCTGCAGACTCGTGACTCTGGTACAGACCTGGGGACGGGGTGACGTTTCCCGCAGAGTGTCGCATACTTCTGCTGGGTAATCAGAATGGTGCAGACAGACGGACAGATCCACTCACACACTGATAGAATGACCCCCCCACCCCCGCTCCAGCCAGTCTGCCTGCAACTTCCTCCTCCCAGAGACTGGATCTTATCTGCAGCCAGAGAGCACGTCCCCTACAGAGCAACCATCTGCAGGCCTCAGGGGGGGATACTCTGCAGGATATGTCAATATGGATCTGTCGGGGGGGGGGGGGAGGGAGCAATGCTCTGCAGAATATATCAATATGGATCTGTCAGGAGGGGGAGGGGAGGGAGCGATGCTCTGCAGAATATATCAATATAGATCTGTCGGGAGGGGGAGGGAGCGATGCTCTGCAGAATAGATCAATATGGATCTGTCAGGAGGGGGAGGGAGCGATGCTCTGCAGAATATATCAATATGGATCTGTCAGGAGGGGACGGAGCGATGCTCTGCAGAATATATCAATATAGATCTGTCAGGAGGGGGATGGGAGGGAGTGATGCTCTGCAGAATATATCAATATGGATCTGTTGGGAGGGGGAGGGAAGGGAGCGATGCTCTGCAGAATATATCAATATGGATCTGTCGGGAGGGAGCGATGCTCTGCAGAATATATCAATATGGATCTGTCAGGAGGGGGAGGGGAGGGAGCGATGTTCTGCAGAATATATCACTATGGATCTGTCGGGAGGGGGAGGGGAATACGTTGTGTTACAAATTGTTTCTTTTTATAACTTTATTAAAATGTAATAAATTGACACTTCATTCAGCTCTATGTATAGCAGGGAATTGCGATGCTCTGCGGTGCGTCACTCCAAGACAGGTGAAGAGAACGATCATTTTCTCTGTGTTGATCGATCCCTCGGAGTGATATTGATCATGTATGGGGTGATCAGCGATCAATGATCGGACGTATTCTGGGCATTGTCAGACACTACTGATGGAGGTCTGTGCCAGTCTGTGCCTGATGCTGGTGATGGAGGTCGGTGCCAGTTTGTGCCTGATGCTGGTGATGGCGGTCGTGCCAGTCTGTTCCCAGAGGCTGGTGATGGAGGTCGGTGCCAGTCTGTGCCCGGGGCTGGTGATGGCGGTCGGTGCCAGTCTGTGCCCGGGGCTGGTGATGGCGGTCAGTGCCAGTCTGTGCCCGGGGTCGGTGAAGGCGGTTGGTGCCAGTCTGTGCCCGGGGCTGGTGATAGCGGTCGGTGCCAGTCTGTGACCGGGGCTGGTGATGGCGGTCGGTGCCAGTCTGTGCCCGGGGCCGGTGAAGGCGGTTGATGCCAGTCTGTGCCCGGGGTCAGTGAAGGCGATTGGTGCCCGTCTGTGCCCGGGGCTGTTGAAGGCGGTTGGTGCAAATCTGTGCCCGGTGCTGGTGATGGCGGTCATGTCAGTCTGTGCCCGGGGCTGGTGATGGCGGTCGGTGTCAGTCTGTGCCCGGGGCCGGTGAAAGCGGTTGGTGCCAGTCTGTGCCCGGGGCTGGTGATGGTGGTCATGCCAGTCTGTGCCCGGGGCTGGTGATGGCGGTCGGTGCCAGTCTACGCCGTTGCTGGTGATGGCGGTCGGTGCCAGTCTGTGCCCGGGGCTGTTGATGGTGGTCGTGCCAGTCTGCGCCCGATGCTGGTGATGGAGATCAGTGCCAGTCTGTGCCCGATGCTGGTGATGGAGGTTGGTGCCAGTCTGTGCCTGTTGCTGGTGATGGAGGTCGGTGCCAGTCTGTGCCTGTTGCTGGTGATGGAGGTCGGTGCCAGTCTGTGCCCGATGCTGGTGATGGAGGTCAGTGCCAGTCTGTGCCTGATGCTGGTGATGGAGGTCGGTGCCAGTCTGTGCCCGATGCTGGTGATGGAGGTCGGTGCCAGTCTGGTGATGGCGGTCGTGCCAGTCTGTGCTCGGGGCTGGTGATGGCGGTCGGTGCCAGTCTGTGCCTGGGGCTGGTGATGGCAGTCAGTGCCAGTCTGTGCCCGTGGCCGGTGAAGGTGGTTGGTGCCAGTCTGTGCCCAGGGCTGGTGATAGTGGTCGGTGCCAGTCTGCGCCGATGCTGGTGATGGCGGTCGGTGCCAGTCTGTGCCCGGGGCTGGTGATGGTGGTTGTGCCAGTTTGCGCCCGATGCTGTTGGAGGAGATCGGTGCCAGTCTGTGCCCAATGCTGGTGATGGAGGTCGGTGCCAGTCTGTGCCTGATTCTGGTGATGGAGGTCAGTGCCAGTCTGTGCCTGATGCTGGTGATGGAGATCGGTGACAGTCTATGCCTGATGCTGGTGATGGAGGTTGGTGCCAGTCTGTGCCCGATGCTGGTGATGGAGGTCGGTGCCAGTCTGTGCCCGATGCTGGTGATGGAGGTCGGTGCCAGTCTGTGCCTGATGCTGGTGATGGAGGTCGGTGCCAGTCTGTGCCCAATGCTTGTGATGGAGGTCTGTGCCCGGGGCTGGTGACGGCGGTCGGTGCCAGTCTGTGCCCAGGGCTGGTGATGGCGGTCGTTGCCAGTCTGTGCCCGGGGTCGGTGAAGGCGGTCAGTGCCAGTCTGTGCCCGCGGCTGGTGATGTCGGTCGTGCCAGTCTGTGCCCGGGGCTGGTGATGGCGGTCGGTGCCAGTCTGTGCCCGGAGCTGGTGATGGTGGTCGTGCCAGTCTGTGCCGTTGTTGGTGATGGTGGTCTGTGCCCGGGGTCGGTGAAGGCGGTCAGTGCCAAACTGTGCCCGGGGCTGGTGATGGCAGTCGTGCCAGTCTGTGACTGGGGCTGGTGATGGCGGTCGGTGCCAGTCTGTGCCTGGGGCTGGTGATGGCGGTGGGTGCCAGTCTGTGCCCGGGACCGGTGAAGGCGGTTGGTGCCAGTCTGTGCCCACGGCCGGTGAAGGCGGTTGGTGCCAGTCTGTGCCCGGGGCTGCTGATGGGGGTCAGTGCCAGTCTGCGCCGGTGCTGGTGATGGCGGTCAGTGCCAGTTTGTGCCCGGCGCTGAGCATGGTGTGGATGGGCCCCGCAGGACGCCAGCAGCGGGGAGTGGGCAGTGCAGGCGCCAGGCTGCCCTCCTTATCTCCTGGGGAAGTCTGTGACTAGGTAAACAGAGGGAAGGAAGTCAGAGAACAGATACCAGGACTGGACGTAACCCCTTGTGAGCCGACACCATCTTTCTGGAGTCCGACCGCGACTCAGCGCCATTCCTCACCGATCTATCATCATTCTCGGTATCTGTTCTCATTCTGTATGTATGGACTCTGCACAGTACTACTTCTCTTGTCCTGTATGTCGGGTGTAATTCTCAGTATCTGTCCTTATTCTGTATGTATGTACCCTGCACAGTACTACTTCTCCTGTCCTGTATGCCGGGTGTAATTCTCGGTATCTGTTCTCATTCTGTATGTATGGACTCTGCACAGTACTACTTCTCTTGTCCTGTATGTCGGGTGTAATTCTCAGTATCTGTCCTTATTCTGTATGTATGGACTCTGCACAGTACTACTTCTCCTGTCCTGTATGCTGGGTGTAATTCTCGGTATCTGTTCTCATTCTGTATGTATGGACTCTGCACAGTACTACTTCTCTTGTCCTGTATGTCGGGTGTAATTCTCAGTATCTGTCCTTATTCTGTATGTATGTACCCTGCACAGTACTACTTCTCCTGTCCTGTATGCCGGGTGTAATTCTCGGTATCTGTTCTCATTCTGTATGTATGGACTCTGCATAGTACTACTTCTCTTGTCCTGTATGTCGGGTGTAATTCTCAGTATCTGTTCTTATTCTGTATGTATGGACTCTGCACAGTACTACTTCTCTTGTCCTGTATGTCGGGTGTAATTCTCGGTATCTGTTCTTATTCTGTATGTATGGACTCTGCACAGTACTACTTCTCTTGTCCTGTATGTCGGGTGTAATTCTCGGTATCTGTTCTTATTCTGTATGTATGTACCCTGCACAGTACCACTTCTCTTGTCCTGTATGTCGGGTGTAATTCTCAGTATCTGTCCTTATTCTGTATGTATGGACTCTGCACAGTACTACTTCTCTTGTCCTGTATGCTCGGTGTAATTCTCAGTATCTGTTCTTATTCTGTATGTATGTACCCTGCACAGTACTACTTCTCTTGTCCTGTATGCTCGGTGTAATTCTCATTATCTGTTCTTATTCTGTATGTATGGACTCTGCACAGTACTACTTCTCTTGTCCTGTATGTTGGGTGTAATTCTCAGTATCTGTTCTTATTCTGTATGTATGTACCCTGCACAGTACTACTTCCCTTGTCCTGTATGTCGGGTGTAATTCTCAGTATCTGTTCTTATTCTGTATGTATGTACCCTGCACAGTACTACTTCTCTTGTTCTGTATGTTTGGTGTAATTCTCAGTATCTGTTCTTATTCTGTATGTATGTACCCTGCACAGTACTACTTCTCTTGTTCTGTATGTCGGGTGTAATTCTCAGTATCTGTTCTTATTCTGTATGTATGTACCCTGCACAGTACTACTTCTCTTGTCCTGTATGCTGGGTGTCATTTTCAGTATCTGTTCTTATTCTGTATGTATGGACTCTGCACAGTACTACTTCTCTTGTCCTGTATGCCGGGTGTAATTCTCGGTATCTGTTCTTATTCTGTATGTATGTACCCTGCACAGTACCACTTCTCTTGTCCTGTATGTTGGGTGTCATTCTCAGTATCTGTTCTTATTCTGTATGTATGTACCCTGCACAGTACTACTTCTCTTGTCCTGTATGTCGGGTGTAATTCTCAGTATCTGTTCTTATTCTGTATGTATGGACTCTGCACAGTACCACTTCTCTTGTCCTGTATGCCGGGTGTAATTCTCAGTATCTGTTCTTATTCTGTATGTATGTACCCTGCACAGTACCACTTCTCTTGTCCTGTATGTCGGGTGTAATTCTCAGTATCTGTTCTCATTCTGTATGTATGTACCCTGCACAGTACCACTTCTCTTGTCCTGTATGTCGGGTGTAATTCTCGGTATCTGTCCTCATTCTGTATGTATGGACTCTGCACAGTACTACTTCTCCTGTCCTGTATGCTGGGTGTAATTCTCAGTATCTGTTCTTATTCTGTATGTATGGACTCTGCACAGTACTACTTCTCTTGTCCTGTATGTTGGGTGTAATTCTCGGTATCTGTCCTCATTCTGTATGTATGGACTCTGCACAGTACTACTTCTCTTGTCCTGTATGCTGGGTGTAATTCTCAGTATCTGTTCTTATTCTGTATGTATGTACCCTGCACAGTACTACTTCCCTTGTCCTGTATGTTGGGTGTAATTCTCAGTATCTGTTCTTATTCTGTATGTATGGACTCTGCACAGTACCACTTCTCTTGTCCTGTATGTCGGGTGTAATTCTCGGTATCTGTCCTCATTCTGTATGTATGGACTCTGCACAGTACTACTTCTCTTGTCCTGTATGCTGGGTGTAATTCTCAGTATCTGTTCTTATTCTGTATGTATGTACCCTGCACAGTACTACTTCCCTTGTCCTGTATGTTGGGTGTAATTCTCAGTATCTGTTCTTATTCTGTATGTATGGACTCTGCACAGTACCACTTCTCTTGTCCTGTATGTCGGGTGTAATTCTCAGTATCTGTTCTTATTCTGTATGTATGTACCCTGCACAGTACTACTTCTCTTGTTCTGTATGTTTGGTGTAATTCTCAGTATCTGTTCTTATTCTGTATGTATGTACCCTGCACAGTACTACTTCCCTTGTCCTGTATGTTGGGTGTAATTCTCAGTATCTGTTCTTATTCTGTATGTATGTACCCTGCACAGTACTACTTCTCTTGTCCTGTATGTTGGGTGTAATTCTCAGTATCTGTTCTTATTCTGTATGTATGTACCCTGCACAGTACTACTTCTCTTGTTCTGTATGTTTGGTGTAATTCTCAGTATCTGTTCTTATTCTGTATGTATGTACCCTGCACAGTACTACTTCTCTTGTCCTGTATGTCGGGTGTAATTCTCAGTATCTGTTCTTATTCTGTATGTATGTACCCTGCACAGTACTACTTCTCTTGTCCTGTATGCTGGGTGTCATTCTCAGTATCTGTTCTTATTCTGTATGTATGGACTCTGCACAGTACTACTTCTCTTGTCCTGTATGTTTGGTGTAATTCTCAGTATCTGTTCTTATTCTGTATGTATGTACCCTGCACAGTACTACTTCTCTTGTCCTGTATGCTGGGTGTCATTTTCAGTATCTGTTCTTATTCTGTATGTATGGACTCTGCACAGTACTACTTCTCTTGTCCTGTATGCCGGGTGTAATTCTCGGTATCTGTTCTTATTCTGTATGTATGTACCCTGCACAGTACCACTTCTCTTGTCCTGTATGTTGGGTGTCATTCTCAGTATCTGTTCTTATTCTGTATGTATGTACCCTGCACAGTACTACTTCTCTTGTCCTGTATGTCGGGTGTAATTCTCAGTATCTGTTCTTATTCTGTATGTATGGACTCTGCACAGTACCACTTCTCTTGTCCTGTATGCCGGGTGTAATTCTCAGTATCTGTTCTTATTCTGTATGTATGTACCATGCACAGTACCACTTCTCTTGTCCTGTATGTCGGGTGTAATTCTCAGTATCTGTTCTCATTCTGTATGTATGTACCCTGCACAGTACCACTTCTCTTGTCCTGTATGTCGGGTGTAATTCTCGGTATCTGTCCTCATTCTGTATGTATGGACTCTGCACAGTACTACTTCTCCTGTCCTGTATGCTGGGTGTAATTCTCAGTATCTGTTCTTATTCTGTATGTATGTACCCTGCACAGTACTACTTCTCTTGTCCTGTATGTCGGGTGTAATTCTCAGTATCTGTTCTCATTCTGTATGTATGTACCCTGCACAGTACCACTTCTCTTGTCCTGTATGTCGGGTGTAATTCTCGGTATCTGTCCTCATTCTGTATGTATGGACTCTGCACAGTACTACTTCTCCTGTCCTGTATGCTGGGTGTAATTCTCAGTATCTGTTCTTATTCTGTATGTATGTACCCTGCACAGTACTACTTCTCTTGTCCTGTATGTTGGGTGTAATTCTCGGTGTCTGTTCTTATTCTGTATGTATGTACCCTGCACAGTACTACTTCTCTTGTCCTGTATGTCGGGTGTAATTCTCGGTATCTGTTCTTATTCTGTATGTATGTACCCTGCACAGTACCACTTCTCTTGTCCTGTATGTTGGGTGTCATTCTCAGTATCTGTTCTTATTCTGTATGTATGTACCCTGCACAGTACTACTTCTCTTGTCCTGTATGTCGGGTGTAATTCTCAGTATCTGTTCTTATTCTGTATGTATGGACTCTGCACAGTACCACTTCTCTTGTCCTGTATGCCGGGTGTAATTCTCAGTATCTGTTCTTATTCTGTATGTATGTACCCTGCACAGTACCACTTCTCTTGTCCTGTATGTCGGGTGTAATTCTCAGTATCTGTTCTCATTCTGTATGTATGTACCCTGCACAGTACCACTTCTCTTGTCCTGTATGTCGGGTGTAATTCTCGGTATCTGTCCTCATTCTGTATGTATGGACTCTGCACAGTACTACTTCTCCTGTCCTGTATGCTGGGTGTAATTCTCAGTATCTGTTCTTATTCTGTATGTATGGACTCTGCACAGTACTACTTCTCTTGTCCTGTATGTTGGGTGTAATTCTCGGTATCTGTCCTCATTCTGTATGTATGGACTCTGCACAGTACTACTTCTCTTGTCCTGTATGCTGGGTGTAATTCTCAGTATCTGTTCTTATTCTGTATGTATGTACCCTGCACAGTACTACTTCCCTTGTCCTGTATGTTGGGTGTAATTCTCAGTATCTGTTCTTATTCTGTATGTATGGACTCTGCACAGTACCACTTCTCTTGTCCTGTATGTCGGGTGTAATTCTCGGTATCTGTCCTCATTCTGTATGTATGGACTCTGCACAGTACTACTTCTCTTGTCCTGTATGCTGGGTGTAATTCTCAGTATCTGTTCTTATTCTGTATGTATGTACCCTGCACAGTACTACTTCCCTTGTCCTGTATGTTGGGTGTAATTCTCAGTATCTGTTCTTATTCTGTATGTATGGACTCTGCACAGTACCACTTCTCTTGTCCTGTATGTCGGGTGTAATTCTCAGTATCTGTTCTTATTCTGTATGTATGTACCCTGCACAGTACTACTTCTCTTGTTCTGTATGTTTGGTGTAATTCTCAGTATCTGTTCTTATTCTGTATGTATGTACCCTGCACAGTACTACTTCCCTTGTCCTGTATGTTGGGTGTAATTCTCAGTATCTGTTCTTATTCTGTATGTATGTACCCTGCACAGTACTACTTCTCTTGTCCTGTATGTTGGGTGTAATTCTCAGTATCTGTTCTTATTCTGTATGTATGTACCCTGCACAGTACTACTTCTCTTGTTCTGTATGTTTGGTGTAATTCTCAGTATCTGTTCTTATTCTGTATGTATGTACCCTGCACAGTACTACTTCTCTTGTCCTGTATGTCGGGTGTAATTCTCAGTATCTGTTCTTATTCTGTATGTATGTACCCTGCACAGTACTACTTCTCTTGTCCTGTATGCTGGGTGTCATTCTCAGTATCTGTTCTTATTCTGTATGTATGGACTCTGCACAGTACTACTTCTCTTGTCCTGTATGTTTGGTGTAATTCTCAGTATCTGTTCTTATTCTGTATGTATGTACCCTGCACAGTACTACTTCTCTTGTCCTGTATGCTGGGTGTCATTTTCAGTATCTGTTCTTATTCTGTATGTATGGACTCTGCACAGTACTACTTCTCTTGTCCTGTATGCCGGGTGTAATTCTCGGTATCTGTTCTTATTCTGTATGTATGTACCCTGCACAGTACCACTTCTCTTGTCCTGTATGTTGGGTGTCATTCTCAGTATCTGTTCTTATTCTGTATGTATGTACCCTGCACAGTACTACTTCTCTTGTCCTGTATGTCGGGTGTAATTCTCAGTATCTGTTCTTATTCTGTATGTATGGACTCTGCACAGTACCACTTCTCTTGTCCTGTATGCCGGGTGTAATTCTCAGTATCTGTTCTTATTCTGTATGTATGTACCATGCACAGTACCACTTCTCTTGTCCTGTATGTCGGGTGTAATTCTCAGTATCTGTTCTCATTCTGTATGTATGTACCCTGCACAGTACTACTTCTCTTGTCCTGTATGTCGGGTGTAATTCTCGGTATCTGTCCTCATTCTGTATGTATGGACTCTGCACAGTACTACTTCTCCTGTCCTGTATGCTGGGTGTAATTCTCAGTATCTGTTCTTATTCTGTATGTATGTACCCTGCACAGTACTACTTCTCTTGTCCTGTATGTCGGGTGTAATTCTCAGTATCTGTTCTCATTCTGTATGTATGTACCCTGCACAGTACCACTTCTCTTGTCCTGTATGTCGGGTGTAATTCTCGGTATCTGTCCTCATTCTGTATGTATGGACTCTGCACAGTACTACTTCTCCTGTCCTGTATGCTGGGTGTAATTCTCAGTATCTGTTCTTATTCTGTATGTATGTACCCTGCACAGTACTACTTCTCTTGTCCTGTATGTTGGGTGTAATTCTCGGTGTCTGTTCTTATTCTGTATGTATGTACCCTGCACAGTACTACTTCTCTTGTCCTGTATGCCGGGTGTAATTCTCAGTATCTGTTCTTATTCTGTATGTATGTACCCTGCACAGTACTACTTCTCTTGTCCTGTATGTTGGGTGTAATTCTCAGTATCTGTTCTTATTCTGTATGTATGTACCCTGCACAGTACTACTTCTCTTGTCCTGTATGTCGGGTGTAATTCTCATTATCTGTTCTTATTCTGTATGTATGTACTCTGCACAGTACTACTTCTCTTGTCCTGTATGCTCGGTGTAATTCTCAGTATCTGTTCTTATTCTGTATGTATGGACTCTGCACAGTACTACTTCTCTTGTCCTGTATGTTGGGTGTAATTCTCAGTATCTGTTCTTATTCTGTATGTATGTACCCTGCACAGTACTACTTCTCTTGTCCTGTATGCCGGGTGTAATTCTCAGTATCTGTTCTTATTCTGTATGTATGTACCCTGCACAGTACTACTTCTCTTGTCCTGTATGTTGG
Source organism: Rana muscosa (assembly GCA_029206835.1). NCBI lineage: Eukaryota > Metazoa > Chordata > Amphibia > Anura > Ranidae > Rana > Rana muscosa. The sequence continues at coordinate 614,992 of JARGYO010005627.1, forward strand.
GTGTAATTCTCAGTATCTGTTCTTATTCTGTATGTATGGACTCTGCACAGTACTACTTCTCTTGTCCTGTATGTTTGGTGTAATTCTCAGTATCTGTTCTTATTCTGTATGTATGTACCCTGCACAGTACTACTTCTCTTGTCCTGTATGTCGGGTGTAATTCTCATTATCTGTTCTTATTCTGTATGTATGTACTCTGCACAGTACTACTTCTCTTGTCCTGTATGTCGGGTGTAATTCTCATTATCTGTTCTTATTCTGTATGTATGTACCCTGCACAGTACTACTTCTCTTGTCCTGTATGCTCGGTGTAATTCTCAGTATCTGTTCTTATTCTGTATGTATGGACTCTGCACAGTACTACTTCTCTTGTCCTGTATGTTGGGTGTAATTCTCAGTATCTGTTCTTATTCTGTATGTATGTACCCTGCACAGTACTACTTCTCTTGTCCTGTATGTTGGGTGTAATTCTCAGTATCTGTTCTTATTCTGTATGTATGTACCCTGCACAGTACTTCTTCTCTTGTCCTGTATGTTGGGTGTAATTCTCAGTATCTGTTCTTATTCTGTATGTATGTACCCTGCACAGTACTACTTCTCTTGTCCTGTATGCTGGGTGTCATTCTCAGTATCTGTCCTTATTCTGTATGTATGGACTCTGCACAGTACTACTTCTCTTGTCCTGTATGTTGGGTGTAATTCTCAGTATCTGTTCTTATTCTGTATGTATGTACCCTGCACAGTACTACTTCTCTTGTCCTGTATGTTGGGTGTAATTCTCAGTATCTGTTCTTATTCTGTATGTATGTACCCTGCACAGTACTACTTCTCTTGTCCTGTATGTCGGGTGTAATTCTCGGTATCTGTCCTTGCTCTGTATGTATGGACTCTGCACAGTACCACTTCTCCTGTCCTGTATTCTCGGTATCTGGCGGTGGGAATGGGGGGGGGAGGGGGCGGTGGGCGGTGAGGGGGAAGGACAGGAAGACGGGGGGGTCTCGGTGGATGTATCTCGGCTCTCTCGGTCACAGGACATTAGGAGTCGGGGGACGGAGGACGCGGTGCTGGTGGTAGGTGACGTCCTGCAGACTCGGGGGTCAGTATGGAGAGATTTGGGGGTTCTGTATAGGAGGGGGGAGGGGGGTTATAATTCTGCTTCTTTTATTGCTTTATATCTCTTACTGGCTGCAGGCACCCCATATACTCCTCCACTGTACCCCAATATTATGTATAGATTTATACTGACCCCTTTACACCCCGTACTCCAGTGTACCCCTCTATTATATATAACCTGAACCCCATTAATACTGACCCCTCCACTCCAGTGTACCCCTCTATTATATATAGCCTGAACCCCATTAATACTGACCCCTCCACTCCAGTGTACCCCTCTATTATATATAACCTGAACCCCATTAATACTGACCCCTCCACTCCAATGTACCCCTCTATTATATATAACCTGAACCCCATTAATACTGACCCCTCCACTCCAGTGTACCCCACTATTATATATAACCTGAACCCCATTAATACTGACCCCTCCTCTCCAGTGTACCCCTCTATTATATATAACCTGAACCCCATTAATACTGACCCCTCCACTCCAGTGTACCCCTCTATTATATATAACCTGAACCCCTCTAACACTGACCTCTGTACCCCAGTGTACCCCTCTATTATATATAACCTGTACCCCATTAATACTGACCCCTCCACTCCAGTGTACCCCTCTATTATATATAACCTGTACCCCATTAATACTGACCCCTCCACTCCAGTGTACCCCTCTATTATATATAACCTGAACCCCATTAATACTGACCCCTCCACTCCAGTGTACCCCTCTATTATATATAACCTGAACCCCATTAACACTGACCTCTGTACCCCAGTGTACCCTTCTATTATATATAACCTGAACCCCATTAATACTGACCCCTCCACTCCAGTGTACCCCTCTATTATATATAACCTGAACCCCATTAATACTGACCTCTGTACCCCAGTGTACCCCTCTATTATATATAACCTGAACCCCATTAATACTGACCTCTGTACCCCAGTGTACCCCTCTATTATATATCACCTGTACCCCATTAACAATGACCTCTGTACCCCTCTATTATATATAACCTGAACACCATTAACACTGACCTCTGTGTTCCTGTGTACTTTAGCATATGTAAGCTGCACCCCAATAACACTGATCTCCTGTCACCGTACTATGATGTACCCCACTATAGTATTTAACTTGTACCCCAATAATACTGACTCTTTTTCCTCCTTATACTCCTCTGTACCTCAATTTTCTATATAACCTGTACCCCAATAATGCAGATCCCTTTATCTCCCCGTACTCCAGTGTGCCCCATTATTATATATAATATGTATTCTAATATTACATATAACTTGTACCCCAATAAGAGTGACCCCTCTATGCCCCAGTGCCCTAATGTACCCCAATACATCAAATCTCCTACCTCCCTGTACTCTGATGTACCCCACTATTCTATGTAAGCTGTACCCCAATAACACTAATTCTACCTTTCTGTGTACTCTGATGTACCCCATTAATATATATAACCTGTACCCCAATTACACCAAATCCTCTACTCTGATGTACCCCATTATTATTTATAACCTGTACCCCAATTACACCAAATCCTCTACTCTGATGTACCCCATTATTATTTATAACCTGTACCCCAATTACACCAAATCCTCTACTCTGATGTACCCCATTATTATTTATAACCTGTACCCCAATTACACCAAATCCTCTACTCTGATGTACCCCATTATTATTTATAACCTGTACCCCAATAACACCAAATCCTCTACTCTGATGTACCCCATTATTATTTATAATGTGTACCCCAATAACACCAAATCCTCTACTCTGATGTACCCCACTATTATATATATAACCTGTTCCCCAATAACAGCAAATCATCAACTCTGATGTACCCCATTTTTATATATAACCTGTACCCCAATAACAGCAAATCATCAACTCTGATGTACCCCATTTTTATATATAACCTGTACCCCAATACATCAAATCGTCTACCTCCCTGTACTCTGATGTACCCCACTATTCTATGTAAGCTGTACCCTAATAACACAAATTCTACCTTTCTGTGTACTCTGATGTACCCCATTAATATATATAACCTGTACCCCAATAACACCAAATCCTCTACTCTGATGTACCCCATTTTTATATATAAAATGTACCCCAATAAAAATAACCTCTCTAACCTCCCTGTACTCCTGTGTATCCCACTATTTTGTATAACCCGTACTCCAATAACTCTGATCCCTCTATTCCCTGTACTCCAGTGTGCCCTATTATTTTATATAAAGTTCACCCCAATATTATATTTATTCTATTCCCCTATAACACCCCTCTGCACCCTGTACTCTGGTGTACCCCAGTATAATATTTATTTTGTACTGCAATAACAGTGACCCCTCTACATCTCTGTATTTTAGTGTACCCCTATTATATATAACTTGAACCCCAGTAACACTGACCCCTCTGAGCCCCTATACTCTGGTGTACCCCATTATCTTATATCACCTGTACCCCTATAACTGTGACCTGCCCATCTCTGTAGCTGCCGCCATAGCTGTGGGGGGTGCTTATCTCTATTGGGAGAGTTAGGGGTGCCCCTATGTCTGGGTGATATTAGGGGGGGCACTGTGGTTGGGGGTATATGGGTGAACTGGTAATGAACTCTGTGAGCTCTGTAAGGGACTTTTCTTTATTGACCCCCAACAAATCCCCGAAATACAAAGTATTACATCATAAGTGAGTTTTGGGGTGCTGCACCCCGTCTTCTCACATTGTCCAGGAATCCTTATTACCCGACACACACCCTACAATCTCTTCATTTCTGACCTTTCCTTCGCTCTTCCTATCTGCCGCTCGTCTATAGAAATCTGACCCCTCCCCCACACAGACCGACCCCCCCACCCACACACAGCACAGCCCCCCCCCAACACACAGCCCCCCAACACACAGCCCCCCCAACACACGGCACAGACCGACCCCCCCCACACATGGAAGACCGACCCCCCCATCAGAGTTCTGCCTTACATCAGGGTCCCCATCAGAGTTCCTCCTTACATCAGGGTCCCCATCAAGGTTCCTCCTTACATCAGGGTCCCCATCAGACCCCCCTTACATCAGGGTCCCCATCAGACCCCCCCTTACATCAGGGTCCCCATCAGAATTCCCCCTTACATCAGAGTCCCCATCAGAGTTCTGCCTTACATCAGGGTCCCCATCAAGGTTCCCCCTTACATCAGGGTCCCCATCAGACCCCCCCTTACATCAGGGTCCCCATCAGACCCCCCCTTACATCAGGGTCCCCATCAGAGTTCCCCCTTACATCAGAGTCCCCATCAGAGTTCTGCCTTACGTCAGGGTCCCCATCAGAGTTCTCCCTTACATTAGGTTCCTCATCAGACCCCCTTTACATCAGGGACCCCATCAGATTCCCCCTTACATCAGGGTCCCCATCAGAGTTCTCCCTTACATCAGAGTCCCCATCAGAGTTCTGCCTTACATCAGGGTCCCCATCAAGGTTCCCCCTTATGTCAGGGTCCCCATCAGAGTTCTCCCTTACATTAGGTTCCTCATCAGACCCCCTTTACATCAGGGACCCCATCAGATTCCCCCTTACATCAGGGTCCCCATCAGAGTTCCCCCTTACATCAGAGTCCCCATCAGAGTTCTGCCTTACATCAGGGTCCCCATCAAGGTTCCCCCTTACGTCAGGGTCCCCATCAGATTCCCCTTACATCAGAGTCCCCTTCAGAGTTCCCCTTACATCAGGGTCCCCATAAAGGTTCCCCCTTACACCAGGGTCCCCATCAGAGTTCTCCCTTACATCAGGGTCCCCATCAGATTCCCCCTTACATCAGAGTCCCCTTCAGAGTTCCCCTTACATCAGGGTCCCCATCAAGGTTCCCCCTTACACCAGGGTCCCCATCACAGTTCTCCCTTACATCAGGGTCCCCATCAGATTCCCCCTTACCTCAGAGTCCCCTTCAGAGTTCCCCTTACATCAGGGTCCCCATCAAGGTTCCCCCTTACACCAGGGTCCCCATCAGAGTTCTCCCTTACATCAGGGTCCCTATTAGAGTTCCCCCTTACATCAGGGTCCCCATCAGATTCCCCCTTTCATCAGAGTCCCCTTCAGAGTTCCCCTTACATCAGGGTCCCCATCAAGGTCCCCCCTTACACCAGGGTCCCCATCAGAGTTCTCCTTTACATCAGAGTCCCCTTCAGAGTTCCACTTACATCAGGGTCCCCATCAAGGTTCCCCCTTACACCAGGGTCCCCATCAGAGTTCTCCCTTACATCAGGGTCCCCATCAGAGTTCTCCCTTACATCAGGGTCCCCATCAGATTCCCCCTTACATCAGAGTCCCCTTCAGAGTTCCCCTTACATCAGGGTCTCCTTCATATTCCCCCTTACATCAGAGTCCCCTTCATATTCCCCCTTACATCATGGGCCCCATCAGACCCTCCCTTACATCAGGGTCCTCATCACCAGAGTTCCCGCTTACATCAGGGACCCCATCAGAGGAGGGGTTGAAGTTTGGATGGGGACCACAGTCATCCTCAGTCAGATCTTGTAGTGGGGGGGGGGGGGGGGGTGGAAGGAAACCCCAGCTTAGTGCTGGGGGGTCCCATGACCCCCAACCCCCGCTTTAATGTTTTGAGACCTCCATGATAGGTCACGTGACCGATAACACCCACTTTGTGTTTTGAGACCTCCATTTTGGGCCACGTGACCGCTAACCCCCGCTTTGTATGTTGAGACCCCCATGATGGGTCACGTGACCGCTAACCCCCACTTTGTGTAATGAGACCCCCATTATGGGCCACGTGACCGCTAACTGCCGCTTTGTATGTTGAGACCCTCATGATGGCCCACGTGACCCCTAACCCCCACTTTGTGTTTTGAGACTCCCATGATGGGTCACATGACCGCTAACCCCCACTTTGTGTTTTGAGACCCCATGATAGGTCACGTGACCGCTAACCCCCACTTTGTGTTTTGAGACCCCCATGATAGGTCACGTGACCGCTAACCCCCACTTTGTGTTTTGAGACCTCCATTATGGGCCACGTGGCCGCTAACCCCCCCTTTGTATGTTGAGACTTCCATTATGGGCCACGTGGCCGCTAACCCACGCTTCGTGTTTTGCGACCCCCCATGATAGGTCACGTGACCCCTAACACCCACTTTGTGTAATGAGACCCCCATGATGGGTCACATGACCGCTAACCCCCACTTTGTGTAATGAGACCCCCATGATGGGTCACGTGACCCCTAACCCCCCCTTTATATGTTGAGACCCCCATGATGAGTCACGTGACCCCTAACCCCCCCTTTGTATGCTGAGACCCCCATGATGGATCACGTGACCCCCTAACCCCCACTTTGTGTGATGAGACCCCCATGATGGGTCACGTGACCCCTAACCCCGGCATTGTATGTTGAGACCCCCATGATGGGTCACGTGACCCCTAACCCCCCCTTTGTATGTTGAGACCCCCATGATGGGTCATGTGACCGCTAACCCCCCCTTTGTGTTTTGAGACCCCCATGATGGGTCACGTGACCGCTAATCCCCCTTTGTGTTTTGAGACCCCCATGATGGGTCACGTGACCCCTAACCCCACTTTGTATGTTGAGACCCCCATGATGGGTCACGTGACCCCTAACCCCCACTTTGTGTAATGAGACCCCAAAGATGGGTCACGTGACCGCTAACCCCCCCTTTGTGTTGCAGGACCCAGTGAAGGTTCCTTGAAGATGGCAGATTTATACAGTTGCTCGTATAACGCCTGACTAACAAGGTAATTGCCCCGGTTGGGGTGTAGAGATGCCACAAGAGGTGTAGCGCAGTACAACCACCCTTCACCCCCATTGTCCTCCTCTCCGCAGGTTCTCTTGGCCGGTGTTGAGTGCCCGGGTTCTACATACCGATCGGCTCCGTCTTATGTTCCGTTCTCGCCGTTCTCTCTCCGCGCGGCAACTTTGGAGACATCGCTGCACCACGCCAGGCCGGGGTCAGGGGGAAGGGGCGCCCCCCAGCCCCGAGGAGCTCCACCATGCCCTGCGGCCGGCCGCCCTACAACTCTTCAAAAAGCTGAAAGACGAGCAGCTGTGGCAGTTGGCGGAAGCGGTGGAGAGCAAGGGGCGCTGGGACTGCGGCTGCGTCTGGTTCCCGCTGGAGGCGAGGTCGGCCAAGCAAGCCTTAGCGCCCTCCGTCCTCCTCTGTAAGCTCTACCGCTGGCCGGACCTGCGCAGCGCCTCCGAACTGAAGAGGCTCGTCCACTGCGAGAACTACTGGAGGAAGGGTGGAGAGGGGACCTCCGTCTGCTGCAATCCCTACCACTTCAGTCGACTGGCAGCACCAGGTACGCCGAGAGCGGGACATCACCCCAAAATCTGCCAGAGGTCACCCCGAAAAATGATATCACACTAACTACACCTCTGATGATAGAGAGACCCTGACCCCAGGAGCTTACAGTCTAATGAGACCCTGACCCCAGGAGCTTACAGTCTAATGAGACCCTGACCCCAGGAGCATACAGTCTAATGAGACCTTGACCCCAGGAGCCTACAGTCTAATGAGACCCTGACCCCAGGAGCATACAGTCTAATTAGACCCTGACCCCAGGAGCTTACAGTCTAATGAGACCCTGACCCCTGGAGCATACAGTCTAATGAGACCCTGACCCCAGGAGCATACAGTCTAATGAGACCTTGACCCCAGGAGCTTACAGTCTAATGAGACCTTGACCCCAGGAGCTCACAGACTAATGAGACCACGACCCCAGGAGCTTACAGTCTAATGAGACCCTGACCCCAGGAGCCTACAGTCTAATGAGACCCTGACCCCAGGAGCATACAGTCTAATGAGACCCTGACCCCAGGAGCTTACAGTCTAATGAGACCCTGACCCCAGGAGCTTACAGACTAATGAGACCCTGACCACAGGAGCATACAGTCTAATGAGACCTTGACCCCAGGAGCCTACAGTCTAATGAGACCCTGACCCCAGGAGCATACAGTCTAATGAGACCCTGACCCCAGGAGCTTACAGTCTAATGAGACCCTGACCCCAGGAGCTTACAGTCTAATGAGACCCTGACCCCAGGAGCATACAGTCTAATGAGACCCTGACCCCAGGAGCATACAGTCTAATGAGACCCTGACCCCAGGAGCATACAGTCTAATGAGACCTTGACCCCAGGAGCATACAGTCTAATGAGACCCTGACCCCAGGAGCATACAGTCTAATGAGACCCTGACCCCAGGAGCATACAGTCTAATGAGACCTTGACCCCAGGAGCATACAGTCTAATGAGACCCTGACCCCAGGAGCATACAGTCTAATGAGACCTTGACCCCAGGAGCCTACAGTCTAATGAGACCCTGACCCCAGGAGCTTACAGTCTAATGAGACCCTGACCCCAGGAGCTTACAGTCTAATGAGACCTTGACCCCAGGAGCTTACAGTCTAAGGAGACCTTGACCCCAGGAGCTTACAGACTAATGAGACCCCGACCCCAGGAGCTTACAGTCTAGCACTGGATATACCCTTCATATGCTTCAGCATGGCCTCTAATGGGGTCCTCTGCTCCTGGAGTCTTCCTTATTAGTATTTTCTACTTGGAACCACAAATTCTGGAGACATTAAAATCCAGAGAGACAGATTTGGGGACAAAAATATATTTAAAATCTAGAAAATAGTAAAATCTTTGCTCTGAAAATACCAACAAAATCTCATCCGCATCTTCTTATTTACAGAAGCATCTGCAGCATCGTCCTACAAGACCAGAGATACCGTCCAACCCGCATTGTCCAAGCCGCTCCACTCCATCACCAACCAGGAGACCACCTACTGCAATGTCCATGGGATACATGGTGAGTGTCTGACCCACCTATAATGAGACCCTCCCCCCCAGGAGCTTACAGTCTAATGAGACCCTGACCCCAGGAGCTTACAGTCTAGAGGTATAATAAGACCCTGAGCCCAAGAGCTTACAGTCTAGGGGTATAATGAGACCCTCCCCCTAGGAGCTTACAGTCTAGAGGTATAATGAGACCCTGACCCCAGGAGCTTACAGTCTAGGGGTATAATAAGGCCCTGACCCCAGGAGCTTACAGTCTAGAGATATAATGAGACCCTGACCCCAGGAGCTTACAGTCTAGGGGTATAATGAGACCCTCCCCCCAGGAGCTTACAGTCTAGGGGTATAATGAGACCCTGACCCCAGGAGCTTACAGTCTAGAGATATAATGAGACCCTGACCCCAGGAGCTTACAGTCTAGAGGTATGAGACCCTGACCCCAGGAGCTTACAGTCTAGAGGTATAATGAGACCCTGACCCCAGGAGCTTACAGTCTAGAGGTATAATGAGACCCTGACCCCAGGAGCTTTACAGTCTAGGGGTATAATGAGACCCTGACCCCAGGAGCTTACAGTCTAGAGGTATAATGAGACCCTGACCCCAAGAGCTTACAGTCTAGAGATATAATGAGACCCTGACCCCAGGAGCTTACAGTCTAGGGGTATAATGAGACCCTGACCCCAAGAGCTTACAGTCTAGGGGTATAATGAGACCCTGACCCCAGGAGCTTACAGTCTAGAGATATAATGAGACCCTGACCCCAGGAGCTTACAGTCTAGGGGTATAATGAGACCCTGACCCCAGGAGCTTACAGTCTAGAGGTATAATGAGATCCTGACCCCAGGAGCTTACAGTCTAGAGGTATGAGACCCTGACCCCAGGAGCTTACAGTCTAGAGGTATAATGAGACCCTGACCCCAGGAGCTTACAATCTAGGGGTATAATGAGACCCTCCCCCCAGGAGCTTACAGTCTAGGGGTATAATGAGACCCTGACCCCAGGAGCTTACAGTAGGGTGACCAGACATCCCCGGTTTCAGGGGACAGTCCCCGGATTGAGGACAATGTCCCCGGACCAAGTCTGTCCCCAGTTTTGTCCCCGGATTGGATTTGAACAGGGGCTGAGGCAATTTCAAAGACAGTCAGTGCAGAATAAAAAAAAAAAATCTGAATTACACACTCCCGCTCCGCCACTCTTACTAGCTTAGGGGGTGTATTTTTTTTTCCATTATCTGTGCCCCTTTCTGATGATCATGTGCTGGTCGGAGCGGAGGGAATATTTCTTCAGTTTCGGGTGCCCATTCCGCTCCCGCTTACATGTTCTTCTGCCTTGGCTCAAGTCTCGGCCAGCCGCCTGCCTGCTTATCTCCTTGCCTTCCCTGGCAGAGTGATCTTCCTCTGCTCCCCACCCAGTAGTAGCCGGGGCCCGGAGAGTAAGACTTGACAGGCTGCGAGGCGGGCGGCGACGGGCAGAGTCGCTGATTGCCGCCATTACTAGTAAAAAATAAATAAATATGTCCCCGGATTTCATTTTAAAAATCTGGTCACCTTAGCTTACAGTCTAGAGGTTGTGACAGCAGGAAGGTAAAGTCACCTGGTTGCATCCAGGGGGGTAGATATATTTCGCCCAGATTCAGGCTTTACGCTGACTTATACAGCTAGGTGGAGAGTTGTATAAGCCCAGCTGAGACTAGTGGGCTCATTGATGACTCATACCTCTAGGGAGAGTGCTGGGCGTCGTGAGGCAGGGAGTTGATGAGACCAGCTGAAGCCTGTCAGTTCGTTTAAGGCCTCTATAAAAACTCCCAGATTCATTAGGTGTTAGCTCATGCCTGGAAGCAGACCTGTGTGGACTGTCTAGGGAGAGTGAACCCCTGTGCGGTGAGAGAAAGCCTGTGTGGCTATATTTTGCTTGGACATTTAAAACCAGGGACTAGGACAGCACTAGGCTGATCCCAGTCGTTAGTTAGGAAACCTGTAAGTTTAGTCAGAGGTCAAGTTGACCAGGATTTATTTTGTTTATGTTTTTTTTGCCTTGCTGTGTTTTTGTCACTGTAAATAGAAAATAAACCGCACCTTTTTGATTTTGAAAACCACAACCTCCGTCTGCTGGGCCTGTTTTGGGTGGGGAGCCCATCCCGGGGGTCACACATACCCGCTGCCGAGCTAGCCCCCCCTCACAGTTGGTGGAGAACCAGTGGCAGTTTTTTTTTAAGCCAGCATGGAGGAGATACTGAAACAGCTGGCTCTAGCAAATGCCAATCAACAGCAGACAAATGCAGGTTTGCAAAGGAGCCTTGCAGCCCAGCAGCAAGCTCATCAACAGAGCCTTGCAACTTTACAACAGAGTCTGGAGGCTCAGCAACAAGCCCAACAGCAATCTGAGGCCCGCTTCATAGACCTGTTGCAGAAGCAAGAGCAGAGACTACAACAACAGATGGAAGCAGTAATGCAGCAACGTCCGCAGACCAGTGAGGAAAGCCGTCCCACTAATACCGCGTCCTTTGGGGTGAGTCGTTTATTGACAAAAATGACTGGAGAGGATGATCCAGAGGTATTTTTGACCACATTTGAAAGGACCGCTGAAAGAGAAAAGTGGCCTGAGGAGCAGTGGGCTGGACTAGTGGCTCCTCTGTTAACTGGTGAATCGCAGAAAGCTTACTATGACCTAGAGCCTAACCAAGCAAAAGACTATGTGATGCTAAAAGCTGAAATATTGGCAAGGCTGGGTGTCACCCTGGCTGTCCGGGCTCAGCGTGTGCATAACTGGACTTTCCAGCTTGGAAAACCCCCCAGGTCTCAAATGTATGATCTCATTCACCTGAGCAGAAAGTGGCTACAGCCAGAGACTTTGTCCGCACCAAAGATTGTGGAACGTGTTGTAATGGATCGGTTTTTGAGAGCTCTTCCTACTGCCATCCAAAAGTGGGTAAGCCATGGAGACCCAGAGACGGCCGATGGTCTTGTGGATCGTGTGGAGAAATACTTGGCTACAGAGAACCTGACGGCCTCTTCCAGAGACACTCGGACTTTCCACCCTAAGACCAGACCATCCCCAGGGGCGGATAAGAGGATTCCAAGGGGTGAGGGTGGAGAGAGTGAGAGGGTGGGAGCTCTACCCCAAGTTTGGCGAGAACAGCCTGGGAAATCAGCGGCTCAAGAGGCCGCAAGAAGGATCGTTTGCTACCGCTGCCGGCAAGCGGGACATATTGCAGCAAATTGCCCGGTTGTGGAGGAACCCATGCAGTGTGACTTTCTGACGGGCAGACGTCAGTCGCTGTGTGCGACAGTCGCATGCACTGCCATTCGGGGAACTGAGAAACATTTATGCAAAATGTGTATTAATGGTAGAAATGTTGTGGTATTGCTGGATTCAGGTAGCCTTGTGACCCTGATAAAGGCTGAGTTAGTTAAAACAGAGGTCTCTGGGAATAGCAAGGTAGCCGTTATTTGTGTGCATGGGGACACCCGAGAGTATCCAGTGACTATGGTGTGTTTCGAGACCCCCAAAGGTACCCTCTCTCATCCAGTGGGCTTAGTATCTCAGTTACCGCATGACGCCATTGTGGGAAGGGATTTTCCGAAGTTCTGGGAACTGTGGGATGATCCTGAGCCCCCCACTGGTGCCCCTATGTACCAGGAATGTGATAGCCAGAACTCCCCTGAGAGTGGTGAGGACTCTCCGGAATTTCCCTTGTCAGTATTGGCAGGGGAGACTCAAGAAACGGGAGAGGAGCCCACCTCCTCAGACGAAAACCTACCGTCTGTGGAGTTTTCTGATCTTGAGGTTCACAGGGAAAACTTTGCCACAGAACAGTTGAAAGACCCCGCCCTAATAAAGGCACGGGAAAACGTAGTGAAAATAGATGGCGAGTTAGTGAACCCAGATAATACTGGCACTTACCCATACTTCAGCGTAGAGAAGGACCTACTGTATCGGGTGGCAAAAAGGGCAGAAGAAACCGTTGAGCAGCTTGTGGTGCCCAAACCTTACAGGAAGTTGGTGTTGGAGTTGGCCCATGGGCACATTCTTGGAGGTCATCTGGGGACAGAGAAAACCCGAGAGAGGGTATTACAGAGATTCTATTGGCCTGGGGTGATGAAGGACATAGAAAATTATTGTTCCTCCTGCCCTGTGTGTCAGAGGTCGGCCCCGATGCCACATTTCCGTAGCCCGCTGGTCCCTCTACCCATCATTGAGGTCCCGTTTGAGAGAATCGCAATGGATTTGGTAGGTCCTATAATCAAGTCCGCTAGGGGGCACCAGTACATATTGGTTATAATGGACTATGCCACCCGTTATCCAGAAGCGATCCCTCTCAGAAATACCTCGGCCAAAACCATAGCCAAAGAGCTATCTCTTGTTTTTAGCCGGGTGGGTATTTGTAAAGAACTGCTTACGGACCAAGGTACACCCTTTATGTCCCGGGTTATGAAAGAGCTGTGTAAATTGTTCAAAGTGACGCAATTGCGTACATCTGTGTATCACCCCCAAACCGATGGGCTGGTTGAAAGATTCAACAAAACCCTAAAACAAATGTTGAAGAAAGTGGTGGATAGAGATGGAAGGGATTGGGACTGTCTACTTCCTTATTTGATGTTTGCTATTAGGGAGGTGCCCCAATCCTCTACGGGATTCTCCCCCTTTGAGTTACTGTATGGGAGACACCCAAGAGGGCTGTTGGATATTGCCAAGGAAACTTGGGAAAGTGAGAGTTCTCCCCACAGGAGTGTGATTGAGCATGTCGCCCTGATGCAAGATCGAATTGCACAGGTAATGCCCATCGTGAAGGAACATTTGGCCCAAGCGCAGTTGGCACAGCAGAGAGTGTACAACCGTGGAGCCAAGACCCGTACCTTTTCCCCGGGGGATAGGATATTGGTACTTGTCCCTACGGTTGAAAGTAAATTCCTTGCCAAATGGCAAGGCCCCTACGAGATAATGGAAAAAGTGAGCGAAGTGAATTACAAGGTCAGACAACCAGGAAGGCGAAAGCCCGAACAGATCTATCACGTTAATCTGTTGAAAGCCTGGAGGGATAGAGAGTCCCTAGTCGCAGACACTTGGTCACCAGCTCAAACTGGTTGCGTGATTCCTGAGGTTGGAATCGCAGCCACCTTGTCACAACCCCAACAACAGGAGGTTAAGGAGTTTGTACTTCGCAACAAGGAGGTATTCTCTGAGCTGCCGGGACAAACATCTGGGGTAGAGCATGACATTATTACCCCGCCCGGTGAAAGGGTGAAGTTAAAACCCTATCGGATCCCAGAGGCCCGACGGGAGGCAATACGGGAGGAAGTACAGAGAATGCTGAACTTAGGGGTGATAGAGGAGTCCCAAAGTGATTGGTCTAGTCCCATTGTGTTGGTGCCTAAACCGGATGGGAGCTGGCGATTTTGTAACGATTTTCGTCAGTTGAACAAAGTTACAAAATTTGACACCTACCCCATGCCACGTATAGATGAGTTGATCGACCGGCTGGGAACAGCCCGATACATGACGACTCTTGACCTCACAAAAGGGTATTGGCAAATCCCCCTGGCCAAGTCGGCCAAAGAGAAAACCGCATTTGTAACCCCAGACGGGGCGTTCCAATATAAAAGAATGCCGTTCGGGTTACAGAATGCGCCGGCCACATTCCAGCGGAAAATGGACCAGATGCTGAGGCCCCATCGGAAGTATGCTGCGGCTTACCTGGATGACATAATTGTCCATAGCACAGATTGGGCCTCACATCTGCCAAAAGTGCAAGCAGTCCTGGACTCTGTTCGGGAAGCAGGGTTTACGGCTAACCCCAAGAAGTGTACCATTGGGCAGGAGGAGGCCAAATATCTTGGGTACACCATTGGGAGGGGAGTAATAAAACCCCAACTCAACAAAGTCGAGGCCATCCAGAGTTGGCCACGTCCCAACAGCAAGAAGCAGGTACGAGCCTTTCTGGGAATCGCTGGGTATTATCGGCGATTCATTCCCCACTTTGCTTCTAAGGCTGTGCCCCTAACCAACCTGACGAAGGGGAAAGGGTCGGTCATGATTAAATGGACCCCCGAGGCTGAGGCAGCATTCCAATTCTTGAAACAAGCCTTATGTAGCCAGCCAGTGTTGTACTCACCCGACTTCTCTAGAGACTTTGTCGTACAAAGTGATGCGTCAGATGTGGGGTTAGGAGCAGTATTGTCCCAGGTCTGGAACGGGGAAGAGCACCCAGTCATTTACCTCAGCAGGAAGTTGAAGTCCCATGAGGTAAATTACGCCACCGTTGAAAAGGAGTGTTTAGCGGTGAAGTGGGCTCTAGATTCCCTTCGGTACTACCTGCTAGGTAGGCACTTTGACATGGTTACGGATCACGCTCCGTTAAAGTGGATGGCTCAAAACAAGGAAACAAATAGAAGAGTGAATAGGTGGTTCCTGGCCCTCCAGGAATTCAACTTCACAGTAAAGCATCGCCCTGGCGTTCAAATGGGGAATGTGGATGCTTTGTCTCGAGTACATGAATGCCTGATTGCTGGTGTTCCAACCCCGAGGTTAAAACAAGAGGGGGGGGTATGTGACAGCAGGAAGGTAAAGTCACCTGGTTGCATCCAGGGGGGTAGATATATTTCGCCCAGATTCAGGCTTTACGCTGACTTATACAGCTAGGTGGAGAGTTGTATAAGCCCAGCTGAGACTAGTGGGCTCATTGATGACTCATACCTCTAGGGAGAGTGCTGGGCGTCGTGAGGCAGGGAGTTGATGAGACCAGCTGAAGCCTGTCAGTTCGTTTAAGGCCTCTATAAAAACTCCCAGATTCATTAGGTGTTAGCTCATGCCTGGAAGCAGACCTGTGTGGACTGTCTAGGGAGAGTGAACCCCTGTGCGGTGAGAGAAAGCCTGTGTGGCTATATTTTGCTTGGACATTTAAAACCAGGGACTAGGACAGCACTAGGCTGATCCCAGTCGTTAGTTAGGAAACCTGTAAGTTTAGTCAGAGGTCAAGTTGACCAGGATTTATTTTGTTTATGTTTTTTTTGCCTTGCTGTGTTTTTGTCACTGTAAATAGAAAATAAACCGCACCTTTTT
This sequence comes from Rana muscosa, assembly GCA_029206835.1. Taxonomy (NCBI): domain Eukaryota; kingdom Metazoa; phylum Chordata; class Amphibia; order Anura; family Ranidae; genus Rana; species Rana muscosa. The sequence goes on from JARGYO010005627.1 coordinate 630,997, forward strand.
GATTTTGAAAACCACAACCTCCGTCTGCTGGGCCTGTTTTGGGTGGGGAGCCCATCCCGGGGGTCACACATACCCGCTGCCGAGCTAGCCCCCCCTCACAAGGTATAATGAGATCCTGACCCCAGGAGCTTACAGTCTAGAGGTATAATGAGACCCTGACCCAAGGAGCTTACAGTCTAGGGGTATAATGAGACCCTCCCCCCAGGAGCTTACAGTCTAGGGGTATAATGAGACCCTGACCCCAGGAGCTTACAGTCTAGGGGTAAAATGAGACCCTGACCCAAGGAGCTTACAGTCTAGAGGTATAATGAGACCCTGACCCCAGGAGCTTACAGTCTAGAGGTCTAATGAGACCCTGACCCCAGGAGCTTACAGTCTAGAGGTATACTGAGACCCTGACCTCAGGAGCTTACAGTCTAGAGGTATAATGAGACCCTGACCCCAGGAGCTTACAGTCTAGAGGTATAATGAGACCCTGACCCCAGGAGCTTACAGTCTAGAGGTATGAGACCCTGACCCCAGGAGCTTACAGTCTAATGAGACCCTGACCCAAGGAGCTTACAGTCTAGAGGTATAATGAGACCCTGACCCCAGGAGCTTACAGTCTAGAGGTCTAATGAGACCCTGACCCCAGGAGCTTACAGTCTAGAGGTCTAATGAGACCCTGACCCAAGGAGCTTACAGTCTAGAGGTATAATGAGACCCTGACCCCAGGAGCTTACAGTCTAGAGGTATAATGAGACCCTGACCCCAGGAGCTTACAGTCTAGAGGTATAATGAGACCCTGACCCCAGGAGCTTACAGTCTAGAGGTATAATGAGACCCTGACCCAAGGAGCTTACAGTCTAGAGGTCTAATGAGACCCTGACCCAAGGAGCTTACAGTCTAGAGGTATAATGAGACCCTGACCCCAGGAGCTTACAGTCTAGAGGTATAATGAGACCCTGACCCCAGGAGCTTACAGTCTAGAGGTATAATGAGACCCTGACCCCAGGAGCTTACAGTCTAGAGGTATGAGACCCTGACCCCAGGAGCTTACAGTCTAATGAGACCCTGACCCAAGGAGCTTACAGTTTAGAGATATAATGAGACCCCGACCCCAGGAGCTTACAGTCTAGAGGTATAATGAGACCCTGACCCCAGGAGCTTACAGTCTAGAGGTATAATGAGACCCTGACCCCAGGAGCTTACAGTCTAGGGGTAAAATGAGACCCTGACCCAAGGAGCTTACAGTCTAGAGGTATAATGAGACCCTGACCCCAGGAGCTTACAGTCTAGAGGTCTAATGAGACCCTGACCCCAGGAGCTTACAGTCTAGAGGTATAATGAGACCCTGACCCCAGGAGCTTACAGTCTAGAGGTATAATGAGACCCTGACCCCAGGAGCTTACAGTCTAGAGGTATGAGACCCTGACCCCAGGAGCTTACAGTCTAATGAGACCCTGACCCAAGGAGCTTACAGTCTAGAGATATAATGAGACCCCGACCCCAGGAGCTTACAGTCTAGAGGTATAATGAGACCCTGACCCCAGGAGCTTACAGTCTAGAGGTATAATGAGACCCTCCCCCCAGGAGCTTACAGTCTAGGGGTATAATGAGACCCTGACCCCAGGAGCTTACAGTCTAGGGGTAAAATGAGACCCTGACCCAAGGAGCTTACAGTCTAGAGGTATAATGAGACCCTGACCCCAGGAGCTTACAGTCTAGAGGTCTAATGAGACCCTGACCCCAGGAGCTTACAGTCTAGAGGTATAATGAGACCCTGACCTCAGGAGCTTACAGTCTAGAGGTATAATGAGACCCTGACCCCAGGAGCTTACAGTCTAGAGGTATAATGAGACCCTGACCCCAGGAGCTTACAGTCTAGAGGTATGAGACCCCGACCCCAGGAGCTTACAGTCTAATGAGACCCTGACCCAAGGAGCTTACAGTCTAGAGGTATAATGAGACCCTGACCTCAGGAGCTTACAGTCTAGAGGTCTAATGAGACCCTGACCCCAGGAGCTTACAGTCTAGAGGTCTAATGAGACCCTGACCCAAGGAGCTTACAGTCTAGAGGTATAATGAGACCCTGACCCCAGGAGCTTACAGTCTAGAGGTATAATGAGACCCTGACCCCAGGAGCTTACAGTCTAGAGGTATAATGAGACCCTGACCCCAGGAGCTTACAGTCTAGAGGTATAATGAGACCCTGACCCAAGGAGCTTACAGTCTAGAGGTCTAATGAGACCCTGACCCAAGGAGCTTACAGTCTAGAGGTATAATGAGACCCTGGCCCCAGGAGCTTACAGTCTAGAGGTATAATGAGACCCTGACCCCAGGAGCTTACAGTCTAGAGGTATAATGAGACCCTGACCCCAGGAGCTTACAGTCTAGAGGTATGAGACCCTGACCCCAGGAGCTTACAGTCTAATGAGACCCTGACCCAAGGAGCTTACAGTCTAGAGATATAATGAGACCCCGACCCCAGGAGCTTACAGTCTAGAGGTATAATGAGACCCTGACCCCAGGAGCTTACAGTCTAGAGGTATAATGAGACCCTGACCCCAGGAGCTTACAGTCTAGGGGTAAAATGAGACCCTGACCCAAGGAGCTTACAGTCTAGAGGTATAATGAGACCCTGACCCCAGGAGCTTACAGTCTAGAGGTATAATGAGACCCTGACCCCAGGAGCTTACAGTCTAGAGGTATAATGAGACCCTGACCCCAGGAGCTTACAGTCTAGAGGTATAATGAGACCCTGACCCCAGGAGCTTACAGTCTAGGGGTATAATGAGACCCTGACCCCAGGAGCTTACAGTCTAGAGGTATAATGAGACCCTGACCCCAGGAGCTTACAGTCTAATGAGACCCTGACCCAAGGAGCTTACAGTCTAGAGATATAATGAGACCCCGACCCCAGGAGCTTACAGTCTAGAGGTATAATGAGACCCTGACCCCAGGAGCTTACAGTCTAGAGGTATAATGAGACCCTGACCCCAGGAGCTTACAGTCTAGGGGTAAAATGAGACCCTGACCCAAGGAGCTTACAGTCTAGAGGTATAATGAGACCCTGACCCCAGGAGCTTACAGTCTAGAGGTATAATGAGACCCTGACCCCAGGAGCTTACAGTCTAGAGGTATAATGAGACCCTGACCCCAGGAGCTTACAGTCTAGAGGTATAATGAGACCCTGACCCCAGGAGCTTACAGTCTAGAGGTATGAGACCCTGACCCCAGGAGCTTACAGTCTAATGAGACCCTGACCCAAGGAGCTTACAGTCTAGAGATATAATGAGACCCTGACCCCAGGAGCTTACAGTCTAGAGGTATAATGAGACCCTGACCCCAGGAGCTTACAGTCTAGGGGTATAATGAGACCCTGACCCCAGGAGCTTACAGTCTAGAGGTATAATGAGACCCTGACCCCAGGAGCTTACAGTCTAGGGGTATAATGAGACCCTCCCCCCAGGAGCTTACAGTCTAGAGATATAATGAGACCCTGACCCCAGGAGCTTACAGTCTAGAGGTATAATGAGACCCTGACCCCAGGAGCTTACAGTCTAGAGGTATAATGAGACCCTGACCCCAGGAGCTCACAGTCTAGAGGTATGAGACCCTGACCCCAGGAGCTTACAGTCTAGAGATATAATGAGACCCTGACCCCAGGAGCTTACAGTCTAGGGGTATAATGAGACCCTGACCCCAGGAGCTTACAGTCTAGAGGTATAATGAGACCCTGACCCAAGGAGCTTACAGTCTAGAGATATAATGAGACCCTGACCCCAGGAGCTTACAGTCTAGAGGTATAATGAGACCCTGACCCCAGGAGCTTACAGTCTAGAGGTATGAGACCCTGACCCCAGGAGCTTACAGTCTAGAGATATAATGAGACCCTGACCCCAGGAGCTTACAGTCTAGGGGTATAATGAGACCCTGACCCCAGGAGCTTACAGTCTAGAGGTATAATGAGACCCTGATCCAAGGAGCTTACAGTCTAGAGATATAATGAGACCCTGACCCCAGGAGCTTACAGTCTAGGGGTATAATGAGACCCTGACCCCAGGAGCTTACAGTCTAGAGGTATAATGAGACCCTGACCCAAGGAGCTTACAGTCTAGGGGTAAAATGAGACCCTGACCCAAGGAGCTTACAGTCTAGAGGTATAATGAGACCCTGACCCCAGGAGCTTACAGTCTAGAGGTATAATGAGACCCTGACCCCAGGAGCTTACAGTCTAGAGGTATAATGAGACCCTGACCCCAGGAGCTTACAGTCTAGAGGTATAATGAGACCCTGACCCCAGGAGCTCACAGTCTAGAGGTATGAGACCCTGACCCCAGGAGCTTACAGTCTAGAGATATAATGAGACCCTGACCCCAGGAGCTTACAGTCTAGGGGTATAATGAGACCCTGACCCCAGGAGCTTACAGTCTAGAGGTATAATGAGACCCTGACCCAAGGAGCTTACAGTCTAGAGATATAATGAGACCCTGACCCCAGGAGCTTACAGTCTAGAGGTATAATGAGACCCTGACCCCAGGAGCTTACAGTCTAGAGGTATGAGACCCTGACCCCAGGAGCTTACAGTCTAGAGATATAATGAGACCCTGACCCCAGGAGCTTACAGTCTAGGGGTATAATGAGACCCTGACCCCAGGAGCTTACAGTCTAGGGGTATAATGAGACCCTGACCCCAGGAGCTTACAGTCTAGAGGTATAATGAGACCCTGACCCAAGGAGCTTACAGTCTAGGGGTAAAATGAGACCCTGACCCAAGGAGCTTACAGTCTAGAGGTATAATGAGACCCTGACCCCAGGAGCTTACAGTCTAGAGGTATAATGAGACCCTGACCCCAGGAGCTTACAGTCTAGAGGTATAATGAGACCCTGACCCCAGGAGCTTACAGTCTAGAGATATAATGAGACCCTGACCCCTAGCTTACAGTCTAGAGGTATAATGAGACCCTGACCCCAGGAGCTTACAGTCTAGAGGTATAATGAGACCCTGACCCCAGGAGCTTACAGTCTAGGGGTATAATGAGATCCTGACCCCAGGAGCTTACAGTCTAGCAGTATAATATTATAATATATTGGATGACTCTCCTCTTCTCTCTGCAGACACGACGCTCTCTAGAGGGTCGCATAAAGATGGCCACTGGTGTAAACTGGCATACTGGGAGCACCGGACCCGCGTAGGGCGCCTCTACAATGTCACGGAACCTTCCATACAGATTTTCCATGACCTACCCAAAGGCAGCGGCTTCTGCCTGGGCTTCCTGGGCTCCGAGGCCCGCAATGAGATGGTGAGACGTACGAGGAAGAAGGTCGGCCAGGGCCTGATCCTCAGCCGCGAGCAGGAGGAGGTGTGGGTGTACAACCGCAGCGAACACCCCGTTTTCATCAACTCGCCCACCCTGGCCCCGGTGAATGCCCGCGGGCAGTCTGTACACAAGCTGTTACCCGGTTATTCCATCAAAGTGTTTGACTCTCAGCAAGCGGAAAGAATCTCGAGGTGCTCCGTGCTGGGGGAGGGGCCCTCAGACCTTCGTAGCGTTCGGATCAGCTTTGCCAAGGGCTGGGGGGGCTGCTACTCCCGCCAGTTCATCACATCTTGTCCTTGTTGGCTGGAGATTCTTCTCAGCACCCCAAAATGAGGGGCCAGAGCTGGGGTGAGGGGGTGGGGGGCACGGTCTGTGTCAGGGCCGCCATCAGGGGGGGTACAGGCTGTACACATGTAAGGGGCCCGGAGGTCCCCAGAGGCCTGTATGGCAATCCCTCCCTTTTTTTTTTCTTCTTTCCTTTAACTTTTCTTGTAAGGGGCCCGGAGGTCCCCAGGGGCCCGGATGACAACTCATCTTTTTTTTTGTTTTCCAATTTTTTTTATTTGTTTGTTCTTCGTCAGCACCCAAAGCCCCCCCGACCTTAATTCTCGGGTGGGACATACGCCAGCACCCCCCCCGCGCGATTCGCAGCACCCCCCGCTTCTCAATTGATGGCGGCAGCAAACTGCCCCGGTTCTCTGCTCTGATGGCGAGGGGGCCCAAAATTCCTGATGGCGGCCCTGGTCTGGTCTGTGTGACACCAGAGGAGACCTGAGGTCCTCAGAATCCTTCAATCCTCAATCTGCACCTCTATATCCCCCTAAAGTTCCTCTATGATGACCTTGGTCTGGCCTTTATAATCTGCCTCTCCCTGACCGACTCGCCACCCATGGGCTCCATCGACCGTTGGCCACATACTGCGCCATTTTTGGAAGATTTCGATTTATTGAATGGAGATTGAACTGTCCTCAGGGACTTGCTGCCCATAGTATGAATTCCGATTTCAGTGGTTAAAAGATTCCGATTGGTCGGAAAGTGATGAAAAGGGGTCGTCTGGCTGGCAGTAAGTTTGTGGTCGATCAATCCTGAAAATCAGTAAAGCTAGGAGATCCCGTTCCTTTCATGTTATTGTATGGCCAACATTACCAGCAGGCTCACCGGAGAGTCTCACCGGCTCTATAACAACCAAATGATGGTCACCTTTCCCAACCAGCCACCACAACCTGTGTCTGCTGCCGATAGACATCATCTCTTCCTCTTCCTGATCTGGGATCTCTTACAATACACCGTAAAGTCTCACTGGTTTCAGCTTCATCACTTCTGTTGTACCTTTGAGATAGAGGCTGGTCATCCAACCCAACCCTACGTGAGCTCCATCACCTCTGTTGTACCTCCAAGAAGGAGCCCGGTCGTAAAAAACCAACCCTATGTGAGTTCCATCACCTCTGCTGTGCCTTAAACATGGAGCCAACTGCACCATCACGACCTTACATGATCTTCATCATCTCTGTTGTGCCTTTGATATGGAGCCAACTCCACCATCCCATCCCTACATACTGTAACATCCATCACCACTGTTTTGGCTTTCCCATGTCACCAATTCTACCATCCCAACTCTGTATGACCTCCATCGCCTCTGTTGTGCCATTCTCATGGAGCCATCTCCACTATCCCATCCCTACACAACCTCTATCACCTCTGTTGTGCATTTCCAATGGAGCCATTTCCACCATTCTGATCCTACATGACCCCCATCACCTCTACTGTGCCTTTCCCATGGAGCCAACTCCACCATCCCAACCCTACACAACCTCTATCACCTCTGTTGTGCCTTTCCAATGGAGCCATCTCCACCATTCTGATCCTACATGACCCCCATCACCTCTACTGTGCCTTTCCCATGGAGCCAACTCTACCATCCCAATCCTACATAACATCCATCACCACTGTTTTGCCTTTCCCATGACACCAATTCTACCATCCCAACTCTGTATGACCTCCATCGCCTCTGTTGTGCCATTCTCATCGAGCCATCTCCACTATCCCATCCCTACACAACCTCTATCACCTCTGTTGTGCATTTCCAATGGAGCCATTTCCACCATTCTGATCCTACATGACCCCCATCACCTCTACTGTGCCTTTCCCATGGAGCCAACTCCACCATCCCAACCCTACACAACCTCTATCACCTCTGTTGTGCCTTTCCAATGGAGCCATCTCCACCATTCTGATCCTACATGACCCCATCACCTCTACTGTGCCTTTCCCATGGAGCCAACTCTACCATCCCAACCCTACATAACATCCATCACCGCTGTTTTGCCTTTCCCATGTCACCAATTCTACCATCCCAACTCCGTATGACCTCCATCGCCTCTGTGGTGCCATTCTCATGGAGCCAACTCCACCATCCCATCCCTACACAACCTCTATCACCTCTGTTGTGCCTTTCCAATGGAGCCATCTCCACCATTCTGATCCTACATGACCCCCATCACCTCTACTGTGCCATTCTCATGGAGCCAACTCCACCATCCCAACCCTACACAACCTCTATCACCTCTGTTGTGCCTTTCCAATGGAGCCATCTCCACCATTCTGATCCTACATGACCCCCATCACCTCTACTGTGCCTTTCCCATGGAGCCAACTCCACCATCCCCACCCTACATAACATCCATTACCACTGTTTTGCCTTTCCCATGACACCAATTCTACCATCCCAACTCTGTATGACCTCCATCGCCTCTGTGGTGCCATTCTCATGGAGCCAACTCCACCATCCCATCCCTACACAACCTCTATCACCTCTGTTGTGCCTTTCCAATGGAGCCATCTCCACCATTCTGATTCTACATGACCCCCATCACCTCTATTGTGCCATTCTCATGGAGCCATCTCTACCATCCCATCCCTTCACAACCTCTATCACCTCTGTTGTGCCTTTCCAATGGAGCCATCTCCACCATTCTGATCCTACATGACCCCCATCACCTCTACTGTGCCATTCTCATGGAGCCATCTCTACCATCCCATCCCTACACAACCTCTATCACCTCTGTTGTGCCTTTCCAATGGAGCCATCTCCACCATTCTGATCCTACATGACCCCCATCGCCTCTACTATGCCTTTCCCATGGAGCCATCTCCACCATCCCATCCATCCCTACACAACCTCTATCACCTCTGTTGTGCCTTTCCAATGGAGCCATCTCCACCATTCTGATCCTACATGACCCCCATCACCTCTACTGTGCCATTCTCATGGAGCCATCTCTACCATCCCATCCCTACACAACCTCTATCACCTCTGTTGTGCCTTTCCAATGGAGCCATCTCCACCATTCTGATCCTACATGACCCCCATCACCTCTACTGTGCCTTTCCCATGGAGCCAACTCCACCATCCCAACCCTACACAACCTCTATCACCTCTGTTGTGCCTTTCCAATGGAGCCATCTCCACCATTCTGATCCTACATGACCCCATCACCTCTACTGTGCCTTTCCCATGGAGCCAACTCTACCATCCCAACCCTACATAACATCCATCACCGCTGTTTTGCCTTTCCCATGTCACCAATTCTACCATCCCAACTCCGTATGACCTCCATCGCCTCTGTGGTGCCATTCTCATGGAGCCAACTCCACCATCCCATCCCTACACAACCTCTATCACCTCTGTTGTGCCTTTCCAATGGAGCCATCTCCACCATTCTGATCCTACATGACCCCCATCACCTCTACTGTGCCATTCTCATGGAGCCAACTCCACCATCCCAACCCTACACAACCTCTATCACCTCTGTTGTGCCTTTCCAATGGAGCCATCTCCACCATTCTGATCCTACATGACCCCCATCACCTCTACTGTGCCTTTCCCATGGAGCCAACTCCACCATCCCCACCCTACATAACATCCATTACCACTGTTTTGCCTTTCCCATGACACCAATTCTACCATCCCAACTCTGTATGACCTCCATCGCCTCTGTGGTGCCATTCTCATGGAGCCAACTCCACCATCCCATCCCTACACAACCTCTATCACCTCTGTTGTGCCTTTCCAATGGAGCCATCTCCACCATTCTGATTCTACATGACCCCCATCACCTCTATTGTGCCATTCTCATGGAGCCATCTCTACCATCCCATCCCTTCACAACCTCTATCACCTCTGTTGTGCCTTTCCAATGGAGCCATCTCCACCATTCTGATCCTACATGACCCCCATCACCTCTACTGTGCCATTCTCATGGAGCCATCTCTACCATCCCATCCCTACACAACCTCTATCACCTCTGTTGTGCCTTTCCAATGGAGCCATCTCCACCATTCTGATCCTACATGACCCCCATCGCCTCTACTGTGCCTTTCCCATGGAGCCATCTCCACCATCCCATCCATCCCTACACAACCTCTATCACCTCTGTTGTGCCTTTCCAATGGAGCCATCTCCACCATTCTGATCCTACATGACCCCCATCACCTCTACTGTGCCATTCTCATGGAGCCATCTCTACCATCCCATCCCTTCACAACCTCTATCACCTCTGTTGTGCCTTTCCAATGGAGCCATTTCCACCATTCTGATCCTACATGACCCCCATCACCTCTACTGTGCCTTTCCCATGGAGCCAACTCCACTATCCCAACTCTACATAACATATATCACCTCTGTTGTGCCTTTCCAATGGAGCCATCTCCACCATTCTGATCCTACATGACCCCCATCACCTCTACTGTGCCTTTCCCATGGAGCCAACTCCACCATCCCAACCCTACATAACATCCATCACCACTGTTTTGTCTTTCCCATGGCACCAATTCTACCATCCCAACTCCGTATGACCTCCATCGCCTCTGTTGTGCCATTCTCATGGAGCCAACTCCACCATCCCATCCCTACACAACCTCTATCACCTCTGTTGTGCCTTTCCAATGGAGCCATTTCCACCATTCTGATCCTACATGACCCCCATCACCACTACTGTGCCTTTCCCATGGAGCCATCTCCACCATCCCAACTCTACACAACCTCTATCACCTCTGTTGTGCCTTTCCAATGGAGCCATTTCCACCATTCTGATCCTACATGACCCCCATCACCACTACTGTGCCTTTCCTATGGAGCCATCTCCACCATCCCAACCCTACACAACCTCTATCACCTCTGTTGTGCCTTTCCAATGGAGCCATTTCCACCATTCTGATCCTACATGACCCCCATCACCACTACTGTGCCTTTCCCATGGAGCCATCTTCACCATCCCAACCCTACACAACCTCTATCACCTCTGTTGTGCCTTTCCAATGGAGCCATTTCCACCATTCTGATCCTACATGACCCCCATCACCTCTACTGTGCCTTTCCCATGGAGCCAACTCCACCATCCCATCCCATGGGGGGGTCAGGGAGGTGGTATCTTACATTACGGAGTCATAGACATACAGCGGGTACATCTCCATCTCCATTCATTGGGACCCATCTAGAAAGACCGCCAAGATAATTGACTCTCATTCTAATACACGCCCTTCTGATTAACGTAACCCTCAGTTACTGATTTCTTCCCCTCAAAAAAAAGTATAAAAATGAAAAACTGGAAAACAAAATTCCTCAAGAAAAGTCTCCTTTCCCATTTCCCTGCAGATGAAGGATGACGCCTGATCTGGAGTGGAGTCACTTTTCAGAGGAACTGTGATCTAATAAAAGTCTTTACAGATTGGCCGATTGTGTGAAAACTGATCTTGCCCCCTTGGTGGAAGTTTGGGGAGAAGGAGGCGAGGAATGACTCAGGACATTCGGGTGAAGCTGCAGGATGTTTGACTATTCAGCTTCCCTCTGCTGGGAATTTACATGGTGGAGCTCTACTGCCATCTGCTGGGCATTAGTGTAACAGCATCACCCAGATACAGTTATTGTAGCTTTATAGCTTTATTGGATTTTTTTATACTAAGTTGAGCTGCAAAGTGGGGGGTCAGGGAGTATGGTGACCACGTGTCCCGGATTGCCCGGGACAGTCCCGCATTTTGCAGTTCTGTCCCGGGCACCTTCATTCCAGGACAATACAGTGTCCCGGAATCAAACTGACACAGCCTCCCCCCCCCCCCCCGGGCCAATCTGATGCCCCCAAAAAGGCCGCCACATCACCCCTTTACTCACTGACAGTACTTGTCCTGGTCGGGAATGCCTGGAGGAGCACAATCCCCGCCCCCTGCTTGTGATTGGAGAAATCATAAATCCTGCCTCTTGTGTCCACAAGCTGATTTTTAGAAAGGGAGGGTGTCCCTGAATGGTAGTTTGGAAATGTGGTCAACCTATCAGGGAGGGAACCCCAGGATAGTGAGGGGGGTCAGTGAGGGAACGCAAGGATAGTGGGGGGTCAGGGAGGGAACGTCAGGGAAGTGGGGGGCCAGGGAGGGAATCCCGGGATAGTGGGGGGGTCAGGGAGGAAATGTCAGGGAAGTGGGGGATCAGGTAGGGAACGTCAGAGAAGTGGGGGGTCAGGGAGGGAATCCCAGGATAGTGGGGGATCAGGGAGGGAACGTCAGAGAAGTGGGTAGTCAGGGAAGTGGGGGGTCAGAGAGGGAATCCCAGGATAGTGGAGGGTCATGGAGGGAACGTCAGGGAAGTGGGGGGTCAGGGAGGGAATCCCAGGATAGTGGGGGATCAGGGAGGGAACATCAAAGAAGTGGGTGGTCAGGGAAGTGGGGGGTCAGAGAGGGAATCCCAGGATAGTGGAGGGTCATGGAGGGAACGTCAGGGAAGTGGGGGGTCAGGGAGGGAATCCCAGGATATTGGGGGGTCATGGAGGGAACATCAGGGAAGTGGGGGGTCAGGGAGGGAACGCCAGGATAGTGGGGGGGGGTCATGGAGGGAACGTCAGGGAAGTGGGAGGTCAGGGAGGGAATCCCAGGATAGTGGGGGGTCGTGGAGGGAACGTCAGGGAGGGAACGTCAGGATAGTGGGGGGTCATGGAGGGAACATCAGGGAAGTGGGGGGTCAGGGAGGGAATCCCAGGATAGTGGGGGGTCATGGAGGGAACATTAGGGAAGTGGGGGGTCAGGGAGGGAACGCGAGGATAGTGTGCAGGGGGTCATGGAGGGAACGTCAGGGAAGTGGGGGGTCAGGGAGGGAATCCCAGGATAGTGGGGGGTCATGGAGGGAACGTCAGGGAGGGAACGCCAGGATAGTGGGGGGTCATGAAGGGAACGTCAGGGAAGTGGGGGGTCAGGGAGGGAATGTCAGGGAAGTGGGGGGGTCAGGCAGGGAATCCCAGGATAGTTGGGGGTCAGGGAGGGAATCCCAGGATAGTGGGGGGGATCAGGGAGGGAACGTCAGGGAAGTAGGGGGTCAGGGAGGGAATGTCAGGGAATGGGGGGTCAGGGAGGGAACCCCAGGATAGTGGGGGGTCAGGGAGGAAACCCCAGGATAGTGGGGGGGGGGGTCAGTATTGTGACACTGAAACTGCTACACTGAAGCTGCACCTTAAATCCTGTACAAGTCCAACACTTTATAAAGCAGTGTATGTAATCTGATCTCCCCGCTAGTCTTACCATGTTTGTATTGTTTGGAAACTAGATACTGGAAATTGTTGGTGGTCACATGACCCAGCTAAAGCTTAGCTGATGTGGCCCCCCAGTGATTGTTCTGGGGGGGGGGGCGGTAATTACAGAAGGACGCAGACTAAGCCCCCCCCCCAATGCAGGAAAGGAAGGTGAATGTCGCTCAGACAGATTGCTGGTTTGGTGATGAAGATAATCAGAGTGAGTTTTGGGGGTGACAGGCGGGTGTGAGGCCCAGTGATCAGGAATAGGGGTCATACTGGTCCCAGTTTGTATTGGTGTTGGTGATGGGATGTGTAAGTGGTAAGAATGTAGAGAAGGGTGAGTGTATGTCATTGTATGGGGGGGGGGCACCCTGATAAGGTGAAGAAGGTGGGAACGGGAGGTGGAGAAGGGGGAGAGAGGGATAAAGAGAGGGAGAGAAGGAGAGATTAAAGGGGGGGGGGAGGAGAGATGGGGAGCAGGTTATGAAAGATGAGGGAAGAGAGAGAAATGGAGGACAGGAGAGTGGGATTGGAGGGGGGCGGGTAGAGAAGGAGAGAAAGGGGGAGAAGGTGAGATGGAGGAAATGGGGGGATGGTATATGAGGAAGTAGAAGGGGAGATGGGGGGGATAGAGAGGGCGAAAGAAGAGATGGGGAGAATGAGTAGTAGGAGAGATGGGGGGGGGTGAAGGGTAAGAGTTTGGGGATGGGGGATAGAGAAGGAGAGGGGGAAGAGTTCCGGTGGGGGGGGGGCCATGGAGAGGGAGAGGAGTAAAAGATTGGAGAGGGGGAGGAGAGGGGAAAGAGATGGGGGGGATGAAGGAGAGGGGAAAGAGATCTGGGGGGGGAGAAGGAGAGGAGGAAGAGATCTGAGGGGGGGAAAGAAGGAAGAGATTTGGGGGGGAGGGGAGAAGGAGAGGTGGATGAGATGGGGGGGCATGGAGAGGGAGAGGAGGAAAAGATTGGAGGGGGGGAGAGGGAGAGGAGGAAGGGATGTGGGGGGGAGAAAGAGAGGTGGAAGAGATCTGAGGGGGGAAGAAGGAAGAGATTTGGGGGGGGGGGAGAAGGAGAGGTGGAAGAGATTTGGGGGGGGGAAGGAGAGGTGGAAGAGATCTGGGGGGGGGAAGAAGGAAGAGATTTGGGGGGGAGAAGGAGAGGTGGAAGAGATTTGGGGGGGGGAAAGGAGAGGTGGAAGAGATCTGGGGGGGGGGAGAAGGAGAGGAGGAAAAGATCTGAGGGGGGGAAGAAGGAAGAGATTTGGGGGGGGAAGGAGAGGTGGAAGAGATTTGGGGGGGGGAAGAAGAAAGAGATTTGGGGGGGGGAGAAGGAGAGGTGGAAGAGATTTGGGGGTGGAAGGAGAGGTGGAAGAGATCTGGGGGGGGGGGGGAGAAGGAGAGGAGGAAAAGATCTGAGGGGGGGGAAGAAGGAAGAGATTTGGGGGGGGGGAAGGAGAGGTGGAAGAGATCTGGGGGGGGAAGAAGGAAGAGATTTGGGGGGGGGGAGAAGGAGAGGTGGAAGAGATTTGGGGGGGGGAAGGAGAGGTGGAAGAGATCTGGGGGGGGAGAAGGAGAGGAGGAAAAGATCTGAGGGGGGAAGAAGGAAGAGATTGGGGGGGGGAAGGAGAGGTGGAAGAGATTTGGGGGGGGGAAGGAGAGGTGGAAGAGATCGGGGGGTGGTGGAGAAGGAGAGGAGGAAAAGATTGGAGGGGGGGAGAAGGAGAGGAGGAGGGGGTGTGGGGGGGAGAGGGGAAGAGATTGGGGGGGGTGGTGGAGAGGGAGAGGAAGAAAAGATTGGAGGGGGAGGAGGAGAGGGGGAAGAGATGGGGGGGGGCGTGGAGAGGGAGAGGAGAAAAAGATTGGAGGGGGAGGAGGAGAGGGGGAAGAGATGGGGGGGGGTAGAGATAGATATAAAATGAGATTAAAAATCCAAGTTTCCCTTTAAAACAAAGGTGTGCGGTCGGTGGTTACCGGCGGCGATGGCGTTTGAAGTGGACCTGTCATATGAACACAATAAAAGCTCCAATTCCCGCCAGAAGCCGCAGCGCCGTCATACTCTTTTGTGGCCACAAGGTGGCGGAGTGGAGCTGCTCACTGTCACTCTATACAGTAATAGAATCCTTATTATGGGCGGAGTTATGTCTTATATCCACATTATTATTATTATTATTATTATTATTTATATCATTTTATGGGGGAAATGAAGTACAGAACATATATGATCTTTTTATAACGGGGAAATAATATTTAATATATATAAGTGTCTTATAAAATAATCAAATCGGAGCGGAAATATTTTATTCTCACCGCCGCGCTCCGCGTCATGTGACCTTTATAACTCGTAATCAACAACGCTAACATTTGTTTCTATTTTTTTTTTTTATGTCATTTCTAATCCTTTAAATTTTGTAATTGTGTATTATTTTGTAACCAAAAAATTGTGTCTTTCTGAGAAATTGTAGCGCGGGGCTAATCACGTGACCTCTCACGTGACCTCTGATGTGACAAATCATGTGACCTCTCACGTGACCTCTGATGTGACCTCTCACGTGACCTCTGATGTGACAAATCATGTGACCTCTCACGTGACCTCTGATGTGACCTCTCACGTGGCGCTCTGTATGGCGACATTTCCATTAAATTATTATATTCAGAGAGTGTGCGTGATTCTTGGGGGGGCGGGGTTTGTGATACGGTGAATACAGGAAGGGGGCCTGGAGCACAAGAGCTTACAATCTAGAACATTTGGGGGAATGGAGGAGGAGGGGGAGGGGGCCACGGACAGGCCATGCGATGCTGCAGATCTGAAGCCGGTTCTTGTTTGATGGGGCCCCATAGCAAAACCACTAAGGGGCCCCTCCCATCCCCTAATTTATAAGGCAATGCCTTTATGGGTACAGAATGTGAATCCTCTTCATGGAATTGTATGGAGCTTCCCGAATCCCAAAGTTTTGTCTGAACGCCGTTGTTATGTCCGTGAATTGTTGTTCTCTTAGTCAGCTCCGCCGGGCCCCCCTGGGTTTCCGGGCCCCATAGAAATCATAGGGTCTGCTATGGGTAGAGTTAGGTCTTTGGGTCTTGTAATCGGGTTTTGGGGTCTAATTTTATAATGTGGGGGGGGTCACATAAATACAGGGGGAGCAAATGTCCAACAAAAAGCTACAGGTACCCCTCCCCCCAACCCCTCCCCCCAACTCCTCCCACGACACAAAGAGAGCATTATCATAATATGAGATATAGGACAATAAATTATTATTAAATCCTATTACATATAATAAACTGTGATAATGTTATTTTAATTATATTTACTTTTACTATAATAAAAATAATAATATTACTAAATAATTGATATTAATACAATGTATGTGACAAAAGTAAGTACACCCCTCACATTATATAATCTTTTCTTGTATCTTTTCATGTGACAACACTGAAGAAATGACACTTTGCTACAATGTAAAGTAGTGAGTGTACAGCTTGTATAATGGTGTAAATTTCCTCTCCCCTCAAAATAACTCAACACACAGCCATTAATGTCTAAACCACTGGCAACAAATAAATATATTTATTTTAAAGTTACGTGTTTATATTTATTTTATTATTTATTTATATTTATTTATTTTATTTATTTATTTATATTTATTTTATTATTTATTTATATTTATTTTATTTATATTTATTTTATTATTTATATTTATTTTATTGATATTTATTTTTTATTTTATTTATTTTTTATTTGTTATATAATATATTTATAAAGTAGTGAGTGTACAGCCGGTATAACGGTGTAAATTTGCTGTGCCCTCAAAAATAGCTCAACACACAGCCATTAATGTGTAAACCGCTGGCAACAAAAGTCAGTACACCCCTAAGTGAAAATGTCCAAATTGGGCCCAATTAGCCATTTTCCCTCCCCGGTGTCATGTGACTGGTTAGTGTTACAAGGTCTCAGGTGAGGTAAATTTGGTGTTATCGCTCTCACTCTCTCATACTGGTCCCTGGAAGTACAACATGGCACCTCATGGCAAAGAACTCTCTGAGGATCTGAAGAAAAGAATTGTTGCTCTACATAAAGATGGCCGAAGCTATAAGAAGATCACCAAGACCCTAAAACTGAGCTGCAGCACGGTGGTGAAGACCATCCAGCGGTATAACAGGACAGGTTCCCCTCAGAACAGGCCTCGCCATGGTCCACCAAAGAAGTTGAGGTCACGTGCTCAGCGTCATATCCAGAGGTTGTCTTTGGGAAATAGACGTATGAGTGCTGCCAGCATTGCTGCAGAGGGTGAAGGGGTGGGGGAGGGGTCAGCCTGTCAGTGCTCAGACCATACGCCGCACACTGCATCAAATTGGGCTGCATGGCTGTCGTCCCAGAAGGAAGACTTCTAAAGATGAGGCACAAGAAAGACAAGCAGACTAAGGACATGGATTACTGGAACCCTGTCCTGTGGTCTGATGAGACCAAGATAAACGTATTTGGTGTCAGATGGTGTCAGGCGTGTGTGGTGACAACCAGGTGAGGAGGACTAAGACAAGTGTGTCTTCCCTACAGTCAGGCATGGTGGGGGGAGGGTCATGATCTGGGGCTGCATGAGTGCTGCCGGCACTGGGGGGCTACAGATCATTGAGGGAACCATGAATGCCAACATGTACTGTGACATACTGAAGCAGAGCATGATCCCCTCCCTTCAGAGACTGGACCGCAGGGTAGTATTCCAACATGATAATCACCCCAAACACACCTCCAAGACCACCACTGCCTTGCTAAAGAGGCTGAGGGTAAAGGTGATGGACTGGCCAAGCATGTCTCCAGACCTAAACCCTATTGATCATCTGTGGGGGATCCTCAGAGGGAAGGTGGAGGAGTGCAAGGTCTCCAACATCCACCAGCTCTGTGATGTCGTCATGGGGGAGGGGAAGAGGACTCCGGTGGACACCTGTGAAGTTCTGGTGACCTCCATGCCCAAGAGGGTTAAGGCAGTGCTGGAAAATAATGGCGGCCACACAAAATATTCACACTTTGGGCCCAATTTGGACATTTTCACTTAGGGGTGTCCTGACTTTTAATAATATAATAAATAATAATATAATATTATTATTATTGTATTATAAACATTGGATACTCTTATGGGGCATTATAGATATTGGCCCCCATGTCATGGGGGTGTACCAATAGGGCGGACTCATCTTTAATAGGCTATCAATGAGGAGAGGCGGGGCATTTATTCATTCTAGCAGAGGCAGGGAGGGGCCTGCGCCCCAATATACATAACCAAGCGGACTGGTGAAGGGGATTGATGATCGGCTGACTTCATCCATCCTCAGGTGGGATTTTTGGAAGCTCAGAAGGGAAGAATTTGGTGACAATATTCTGGCGGTTGTCAGCCGGCTCGGAGTGTGCAATGCTCGGCAGGAAGCAGAGATTTCACAATCTGCGGCCTCCTCCATGTCAGCTGAAGTTCCCGGAGGCTGAAAGGGGATCTGAAAACACACAGACGGCCAGTGCCGGCCTCCTGCTGAAAATGCCAAATTCCTGGCACATGTCCCCGGCTGGCTTCAACACCGCACAGCGATGGAGGCGACATTCACTGCTGGTACTTCCCTGCTCCGCCCCCTGACCCAAGAAAACTACGTCTATCCGGAGCTCTGATTTTGTTCTATGACAGAGACTCAGAAATCGAGAGACAGCCAGGCAACTGGTATTTCCATCAGGGCCACAGATTTAATGAAAGACAATAAATAGTATGTAGACGTTACGACAGGATATCAGCTGGTCGCACATTCGGGGGGGGGGGAGGAGATTTCCCACCAAACGCAAACTATCACCTGTCCCGGACGAGCCCCCAATAACCCGTCATACTACATCCCGAAATCCCACAAAATGTCCATTTATATCAAAACCATCAAAGTATTTCTGGTGTACAGAAGTCACATGACCATGAGGTTCAAGGAGGAGCTCAAATGCTGAGCAATGAAGGCCAAGGACCCAACATTTCCAGGAGCGATAGTGCCCCTTTTCTCAAGGAGAACCTTGTGTACCCCAAAACATTGGGGTCCTTGGCCCTCATCCCTCACTTCCTGAGTACTTACAGTGCCCAGTGTTCCCTGCACTCCTTAATACTCACAACGTACTCAGTTCTCCTTGGTACTCACAGTTTTACTCAGTACACCTCAGTTCTCATAAGGCCCTCAATACTACTCAGTACTCCCAGTGCTCTAGGTACTCCTTGATACTCACATTGCCCTCAGTACTCCTCAGTACTCACAGTGTCCTCAGTACACCCCAGTTCTCATAAGGCCCTCAATACTACTCGGTACTCAAATTGCCCTCTAAATTCCTCAGTACTCACATTACCCTCAGTACTCCTCGGTACTCACAGCACTCTCAGTACTTCTCGGTACTCACATTGTCCTCAGTACTCCTCAGTACACACATTGCCCTAGGAACTACTCAGTACTCACATTTTCCTCAGTACTCCTCAGTACACACATTGCCCTCAGTACTCACATTGCCCTAGGAACTCCTCAGTACTCACATTTTCCTCAGTACTCCTCAGTACACACTCTGCCCTCAGTACTCCTCAGTACTCACATTGCCCTAGGAACTCCTCAGTACTCACATTTCCCTCAATACTTCTCAGTACTCACACTGCCCTCAGTACTTCTCAGTACTCACATTGCCCTCAGTACTCCTCGGTACTCACATTGCCCTCAGTACTCCTCAGTACTCACATTGCCCTCAGTACTCCTCGGTACTCACATTGTCCTCAGTACTCACACCACTCTCAGTACTCCTTAGTACTCACAGGTCTCTCAGTACTCCTCGTTACTCACATTGCCCTCAGTACTCCTCAGTACTCACATTGCCCTCAGTACTCCTCAGTACTCACATTGCCCTCAGTACTCCTCGGTACTCACATTGCCCTCAGTACTCACATTGCCCTCAGTACTCCTCAGAACTCACATTGCCCTCAGTACTCCTCGGTACTCACATTGCCCTCAGTACTTCTCAGTACTCACATTGCCCTCAGTACTCCTCAGTACTCACATTGCCCTCAGTATTCCTCGGTACTCACATTGCCCTCAGTACCTTCCGGTGCCCACATTGCCCTCAGTACTCCTCAGTACTCACATTGCCCTCAGTACTCATTAGTACTCACACCCCTCTCAGTACTCCTTGGCCCTCAGTACTCAGTACTCACATTGCCCTCAGTACTCCTCGGTACTCACATTGCCCTCAGTACTCCTCGGTACCCACATTGCCCTCAATACTACTCGGTACTCACATTGCCCTCAATACTACTCGGTACTCACATTGCCCTCTGAATTCCTCGGTACTCACATTCCCCTCAGTACTCCTCGGTACTCACAGCGCTCTCAGTACTCCTCGGTACTCACATTGTCCTCAGTACTCCTCAGTACACACATTGCCCTCAGTACTCACATTGCCCTAGGAACTCCTCAGTACTCACATTTCCCTCAGTACTCCTCAGTACACACATTGCCCTCAGTACTCCTCGGTACTCACATTGCCCTCAGTACTCTTCAGTACTCACATTAGCCTCAGTACTCCTCGGTACTCATATTGCCTCAGAACTCCTCGGTACTCACATTGCCCTCAGTACTCAAATTGCTATCAGTACTCCTCAGTACATACCTTGCCCTCAGTACTCAGTACTCACATTGCCCTCAGTACTCCTCAGTACTCACATTGCCCTCAGTACTCCTCTGTACTCACATTGCCCTCAGTACTCCTCTGTACTCACATTGTCCTCAGTACTCACACCACTCTCAGTACTCCTTAGTACTCACAGGTCTCTCAGTACTCCTCGTTACTCACATTGCCCTCAGTACTCCTCAGTACTCACATTGCCCTCAGTACTCCTCAGTACTCACATTGCCCTCAGTACTCCTCGGTACTCACATTGCCCTCAGTACTCACATTGCCCTCAGTACTCCTCGGTACTCACATTGCCCTCAGTACTTCTCAGTACTCACATTGCCCTCAGTACTCCTCAGTACTCACATTGCCCTCAGTATTCCTCGGTACTCACATTGCCCTCAGTACCTCCCGGTGCCCACATTGCCCTCAGTACTCCTCAGTACTCACATTGCCCTCAGTACTCATTAGTACTCACACCCCTCTCAGTACTCCTTGGCCCTCAGTACTCACATTGCCCTCAGTACTCCTCAGTACTCACATTGCCCTCAGTACTCCTCGGTACCCACATTGCCCTCAATACTACTCGGTACTCACATTGCCCTCAATACTACTCGGTACTCACATTGCCCTCTGAATTCCTCAGTACTCACATTCCCCTCAGTACTCCTCAGTACTCACAGCGCTCTCAGTACTTCTCGGTACTCACATTGTCCTCAGTACTCCTCAGTACACACATTGCCCTCAGTACTCACATTGCCCTAGGAACTCCTCAGTACTCACATTTCCCTCAGTACTCTTCAGTACTCACATTGCCCTCAGTACTCCTCGGTACTCATATTGCCTCAGAACTCCTCGGTACTCACATTGCCCTCAGTACTCAAATTGCTATCAGTACTCCTCAGTACATACCTTGCCCTCAGTACTCAGTACTCACATTGCCCTCAGTACTCCTCAGTACTCACATTGCCCTCAGTACTCCTCGGTACTCACATTGCCCTCAGTACTTCTCAGTACTCACATTGCCCTCAGTACTCCTCAGTACTCACATTGCCCTCAGTATTCCTCGGTACTCACATTGCCCTCAGTACCTCCCGGTGCCCACATTGCCCTCAGTACTCCTCAGTACTCACATTGCCCTCAGTACTCATCAGTACTCACACCCCTCTCAGTACTCCTTGGCCCTCAGTACTCAGTACTCACATTGCCCTCAGTACTCCTCGGTACTCACATTGCCCTCAGTACTCCTCGGTACTCACATTGCCCTCAATACTACTCGGTACTCACATTGCCCTCAATACTACTCGGTACTCACATTGCCCTCTGAATTCCTCGGTACTCACATTCCCCTCAGTACTCCTCGGTACTCACAGCGCTCTCAGTACTTCTCGGTACTCACATTGTCCTCAGTACTCCTCAGTACACACATTGCCCTCAGTACTCACATTGCCCTAGGAACTCCTCACATTGTCCTCAGTACTTCTCAGTACACACATTGCCCTCAGTACTCCTCGGTACTCACATTGCCCTCAGTACTCTTCAGTACTCACATTGCCCTCAGTACTCCTCGGTACTCATATTGCCTCAGAACTCCTCGGTACTCACATTGCCCTCAGTACTCAAATTGCTATCAGTACTCCTCAGTACATACCTTGCCCTCAGTACTCAGTACTCACATTGCCCTCAGTACTCCTCAGTACTCACATTGCCCTCAGTACTCCTCTGTACTCACACCACTCTCAGTACTCCTTAGTACTCACAGGTCTATCAGTATTCCTCGTTACTCACATTGCCCTCAGTACTCCTCAGTACTCACATTGCCCTAGGAACTCCTCAGTACTCACATTTTCCTCAGTACTTCTCAGTACTCACACAATGCCCTCAGTACTCACATTGCCCTAGGAACTCCTCAGTACTCACATTTTTCTCAGTACTCCTCAGTACACACATTGCCCTCAGTACTCCTCAGTACTCACATTTTCCTCAGTACTTCTCAGTACTCACACTGCCCTCAGTACTCCTCGGTACTCACATTGCCCTCAGTACTCCTCGGTACTCACATTTCCCTCAGTACTCCACAGTACTCACATTGCACTCAGTACTCCTCGGTACTCACATTGTCCTCAGTACTCACACCACTCTCAGTACTCCTCGTTACTCACATTGCCCTCAGTACTCCTCAGTACTCACATTGCCCTCAGTACTCCTCAGTACTCACATTGCCCTCAGTACTCCTTGGTACTAACATTGCCCTCAGTACTCCTCAGTACTCACATTGCCCTCAGTACTCCTTGGTAATCACATTGCCCTCAGTACTCACATTGCCCTCAAAACTCCTCAGTACTCACATTGCCCTCAGTACTCACATTGCCCTCAGTACTCCTCGGTACTCACATTGCCCTCAGTACTCCTCAGTACTCACATTGCCCTAGGAACTCCTCAGTACTCACATTTCCCTCAGTACTTCTCAGTACTCACACTGCCCTCAGTACTCTTCGGTACTCACATTGCCCTCAGTACTCCTTGGTACTCACATTGCCCTCAGTACTCCTCAGTACTCACATTGCCCTCAGTACTCCTCGGTACTCACATTGCCCTTAGTACTCCTCAGTACTCACACCACTCTCAGTACTCCTTAGTACTCACAGGTCTCTCAGTACTCCTCGTTACTCACATTGCCCTCAGTACTCCTCAGTACTCACATTGCCCTCAGTACTCCTCAGTAATCACATTGCCCTCAGTACTCCTCGGTACTCACATTGCCCTCAGTACTCCTCAGTACTTACATTGTCCTCAGTATTCCTCGGTACTCACATTGCCCTCAGTACTTCTCGGTGCCCACATTGCCCTCAGTACTCACATTGCCCTCAGTACTCATCAGTACTCACATCCTTCTCAGTACTCCTTGGTACTCACAGCTCTCTCAGTACTCCTCGTTACTCACATTGCCCTCAGTACTCCTCAGTACTCACATTGCCCTCAGTACTCCTCAGTACTCACATTGCCCTCAGTACTCCTCAGTACTCACAATGCCCTCAGTACTCCTCGGTACTCACATTGCCTCAGAACTCCTCGGTACTCACACTGCCCTCAGTACTCCTCAGTACTCACATTGCCCTCAGTACTCCTCGGTACTCACATTGCCCTAGGAACTCCTCAGTACTCACATTTCCCTCAGTACTTCTCAGTACTCACACTGCCCTCAGTACTCCTCGGTACTCACATTGCCCTCAGTACTCCTTGGTACTCACATTGCCCTCAGTACTCCTCAGTACTCACATTGCCCTCAGTACTCCTCGGTACTCACATTGCCCTTAGTACTCCTCAGTACTCACACCACTTTCAGTACTCCTTAGTACTCACAGGTCTCTCAGTACTCCTCGTTACTCACATTGCCCTCAGTACTCCTCAGTACTCACATTGCCCTCAGTACTCCTCAGTAATCACATTGCCCTCTGTACTCCTCGGTACTCACATTGCCCTCAGTACTCCTCGGTACTCACATTGTCCTCAGTACTTCTCAGTACTCACATTGCCCTCAGTACTCCTCAGGACTTACATTGTCCTCAGTATTCCTCTGTACTCACATTGCCCTCAGTACTTCTCGGTGCCCACATTGCCCTCAGTACTCACATTGCCCTCAGTACTCATCAGTACTCACATCCTTCTCAGTACTCCTTGGTACTCACAGCTCTCTCAGTACTCCTCGTTACTCACATTGCCCTCAGTACTCCTCAGTACTCACATTGCCCTCAGTACTCCTCAGTACTCACATTGCCCTCAGTACTCCTCAGTACTCACAATGCTCTCAGTACTCCTCGGTACTCACATTGCCTCAGAACTCCTCGGTACTCACACTGCCCTCAGTACTCCTCAGTATTCACATTGCCCTCAGTTCTCAGTACTTAAATTGCCCTCAGTACTCCTCGGTACTCACATTGCCCTCAGTACTCCTCGGTACTCACATTGCCCTCAGTACTCCTGAGTACTCACATTGCCCTCAGTACTCCTCAGTACTCACATTGCCCTCAATACTACTCGGTACTCACATTGCCCTTTGAATTCCTCGGTACTCACATTCCCCTCAGTACTCCTCGGTACTCACAGCGCTCTCAGTACTTCTCGGTACTCACATTGTCCTCAGTACTCCTCAGTACACGCATTTCCCTCAGTACTCCTCAGTACACACATTGCCCTCAGTACTCCTCAGTACTCACATTGCCCTAGGAACTCCTCAGTACTCACATTTCCCTCAGTACTTCTCAGTACTCACACTGCCCTCACTTCTCTTTGGTACTCACATTGCCCTCAGTACTCCTCGGTACTCACATTGCCCTCAGTACTCCTCAGTACTCACATTGCCCTCAGTACTCCTCGGTACTCACATTGCCCTCAGTACTCCTCGGTACTCACATTGCCCTCAGTACTCCTTAGTACTCACATTGCCCTCAGTACTCCTCGGTACTCACATTGTCCTCAGTACTCACACCACTCTCAGTACTCCTTAGTACTCACAGGTCTCTCAGTACTCCTCGCTACTCACATTGCCCTCAGTACTCCTCAGTACTCACATTGCCCTCAGTACTCCTCGGTACTCACATTGCCCTCAGTACTCACATTGCCCTCAATACTCCTCAGTACTCACATTGCCCTCAGTACTTCTCAGTGCTCACATTGCCCTCAGTATTCCTCGGTACTCACATTGCCCTCAGTACTTCTCGGTACCCACATTGTCCTCAGTACTCCTCAGTACTCACATTTCCCTCAGTACTCCTAAGTACTCACATTTCCCTCAGTACTCCTCAGTATTCACATCGCCCTCAGTACTCAGTACTTACATTGCCCTCAGTACTCCTCGGTACTCACATTGCCCTCAGTACTCCTGAGTACTAACATTTCCCTCAGTACTCCTCAATACACACATTGCCCTCAGTACTCCTCAGTACTCACATTGCTCTCAGTACTTCTCAGTACTTACACTGCCCTCAGTTCTCTTTGGTACTCACATTGCCCTCAGTACTCATCGGTACTCACATTGCCCTCAGTACTCCTCAGTACTCACATTGCCCTCAGTACTCCTTGGTACTCACATTGTCCCCAGAACTCACACCACTCTCAGTTCTCCTTAGTACTCACAGCTCTCTCAGTACTCCTCGTTACTCACATTATCCTCAGTACTCCTCAGTACTCACATTGCCTTCAGTACTCCTCAGTACTCACATTGCCCTCAGTACTCCTCGGTACTCACATTGCCCTCGGTACTCACATTGCCCTCAGTACTCCTCAGTACTCACATTTCCCTCAGTACTTCTCAGTACTCACACTGCCCTCAGTACTCCTCGGTACTCACATTGCCCTCAGTACTCCTTGGTACTCACATTGCCCTCAGTACTCCTCAGTACTCACATAGCCCTCAGTACTCCTCGGTACTCACATTGCCCTCAGTACTCCTCAGTACTCACACCACTCTCAGTACTCCTTAGTACTCACAGGTCTCTCAGTACTCCTCGTTACTCACATTGCCCTCAGTTCTCCTCAGTACTCACATTGCCCTCAGTACTCCTTGGTACTCACATTGCCCTCAGTACTCACATTACCCTCAGTACTCCTAAGTACTCACATTGCCCTCAGTACTCCTCGGTACTCACATTGCCCTCAGTACTTCTCAGTACTTACATTGACATCAGTACTCCTCAGTACTCACATTGTCTTCAGTATTCCTCAGTACTCACATTGCCCTCAGTACATCTCAGTGCCCACATTGCCCTCAGTAATTCTCAGTACTCACATTGCCCTCAGTACTCCTCAGTACTCACAATGCCCTCAGTACTCCTCGGTACTCACATTGCCTCAGAACTCCTCAGTACTCACATTGCCCTCAGTACTCCTCAGTATTCACATTGCCCTCAGTACTCAGTACTTACATTGCCCTCAGTACTCCTCAGTACTCACATTGCCCTCAGTACTCCTCGGTACTCACATTGCCCTCAGTACTCCTGAGTACTCACATTGCCCCCAGTACTCCTCAGTACTCACATTGCCCTCAATACTACTCGGTACTCACATTGCCCTCTGAATTCCTCGATACTCACATTCCCCTCAGTACTCCTCGGTACTCACAGCGCTCTCAGTACTTCTCGGTACTCACATTGTCCTCAGTACTCCTCAGTACACGCATTTTCCTCAGTACTCCTCAGTACACACATTGCCCTCAGTACTCCTCAGTACTCACATTGCCCTAGGAACTCCTCAGTACTCACATTTCCCTCAGTACTTCTCAGTACTCACACTGCCCTCAGTACTCCTCGGTACTCACATTGCCCTCAGTACTCCTCGGTACTCACATTGCCCTCAGTACTCCTTAGTACTCACATTGCCCTCAGTACTCCTCGGTACTCACATTGTCCTCAGTACTCACACCACTCTCAGTACTCCTTAGTACTCACAGGTCTCTCAGTACTCCTCGCTACTCACATTGCCCTCAGTACTCCTCAGTACTCACATTGCCCTCAGTACTTCTCAGTGCTCACATTGCCCTCAGTATTCCTCGGTACTTACATTGCCCTCAGTACTTCTCGGTACCCACATTGTCCTCAGTACTCCTCGGTACTCACATTTCCCTCAGTACTCCTCAGTACTCACATTTCCCTCAGTACTCCTCAGTATTCACATTGCCCTCAGTACTCAGTACTTACATTGCCCTCAGTACTCCTCGGTACTCACATTGCCCTCAGTACTCCTGAGTACTAACATTTCCCTCAGTACCCCTCAATACACACATTGCCCTCAGTACTCCTCAGTACTCACATTGCCCTAGGAACTCCTCAGTACTCACATTACCCTCAGTACTTCTCAGTACTTACACTGCCCTCAGTTCTCTTTGGTACTCACATTGCCCTCAGTACTCCTCGGTACTCACATTGCCCTCAGTACTCCTCAGTACTCACATTGCCCTCAGTACTCCTCGGTACTCACATTGTCCCCAGTACTCACACCACTCTCAGTTCTCCTTAGTACTCACAGGTCTCTCAGTACTCCTCGTTACTCACATTGCCCTCAGTACTCCTCAGTACTCACATTGCCTTCAGTACTCCTCAGTACTCACATTTCCTCAGTACTCCTCGGTACTCACATTGCCCTCGGTACTCACATTGCCCTCAGTACTCCTCAGTACTCACATTTCCCTCAGTACTTCTCAGTACTCACACTGCCCTCAGTACTCCTCGGTACTCACATTGCCCTCAGTACTCCTTGATACTCACATTGCCCTCAGTACTCCTCAGTACTCACATTGCCCTCAGTACTCCTCGGTACTCACATTGCCCTCAGTACTCCTCAGTACTCACACCACTCTCAGTGCTCCTTAGTACTCACAGGTCTCTCAGTACTCCTCGTTACTCACATTGCCCTCAGTTCTCCTCAGTACTCACATTGCCCTCAGTACTCCTTGGTACTCACATTACCCTCAGTACTCACATTGCCCTTAGTACTCCTCGGTACTCACATTGCCCTCAGTACTTCTCAGTACTTACATTGACATCAGTACTCCTCAGTACTCACATTGTCCTCAGTATTCCTCGGTACTCACATTGCCCTCAGTACATCTCGGTGCCCACATTGCCCTCAGTACTTCTCAGTACTCACATTGCCCTCAGTACTCCTCAGTACTCACAATGCCCTCAGTACTCCTCGGTACTCACATTGCCTCAGGACTCCTCGGTACTCACATTGCCCTCAGTACTCCTCAGTATTCACATTGCCCTCAGTACTCAGTACTTACATTGCCCTCAGTACTCCTCGGTACTCACATTGCCCTCAGTACTCCTCGGTACTCACATTGCCCTCAGTACTCCTGAGTACTCACATTGCCCTCAGTACTCATCAGTACTCACATTGCCCTCAATACTACTCGGTACTCACATTGCCCTCTGAATTCCTCGGTACTCACATTCCCCTCAGTACTCCTCGGTACTCACAGCGCTCTCAGTACTTCTCGGTGCCCACATTGTCCTCAGTACTCCTCAGTACACGCATTTCCCTCAGTACTCCTCAGTACACACATTGCCCTCAGTACTCCTCAGTACTCACATTGCCCTAGGAACTCCTCAGTACTCACATTTCCCTCAGTACTTCTCAGTACTCACACTGCCCTCAGTTCTCTTTGGTACTCACATTTCCCTCAGTACTCCTCGGTACTCACATTGCCCTCAGTACTCCTCAGTACTCACATTGCCCTCAGTACTCCTCGGTACTCACATTGCCCTCAGTACTCCTCAGTACTCACATTGCCCTCAGTACTCCTCGGTACTCACATTGTCCTCAGTACTCACACCACTCTCAGTACTCCTTAGTACTCACAGGTCTCTCAGTACTCCTCGCTACTCACATTGCCCTCAGTACTCCTCGGTACTCACATTGCCCTCAGTACTCACATTGCCCTCAGTACTCCTCAGTACTCACATTGCCCTCAGTACTTCTCAGTGCTCACATTGCCCTCAGTATTCCTCGGTACTCACATTGCCCTCAGTACTTCTCGGTACACACATTGTCCTCAGTACTCCTCAGTACTCACATTTCCCTCAGTACTCCTCAGTACTCACATTTCCCTCAGTACTCCTCAGTATTCACATTGCCCTCAGTACTCAGTACTTACATTGCCCTCAGTACTCCTCGGTACTCACATTGCCCTCAGTACTCCTCGGTACTCACATTGTCCCCAGTACTCACACCACTCTCAGTTCTCCTTAGTACTCCTCAGTACTCATATTGCCCTAGGAACTCCTCAGTACACACATTTCCCTTAGTACTTCTCAGTACTCAAACTGCCCTCAGTTCTCTTTGGTACTCACATTGCCCTCAGTACTCCTCGCTACTCACATTGCCCTCAGTACTCCTCAGTACTCACATTGCCCTCAGTACTCCTCGGTACTCACATTGTCCCCAGTACTCACACCACTCTCAGTTCTCCTTAGTACTCACAGGTCTCTCAGTACTCCTCGCTACTCACATTGCCCTCAGTACTCCTCAGTACTCACATTGCCCTCAGTACTCCTCAGTACTCACATCACCCTCAGTACTCCTCGGTACTCACATTGCCCTCAGTACTCACATTGCCCTCAGTACTCCTTGGTACTCACATTTCCCTCAGTACTTCTCAGTACTCACACTGCCCTCAGTACTCCTCGGTACTCACATTGCCCTCAGTACTCCTTGGTACTCACATTGCCCTCAGTACTCACATTGCCCTCAGTACTCCACGGTACTCACATTGCCCTCAGTACTCCTCAGTTCTCACACCACTCTCAGTACTCCTTAGTACTCACAGGTCTCTCAGTACTCCTCTTTACTCACATTGCCCTCAGTACTCCTCAGTACTCACATTGCCCTCAGTACTCCTCGGTACTCACATTGCCCTCAGTACTCCTCAGTACTCACATTGCCCTCAGCACTCCTCAGTACTCACATTGCCCTCAGTACTCCTCGGTACTCACATTGCCCTCAGTACTCACATTGCCCTCAGTACTCCTCAGTACTCACATTGTCCTCAGTATTCCTCAGTACTCACATTGCCTTCAGTACATCTCGTTGCCCACATTGCCCTCAGTACTCCTCAGTACTCACATTGCCCTCAGTACTCATCAGTACTCACACCCTTCTCAGTACTCCTTGGTACTCACAGCTCTCTCAGTACTCCTCGTTCTCACATTGCCCTCAGTAATCCTCAGTACTCACAATGCCCTCAGTACTCCTCGGTACTCACATTGCCTCAGAACTCCTCGGTACTCACATTGCCCTCAGTACTCACATTGCCCTCAGTACTCCTCAGTATTCACATTGCCCTCAGTACTCAGTACTTACATTGCCCTCAGTACTCCTCGGTACTCACATTGCCCTCAGTACTCCTCGGTACTCACATTGCCCTCAGTACTCCTGAGAACTCACATTGCCCTCAGTACTCCTCAGTACTCACATTTCCCTCAGTACTCCTCAGTACACACATTGCCCTCAGTACTCCTCAGTACTCACATTGCCCTAGGAACTTCTCAGTACTCACATTTCTCTCAGTACTTCTCAGTACTCACACTGCCCTCAGTTCTCTTTGGTACTCACATTGCCCTCAGTACTCCTCGGTACTCACATTGCCCTCAGTACTCCTCAGTACTCACATTTCCCTCAGTACTTCTCAGTACTCACACTGCCCTCAGTTCTCTTTGGTACTCACATTTCCCTCAGTACTCCTCGGTACTCACATTGCCCTCAGTACTCCTCAGTACTCACATTGCCCTCAGTACTCCTCGGTACTCACATTGTCCTCAGTACTCACACCACTCTCAGTACTCCTTAGTACTCACAGGTCTCTCAGTACTCCTCGCTACTCACATTGCCCTCAGTACTCCTCAGTACTCACATTGCCCTCAGTACTCCTCGGTACTCACATTGTCCTCAGTACTCACACCACTCTCAGTACTCCTTAGTACTCACAGGTCTCTCAGTACTCCTCGCTACTCACATTGCCCTCAGTACTCCTCGGTACTCACATTGCCCTCAGTACTCACATTGCCCTCAGTACTCCTCAGTACTCACATTGCCCTCAGTACTTCTCAGTGCTCACATTGCCCTCAGTATTCCTCGGTACTCACATTGCCCTCAGTACTTCTCGGTACACACATTGTCCTCAGTACTCCTCAGTACTCACATTTCCCTCAGTACTCCTCAGTACTCACATTTCCCTCAGTACTCCTCAGTATTCACATTGCCCTCAGTACTCAGTACTTACATTGCCCTCAGTACTCCTCGGTACTCACATTGCCCTCAGTACTCCTGAGTACTAACATTTTCCTCAGTACTCCTCAGTACACACATTGCCCTCAGTACTCCTCAGTACTCATATTGCCCTAGGAACTCCTCAGTACACACATTTCCCTTAGTACTTCTCAATACTCAAACTGCCCTCAGTTCTCTTTGGTACTCACATTGCCCTCAGTACTCCTCGCTACTCACATTGCCCTCAGTACTCCTCAGTACTCACATTGCCCTCAGTACTCCTCGGTACTCACATTGTCCCCAGTACTCACACCACTCTCAGTTCTCCTTAGTACTCACAGGTCTCTCAGTACTCCTCGCTACTCACATTGCCCTCAGTACTCCTCGTTACTCACATTGCCCTCAGTACTCCTCAGTACTCACATTGCCCTCAGTACTCCTCGGTACTCACATTGCCCTCAGTACTCACATTGCCCTCAGTACTCCTTGGTACTCACATTGCCCTCAGTACTCCTCAGTACTCACATTTCCCTCAGTACTTCTCAGTACTCACACTGCCCTCAGTACTCCTCGGTACTCACATTGCCCTCAGTACTCCTTGGTACTCACATTGCCCTCAGTACTCACATTGCCCTCAGTACTCCACGGTACTCACATTGCCCTCAGTACTCCTCAGTTCTCACACCACTCTCAGTACTCCTTAGTACTCACAGGTCTCTCAGTACTCCTCTTTACTCACATTGCCCTCAGTACTCCTCAGTACTCACATTGCCCTCAGTACTCCTCGGTACTCACATTGCCCTCAGTACTCACATTGCCCTCAGTACTCCTCAGTACTCACATTGCCCTCAGTACTCCTCAGTACTCACATTGCCCTCAGTACTCCTCGGTACTCACATTGCCCTCAGTACTCACATTGCCCTCAGTACTCCTCAGTACTCACATTGCCTTCAGTACATCTCGTTGCCCACATTGCCCTCAGTACTCCTCAGTACTCACATTGCCCTCAGTACTCATTAGTACTCACACCCTTCTCAGTACTCCTTGGTACTCACAGCTCTCTCAGTACTCCTCGTTACTCACATTGCCCTCAGTACTCCTCAGTACTCACATTGCCCTCAGTACTCCTCAGTTCTCACATTGCCCTCAGTAATCCTCAGTACTCACAATGCCCTCAGTACTCCTCGGTACTCACATTGCCTCAGAACTCCTCGGTACTCACATTGCCCTCAGTACTCACATTGCCCTCAGTACTCCTCAGTATTCACATTGCCCTCAGTACTCAGTACTTACATTGCCCTCAGTACTCCTCGGTACTCACATTGCCCTCAGTACTCCTCGGTACTCACATTGCCCTCAGTACTCCTGAGAACTCACATTGCCCTCAGTACTCCTCAGTACTCACATTGCCCTCAATACTACTCAGTACTCACATTGCCCTCTGAATTCCTCGGTACTTACATTCCCCTCAGTACTCCTCGGTACTCACAGCGCTCTCAGTACTTCTCGGTACTCACATTGCCCTAGGAACTCCTCAGTACTCACATTTCCCTCAGTACTCCTCAGTACACACATTGCCCTCAGTACTCCTCAGTACTCACATTGCCCTAGGAACTTCTCAGTACTCACATTTCTCTCAGTACTTCTCAGTACTCACACTGCCCTCAGTTCTCTTTGGTACTCACATTGCCCTCAGTACTCCTCGGTACTCACATTGCCCTCAGTACTCCTCAGTACTCACATTGCCCTCAGTACTCCTCAGAACTCAGATTGCGATCAGTACTCCTCAGTACTCACACTAACCTCAGTACTCCTCGGTACTCACATTGCCCTCAGTACTACTCGGTACTCACATTGCCCTCTGAATTCCTCGGTACTTACATTCCCCTCAGTACTCCTCGGTACTCACAGCGCTCTCAGTACTTCTCGGTACTCACATTGCCCTAGGAACTCCTCAGTACTCACATTTCCCTCAGTACTCCTCAGTACACACATTGCCCTCAGTACTCCTCAGTACTCACATTGCCCTAGGAACTTCTCAGTACTCACATTTCTCTCAGTACTTCTCAGTACTCACACTGCCCTCAGTTCTCTTTGGTACTCACATTGCCCTCAGTACTCCTCGGTACTCACATTGCCCTCAGTACTCCTCAGTACTCACATTGCCCTCAGTACTCCTCAGAACTCAGATTGCGATCAGTACTCCTCAGTACTCACACTAACCTCAGTACTCCTCAGTACTCACATTGCCCTCAGTACTCCTCGGTACTCACATTGCCCTCAGTACTCACATTGCCCTCAGTATTCCTCAGTACTCACATTGTCCTCAGTATTCCTCAGTACTCACATTGCCTTCATTACATCTCGTTGCCCACATTGCCCTCAGTACTCCTCAGTACTCACATTGCCCTCAGTACTCATCAGTACTCACACCCTTCTCAGTACTCCTTGGTACTCACAGCTCTCTCAGTACTCCTCGTTACTCACATTGCCCTCAGTACTCCTCAGTACTCACATTGCCCTCAGTACTCCTCAGTTCTCACATTGCCCTCAGTAATCCTCAGTACTCACAATGCCCTCAGTACTCCTCGGTACTCACATTGCCTCAGAACTCCTCGGTACTCACATTGCCCTCAGTACTCACATTGCCCTCAGTACTCCTCAGTATTCACATTGCCCTCAGTACTCAGTACTTACATTGCCCTCAGTACTCCTCGGTACTCACATTGCCCTCAGTACTCCTCGGTACTCACATTGCCCTCAGTACTCCTGAGTACTCACATTGCCCTCAGTACTCCTCAGTACTCACATTGCCCTCAATACTACTCGGTACTCACATTGCCCTCTGAATTCCTCGGTACTTACATTCCCCTCAGTACTCCTCGGTACTCACAGCGCTCTCAGTACTTCTCGGTACTCACATTGCCCTAGGAACTCCTCAGTACTCACATTTCCCTCAGTACTCCTCAGTACACACATTGCCCTCAGTACTCCTCAGTACTCACATTGCCCTAGGAACTTCTCAGTACTCACATTTCTCTCAGTACTTCTCAGTACTCACACTGCCCTCAGTTCTCTTTGGTACTCACATTGCCCTCAGTACTCCTCGGTACTCACATTGCCCTCAGTACTCCTCAGTACTCACATTGCCCTCAGTACTCCTCAGAACTCAGATTGCGATCAGTACTCCTCAGTACTCACACTAACCTCAGTACTCCTCGGTACTCACATTGCCCTCAGTACTCCTCGGTACTCACATTGCCCTCAGTACTCCTCAGTCCTCACATTGCCCTCAGTACTCCTCGGTATTCACATTGCCCTCAGTACTTCTCAGTACTCCTTAGTACTCACAGGTCTCTCAGTACTCCTCGTTACTCACATTTCTCTCAGTACTTCTCAGTACTCACACTGCCCTCAGTTCTCTTTGGTACTCACATTGCCCTCAGTACTCCTCGGTACTCACATTGCCCTCAGTACTCCTCAGTACTCACACTGCCCTCAGTACTCCTCGTTACTCACATTGCGATCAGTACTCCTCAGTACTCACATTGCCCTCAGTACTCCTTGGTACTCACATTGCCCTCAGTACTCACATTGCCCTCAGTACTCCACGGTACTCACATTGCCCTCAGTACTCCTCAGTTCTCACACCACTCTCAGTACTCCTTAGTACTCACAGGTCTCTCAGTACTCCTCTTTACTCACATTGCCCTCAGTACTCCTCAGTACTCACATTGCCCTCAGTACTCCTCGGTACTCACATTGCCCTCAGTACTCCTCAGTACTCACATTGCCCTCAGCACTCCTCAGTACTCACATTGCCCTCAGTACTCCTCGGTACTCACATTGCCCTCAGTACTCACATTGCCCTCAGTACTCCTCAGTACTCACATTGTCCTCAGTATTCCTCAGTACTCACATTGCCTTCAGTACATCTCGTTGCCCACATTGCCCTCAGTACTCCTCAGTACTCACATTGCCCTCAGTACTCATCAGTACTCACACCCTTCTCAGTACTCCTTGGTACTCACAGCTCTCTCAGTACTCCTCGTTCTCACATTGCCCTCAGTAATCCTCAGTACTCACAATGCCCTCAGTACTCCTCGGTACTCACATTGCCTCAGAACTCCTCAGTACTCACATTGCCCTCAGTACTCACATTGCCCTCAGTACTCCTCAGTATTCACATTGCCCTCAGTACTCAGTACTTACATTGCCCTCAGTACTCCTCGGTACTCACATTGCCCTCAGTACTCCTCGGTACTCACATTGCCCTCAGTACTCCTGAGAACTCACATTGCCCTCAGTACTCCTCAGTACTCACATTGCCCTCAATACTACTCGGTACTCACATTGCCCTCTGAATTCCTCGGTACTTACATTCCCCTCAGTACTCCTCGGTACTCACAGCGCTCTCAGTACTTCTCGGTACTCACATTGCCCTAGGAACTCCTCAGTACTCACATTTCCCTCAGTACTCCTCAGTACACACATTGCCCTCAGTACTCCTCAGTACTCACATTGCCCTAGGAACTTCTCAGTACTCACATTTCTCTCAGTACTTCTCAGTACTCACACTGCCCTCAGTTCTCTTTGGTACTCACATTGCCCTCAGTACTCCTCGGTACTCACATTGCCCTCAGTACTCCTCAGTACTCACATTTCCCTCAGTACTTCTCAGTACTCACACTGCCCTCAGTTCTCTTTGGTACTCACATTTCCCTCAGTACTCCTCGGTACTCACATTGCCCTCAGTACTCCTCAGTACTCACATTGCCCTCAGTACTCCTCGGTACTCACATTGTCCTCAGTACTCACACCACTCTCAGTACTCCTTAGTACTCACAGGTCTCTCAGTACTCCTCGCTACTCACATTGACCTCAGTACTCCTCAGTTCTCACATTGCCCTCAGTACTCCTCGGTACTCACATTGTCCTCAGTACTCACACCACTCTCAGTACTCCTTAGTACTCACAGGTCTCTCAGTACTCCTCGCTACTCACATTGCCCTCAGTACTCCTCGGTACTCACATTGCCCTCAGTACTCACATTGCCCTCAGTACTCCTCAGTACTCACATTGCCCTCAGTACTTCTCAGTGCTCACATTGCCCTCAGTATTCCTCGGTACTCACATTGCCCTCAGTACTTCTCGGTACACACATTGTCCTCAGTACTCCTCAGTACTCACATTTCCCTCAGTACTCCTCAGTACTCACATTTCCCTCAGTACTCCTCAGTATTCACATTGCCCTCAGTACTCAGTACTTACATTGCCCTCAGTACTCCTCGGTACTCACATTGCCCTCAGTACTCCTGAGTACTAACATTTTCCTCAGTACTCCTCAGTACACACATTGCCCTCAGTACTCCTCAGTACTCATATTGCCCTAGGAACTCCTCAGTACACACATTTCCCTTAGTACTTCTCAATACTCAAACTGCCCTCAGTTCTCTTTGGTACTCACATTGCCCTCAGTACTCCTCGCTACTCACATTGCCCTCAGTACTCCTCAGTACTCACATTGCCCTCAGTACTCCTCGGTACTCACATTGTCCCCAGTACTCACACCACTCTCAGTTCTCCTTAGTACTCACAGGTCTCTCAGTACTCCTCGCTACTCACATTGCCCTCAGTACTCCTCGTTACTCACATTGCCCTCAGTACTCCTCAGTACTCACATTGCCCTCAGTACTCCTCGGTACTCACATTGCCCTCAGTACTCACATTGCCCTCAGTACTCCTTGGTACTCACATTGCCCTCAGTACTCCTCAGTACTCACATTTCCCTCAGTACTTCTCAGTACTCACACTGCCCTCAGTACTCCTCGGTACTCACATTGCCCTCAGTACTCCTTGGTACTCACATTGCCCTCAGTACTCACATTGCCCTCAGTACTCCACGGTACTCACATTGCCCTCAGTACTCCTCAGTTCTCACACCACTCTCAGTACTCCTTAGTACTCACAGGTCTCTCAGTACTCCTCTTTACTCACATTGCCCTCAGTACTCCTCAGTACTCACATTGCCCTCAGTACTCCTCGGTACTCACATTGCCCTCAGTACTCACATTGCCCTCAGTACTCCTCAGTACTCACATTGCCCTCAGTACTCCTCAGTACTCACATTGCCCTCAGTACTCCTCGGTACTCACATTGCCCTCAGTACTCACATTGCCCTCAGTACTCCTCAGTACTCACATTGCCTTCAGTACATCTCGTTGCCCACATTGCCCTCAGTACTCCTCAGTACTCACATTGCCCTCAGTACTCATTAGTACTCACACCCTTCTCAGTACTCCTTGGTACTCACAGCTCTCTCAGTACTCCTCGTTACTCACATTGCCCTCAGTACTCCTCAGTACTCACATTGCCCTCAGTACTCCTCAGTTCTCACATTGCCCTCAGTAATCCTCAGTACTCACAATGCCCTCAGTACTCCTCGGTACTCACATTGCCTCAGAACTCCTCGGTACTCACATTGCCCTCAGTACTCACATTGCCCTCAGTACTCCTCAGTATTCACATTGCCCTCAGTACTCAGTACTTACATTGCCCTCAGTACTCCTCGGTACTCACATTGCCCTCAGTACTCCTCGGTACTCACATTGCCCTCAGTACTCCTGAGAACTCACATTGCCCTCAGTACTCCTCAGTACTCACATTGCCCTCAATACTACTCAGTACTCACATTGCCCTCTGAATTCCTCGGTACTTACATTCCCCTCAGTACTCCTCGGTACTCACAGCGCTCTCAGTACTTCTCGGTACTCACATTGCCCTAGGAACTCCTCAGTACTCACATTTCCCTCAGTACTCCTCAGTACACACATTGCCCTCAGTACTCCTCAGTACTCACATTGCCCTAGGAACTTCTCAGTACTCACATTTCTCTCAGTACTTCTCAGTACTCACACTGCCCTCAGTTCTCTTTGGTACTCACATTGCCCTCAGTACTCCTCGGTACTCACATTGCCCTCAGTACTCCTCAGTACTCACATTGCCCTCAGTACTCCTCAGAACTCAGATTGCGATCAGTACTCCTCAGTACTCACACTAACCTCAGTACTCCTCGGTACTCACATTGCCCTCAGTACTACTCGGTACTCACATTGCCCTCAGTACTCCTCAGTACTCACATTGCCCTCAGCACTCCTCAGTACTCACATTGCCCTCAGTACTCCTCGGTACTCACATTGCCCTCAGTACTCCTCGGTACTCACATTGCCCTCAGTACTCCTGAGAACTCACATTGCCCTCAGTACTCCTCAGTACTCACATTGCCCTCAGTACTACTCGGTACTCACATTGCCCTCTGAATTCCTCGGTACTTACATTCCCCTCAGTACTCCTCGGTACTCACAGCGCTCTCAGTACTTCTCGGTACTCACATTGCCCTAGGAACTCCTCAGTACTCACATTTCCCTCAGTACTCCTCAGTACACACATTGCCCTCAGTACTCCTCAGTACTCACATTGCCCTAGGAACTTCTCAGTACTCACATTTCTCTCAGTACTTCTCAGTACTCACACTGCCCTCAGTTCTCTTTGGTACTCACATTGCCCTCAGTACTCCTCGGTACTCACATTGCCCTCAGTACTCCTCAGTACTCACATTGCCCTCAGTACTCCTCAGAACTCAGATTGCGATCAGTACTCCTCAGTACTCACACTAACCTCAGTACTCCTCAGTACTCACATTGCCCTCAGTACTCCTCGGTACTCACATTGCCCTCAGTACTCACATTGCCCTCAGTATTCCTCAGTACTCACATTGTCCTCAGTATTCCTCAGTACTCACATTGCCTTCATTACATCTCGTTGCCCACATTGCCCTCAGTACTCCTCAGTACTCACATTGCCCTCAGTACTCATCAGTACTCACACCCTTCTCAGTACTCCTTGGTACTCACAGCTCTCTCAGTACTCCTCGTTACTCACATTGCCCTCAGTACTCCTCAGTACTCACATTGCCCTCAGTACTCCTCAGTTCTCACATTGCCCTCAGTAATCCTCAGTACTCACAATGCCCTCAGTACTCCTCGGTACTCACATTGCCTCAGAACTCCTCGGTACTCACATTGCCCTCAGTACTCACATTGCCCTCAGTACTCCTCAGTATTCACATTGCCCTCAGTACTCAGTACTTACATTGCCCTCAGTACTCCTCGGTACTCACATTGCCCTCAGTACTCCTCGGTACTCACATTGCCCTCAGTACTCCTGAGTACTCACATTGCCCTCAGTACTCCTCAGTACTCACATTGCCCTCAATACTACTCGGTACTCACATTGCCCTCTGAATTCCTCGGTACTTACATTCCCCTCAGTACTCCTCGGTACTCACAGCGCTCTCAGTACTTCTCGGTACTCACATTGCCCTAGGAACTCCTCAGTACTCACATTTCCCTCAGTACTCCTCAGTACACACATTGCCCTCAGTACTCCTCAGTACTCACATTGCCCTAGGAACTTCTCAGTACTCACATTTCTCTCAGTACTTCTCAGTACTCACACTGCCCTCAGTTCTCTTTGGTACTCACATTGCCCTCAGTACTCCTCGGTACTCACATTGCCCTCAGTACTCCTCAGTACTCACATTGCCCTCAGTACTCCTCAGAACTCAGATTGCGATCAGTACTCCTCAGTACTCACACTAACCTCAGTACTCCTCGGTACTCACATTGCCCTCAGTACTCCTCGGTACTCACATTGCCCTCAGTACTCCTCAGTCCTCACATTGCCCTCAGTACTCCTCGGTATTCACATTGCCCTCAGTACTTCTCAGTACTCCTTAGTACTCACAGGTCTCTCAGTACTCCTCGTTACTCACATTTCTCTCAGTACTTCTCAGTACTCACACTGCCCTCAGTTCTCTTTGGTACTCACATTGCCCTCAGTACTCCTCGGTACTCACATTGCCCTCAGTACTCCTCAGTACTCACACTGCCCTCAGTACTCCTCGTTACTCACATTGCGATCAGTACTCCTCAGTACTCACATTGCCCTCAGTACTCCTCAGTACTCACAGCTCTCTCAGTTCTCCTTGGGCCCTTCCCCTGACTGCTCTGCTATTGGTGAATCTCGGGGACCCAAATTGTATCTGATTGTCTGATGGGATACATTGTTGTGTTGTGTGATAGTCATGTGACGGGGCGGAGATCGCTATCGGGACTGATATCTGTAGAATATCGGGGAGATGTTCTGATTTGGGGTGAGAGGGCGGCACCCCTTCCCCCCCACACTTTGCTGGGTTCACATATCTGGGGTGCGGTGAACCAACCATTCCTTGAACCCGTCATGGCCACCACCGCTAAGCAGCGATCGTCAGCCCATGTAGGCGCCATGCCGGCGATATGACGTCGCGTTCGGAGATCTCCACATGGAGGAACGATATTTATAGATGTTTGGTATTTCAGGTACGGCAGCGCTGTGTGACGGGCGGCATTCTGCAGACGGCGCGGCAGCCTTCTATCAGTTTCCTGCGCCCCCCACCATCAATCTCAGCCTGCCTCTGCGCCCTGTCATGTGGGGGTCCTGCGGTCTGCGCTCCTCACATCACACAGTCGGGCTCCGGCGGAAGCTGCACTGACGGGGGTTGGCTCTGCTCCTGTTTGGTGGTCGCCGCGGTGAGAACATCTGAGTTTCCAAGGGGAAGTGAAGCGCCTGTGATGTTGGGTGCAGCATGGAGCTGTGGTCGGGGACCCTGAGGGTGGGGGGTGTGCGGGGGCGCTCTCTGCATCCAACCGCGTCATGTCTATAATTGTCCCCCCGCCACCAGGAGGAAAAATCACAACCCGCTGAGGAGTACTGATTTATACACCCCGAAACTGTGCTTTATACACGACACCCCGAAACTGTGCTTTATACACGACACCCCGAAACTGTGTGCTTTATACGCAACACCCCGAAACTGTGTGCTTTATACATGACACCCCGAAACTGAGGGATTTATACATGACACCCCCCGAAACTGTGTGCTTTATACACGACACCCCGAAACTGTGCTTCATACACGACACTCCGAAACTGTGTGCTTTATACACAACACCCCGAAACTGTGTGCTTTATACATGACACCCCGAAACTGAGGGATTTATACATGACACCCCCCGAAACTGAGTGCTTTATACACGACACCCCGAAACTGTGCTTTATACACGACACCCCGAAACTGTGTGCTTTATACACAACACCCCAAAACTGTGTGCTTTATACATGACCCCCCGAAACTGTGTGATTTATACATGACACCCCCCGAAACTGTGTGCTTTATACACGACACCCTGAAACTGTGATTTATACACAACACCCCGAAACTGAGGGATTTATACACGACCCCCCGAAACTGTGTGATTTATACATGACACCCCCCGAATCTGTGTGCTTTATACACGACACCCCGAAACTGTGATTTATACACGACACCCCGAAACTGTGCTTTATACACGACACCCCGAAACTTTGATTTATACACGACACCCCGAAACTGTGCTTTATACATGACACCTCAAAACTCTGTGATTTATACACAATACCCAAAACTGAGGGATTTATACACGACACCCCGAAACTGTGTGCTTTATACACAACACCCCGAAACTGTGTGATTCATACACGACACCCTGAAACTGTGTGCTTTATACACGACACCCCGAAACTCTGTGATTTATACACGATACCCAAAACTGAGGGATTTATACACGACACCCCGAAACTGTGTGCTTTATACACAACACCCCGAAACTGTGTGCTTTATACATGACACCCTGAAACTGTGTGATTTATACACGACACCCAGAAATGGTGTGATTTATACACGACACCCCAAAACGGTGTGATTTATACATGACACCCCAATGTAATTTATACCTGATACCTCGAAACTGTGTGATTTATACATGACACCTCGAAACTATGTAATTCATACATGACACCCCAAAACTGTGATTTATACATGCCCCCCGAAACTATCACGAAACTGTGTGATTGATACATGCCCCCCAAAACTGTGATTTATACATGACACCCCAAAACTGTGATTGATACATGACACCCCGAAACTGTGTAATTTTTACCTGACACCCCAAAACAATGTAATTTATACCTGATACCCCAAAACTGTGATTTATACCTGACACCCCGAAACTGTGGGATTTACACCTTACACCCCAAAATTATCTCATCTATACTGTACACCCTGAAACTGTGTGATTTAAACCTTACACCCCCTAAATCGTTTCATCTATACTGCAAATCCCGAAATGATCGCATTTATACTGTACACCCCAAAATCATCTGATTTACACCTTAAACCCCCGAAATGATCTGATTTATACTGTACACCCAGAAATCATTGTATCAGGCTGACACATTTCGGGTGACACATTGTATTAGGGTGACACATTTCGGGGTGACACATTGCCTGGTGTATACATTTCGGGGTGACATATTGTATTGGGGTGACACATTTTGGGGTGACACATTGCCTGGTGTATACATTTCGGGGTGACACATTGTATTGAAGTGACACATTGTCTGGTGTATACATTTTGGGGTGACACATTGTATTGGGGTGACACATTTCGGGGTGACACATTGCCTGGTGTATACATTTTAGGGTGACACATTGTATTGGGGTGACACATTTCGGAGTGACACATTGCCTGGTGTATACATTTCAGGGTGACACATTGTCTGGTGTATACATTTCGGGGTGACATATTGTATTGGGGTGACACATTTTGGGGTGACACCTTGTCTGGTGTATACATTTCAGGGTGACACATTTCGGGGTGACACATTGTCTGGTGTATACATTTCGGGGTGACATATTGTATTGGGGTGACACATTTTGGGGTGACACATTGTCTGGTGTATACATTTCGGGGTGACATATTGTATTGGGGTGACACATTTCGGGGTGACACATTGTCTGGTGTATACATTTCGGTGTGACATATTGTATTGGAGTGACACATTTTGGGGGTGACACATTGCCTGGTGTATACATTTCGGGGTGACATATTGTATTGGGGTGACACATTTTGGGGTGACACATTGTCTGGTGTATACATTTCGGGGTGACATATTGTATTGGGGTGACACATTTTGGGGTGACACATTGTCTGGTGTATACATTTCGGGGTGACATATTGTATTGGGGTGACACATTTCGGGGTGACACATTGCCTGGTGTATACATTTCGGGGTGACACATTTCGGGATGACACATTTCGGGGTGACGGATTGTACAGATTGGCACAGGGACTGGTGGGTGAGATCAGGTGAGGGAGGGGCCGGGCCAGTTGCGGTGAGGAGAAGAGGGGGGGGATGGGGGGATGCTGTAGAACAGGTTGATCCGGTAATCCCTCCCTGTGTGTTCCTGGAGGGGGGGAGGGGAGAACAATATGTGACATGCCCTGCAGACAGCCAACGTCGTCTTCTCTCTACACTCAGCCACACCGCCTGGCGTCATGTCATTTAGAGTGTCAGCTCTGTGGGTCAGGATCGCACTCTGATGTCATGAATCCACAAATACTTCCGGATGCCACAAGCTGACCTCCAAATATTCGCCATCCGTATTATGACATCACTGTGACATCACCGTGATGTCATCGCGGCATCATCGTGACAT
This sequence comes from Rana muscosa, assembly GCA_029206835.1. Lineage (NCBI taxonomy): Eukaryota > Metazoa > Chordata > Amphibia > Anura > Ranidae > Rana > Rana muscosa. Next base: position 674,909 of record JARGYO010005627.1, read on the forward strand.
CACTGTGACGTCATCGCGGCCGGGAGGAAAACTATTTCTGACTTTTCATAAAACAACAAAAACCAACATAATAAAGACAATTCACATAGAATTCCTCCGCTGGGCACACAGGAATGAGGGGTCCCATATTTAGGGTGACACCTGTACTTGGGCCCTGCACTGGGAAGGGGCCCCTTCCCAGTGCAGGGCCCCAGTACAATGGATGGGCCTAGCATAGAGGAGAGGGGCCCCTTCCCAGTGCAGGGCCCCAGTACAGGTGTCACCCTAAATATGGGGCCCCTCATTCCTGTGTGCCCAGCGGAGGAATTCTCTCCTCTATACTAGGCCCATCCATTGTACTGGGGCCCTGCACTGGGAAGGGGCCCCTCTCCTCTATGCTAGGCCCATCCATTGTACTGGGGCCCTGCACTGGGAAGGGGCCCCTCTCCTCTATGCTAGGCCCATCCATTGTACTGGGGCCCTGCACTGGGAAGGGGCCCCTCTCCTCTATGCTAGGGCCCATCCATTGTACTGGGGCCCTGCACTGGGAAGGGGCCCCTCTCCTCTATGGTATGCCCATTCATTGTACTGGGGCCCTGCACTGGGAAGGGGCCCCTCTCCTCTATGCTAGGCCCATCCATTGTACTGGGGCCCTGCACTGGGAAGGGGCCCCTCTCCTCTATGTTAGGCCCATCCATTGTACTGGGGCCCTGCACTGGGAAGGGGCCCCTCTCCTCTATGCTAGGCCCATCCATTGTACTGGGGCCCTGCACTGGGAAGGGGCCCCTCTCCTCTATGCTAGGCCCATCCATTGTACTGGGGCCCTGCACTGGGAAGGGGCCCCTCTCCTCTATGCTAGGCCCATCCATTGTACTGGGGCCCTGCACTGGGAAGGGGCCCCTCTCCTCTATGCTAGGCCCATCCATTGTACTGGGGCCCTGCACTGGGAAGGGGCCCCTCTCCTCTATGCTAGGCCCATCCATTGTACTGGGGCCCTGCACTGGGAAGGGGCCCCTCTCCTCTATGCTAGGCCCATCCATTGTACTGGGGCCCTGCACTGGGAAGGGGCCCCTCTCCTCTATGCTAGGCCCATCCATTCATTATTGCAGGTTCTCCGACCTCTACCCTCTGGGGCTCCTGAATGAAGGGGTGTGGGTGTGTGTGTGGGGGGGGGGGTTACTGATATCGGGGGGAAACCTTTATATCGGTGCCCCCCCCTTACATTATCGTATTCACTCCCCCTTTACATAAGTGACCCCCCCTCAGACTGGCCTGGCGGCGCTGTCACTGACCTCCTCTCAGGAGCACGGTGCAGGGCTCAGTCAGTCGGCTCGGTGGCTCCGGTTTTATCCTTTATAGTCTCCTCTCCACAGTCCACACACATTAGACTCCTCCCATGACCCCCATCCCGGCGGAGCTCCCACTCCTGTCTCCTCTCCAGACTCCCTCAGAGAATGCAGACAGGATACAAGAGCTCAATGCAGCCTCACCAGTGCCCATCAATGCAGCCTCACTGTGCCCATCAATTGCAGCCTCACTGTGCCCATCAATGCAGCCTCATTGTTCCCATCATTGCAGCCTCACTGTGCCCATCAATTGCAGCCTCACTGTGCCCATCAATGCAGCCTCATTGTTCCCATCATTGCAGCCTCACTGTGCCCATCAATTGCAGCCTCACTGTGCCCATCAATGCAGCCTCATTGTTCCCATCATTGCAGCCTCACTGTACCAATGAATGCAGCCTCATTGTGCTCACCATTGCAGCCTCACTGTGTCCATTAATGCATTATCACTTTGCCGATCATTGCAGCCTCACTGTGCCCACCATTGCAGCCTCACTGTGCCCCTGAATTCAGCCTCACTGTGCCCACCATTGCAGCCTCACTGTTCCCATGAATCCATGAATGCAACATCACTATGCCCATCATTGCAGTCTTGCTGTGCCCGTGAATGCAGCCTCACTGTGCCCACCATTGCAGCCTCACTGTGCCTGTGAATGCAACCTCACTGTGTGCACCATTGCAGCCTCACCAGTGCCAGTGAATGCAGCCTCACTGTGCCCACCATTGCAGCCTCATTGTGCCCATGAATGCAGCATCATTGTGCCCATCATTGCAGCCTCACTGTGCCCGTGAATGCAGCCTCGCTGTGCCCACCTTTGCAGCCTCACTGTGCCCATCATTGCAGCCTCACTGTACCCATCAATGCAGCATCACTTTGCCCATCAAATGCAGCTTTACTGTGCCAGTGAATGCAGCCTCACTGTGTCCAAGAATGTAGCCTCACTGTGCCCACCATTGCAGCCTCACTGTGCCTATGAATGCAGCATCACTGTGCCCATCATTGCAGCCTCACTGTGCCCACCACTGCAGCCTCACTGTGCCCATGAATGCAGCCTCACTGTGCCCACCATTGCAGCCTCACTGTGCCTGTGAATGCAGCTTCACTGTGCCCACCATTGCAGCTTCACTGTGCCCATCATTGCAGCCTCACTGTGCCCACCATTGCAGCCTCACTGTGCCTGTGAAAGCAGCCTCACTGTGCCCATGAATGCAGCCTTACTGTGCTCATCAAATGCAGCTTTACTGTGCCTGTGATGCAGCCTCACTGTGCCCATAACTGCAGCCTCACTGTGCCCACCGATGCATCCTCGCTGTGCCCATCACTGCAGCCTCACTGTGCCCATCAATGCAGAATCACTTTGCCCATCAAATGCAGCTTTACTGTGCCCGTGAATGCAGCCTCATTGTGCCACCATTACAGCTTCACTGTGCCCATTAATGCAGCCTCATTGTGCCACCATTGCAGCCTCACTGTGCCTGTGAATGCAGCCTTACTGTGCCCACCATTGCAGCCTCACTGTGCCCATTAATGCAGCCTCATTGTGCCACCATTGCAGCCTCACTGTGCCCATGAATGCAGCCTCACTGTGCGCACCATTGCAGCCTCACTGTGGCCATGAATGCAACATCACTGTGCCCATCATTGCAGTCTCGCTGTGCCCGTGAATGCAGCCTCACTGTACCCACCATTGCAGCCTCACTGTGGCCATGAATGCAACATCACTGTGCCCATCATTGCAGTCTCGCTGTGCCCGTGAATGCAGCCTCACTGTACCCACCATTGCAGCCTCACTGTGCCTGTGAAGGCAGCCTCACTGTGCCCACCATTACAGCCTCACTGTGCCAGTGAATGCAGCCTCAGTGTGCCCACAATTGCAGCCTCATTGTGCCTATGAATGCAGCATCACTGTGCCCATCATGGCAGCCTTACTGTACCAGTAAATGCAGCCTCATTGTGCCCACCATTGCTGCCTCATTGTGCCCATGAATGCAGCCTCACTGTGTCCAAGAATGTAGCATCACTGTGACAACCATTTCAGCCTCACTGTGCCCGTGAATGCAGCCTCACTGTGCCCATCATTGCAGCCTCACTGTGCCCACCATTGCAGCCTCACTGTGCCTGTGAAAGCAGCCTCACTGTGCCCATGAATGAAGCCTCACTGTACTCATCAAATGCAGCTTTACTGTGCCCGTGATGCAGCCTCACTGTGCCCATGACTGCAGCCTCACTGTGCCCATCATTGCAGCCTCACTGTGCCCGTGATGCAGCCTCACTGTGCCCATCAATGCAGAATCACTTTGCCCATCAAATGCAGCTTTACAGTGCCCGTGAATGCAGCCTCACTGTGCCCATCAAATGCAGCCTCACTGTGACCACTATTGCAACCTTATTCCAGTAAGGATATTATAATTTTTGTATTATTATTATTTTTGTTATTATTATTGTTGTTGTTGTCATTATTTCGATTTTTTTAATATATTTATTATTATTATTATTATTACCCCCCCCATATATAATAATAATAATAATAATAATAATAATAATAATAAGATAATAATAATAGTAACAGTATTAATACTAATATAAAAATATAATTATGATAATATCCTTACCGGGACATCACAATAATAATAATAGTAATTATTATTTTTGTTGCTGTTATTATTATATTCCAGTAAGAATATTATAATTTTTTATATTATTATTTTTGTTATTATTTATATATATTTATTATTATTAATATTACCTCCTCCTCCATTTATTTTTATAATAATAATAATAATAATAATAATAATAATAATAATAATAATAATAATAATAATAAAAAACATTTTGATTATTAATAAATATTATTTTATTTATTATTATTATTGTTGTTATTATTTTGATTATTATTTTTATATATTCATTATTATTATTAATATTACCCCCCATTTATAAGAAAATAATAATAAGAATATAAAAATAACAATGGTACTAATATAGAAATATAATTATAGCGCTGTAGCGGGACATAATTATAATTATTTTTTTATTTTGATTATTATTATAAATTATTCTATTTATTATTATTTTGGTGACTGAATATTTATATGTATAATTTATTTCCTAGTAATTTTCACATTAATTTATTATTTTATTATTACTGTAATTTATTAATAATTTTTTTAATTTATAATGAGGATATTATTATTTATTTTTTGATGAATGAATATTTATATATATAATTTATTTCCTAGTAATTTTCACATTAATTTAATATTGTATTATTATTGTAATTTTTTTTTTTATAATGCGGATATTATTATTAATATTATTTAAAAAAAATATTATTTTAATTTTTTTAAATTTTTTAATGAGGATATTATTATTATTATTTTGATGAATGCATATTTATATATGTAATTTTCACAAAAATGTATTATTGTATTTAAAATGTATTAATTGTTTTTCAATTTATAATGAGGATATTATTTTGATGAATGAATACTTAAATATAAGATTTATTTCCGAGTAATTTTCACATTAATTTAATATTGTATTATTATTGCAATTTATTATTATTATTATTATTAAAAAAATAATGAGGATATTATTATTATTTTGATGAATGAATATTTATATATATAATTTTTTTCATAGTAATTTTCACATTAATTTATTATTGTATTTAATATTTATTAATTGTTTTTTAATTTATAATGAGGATTATATTATTATTATTATTTTGATGAATGAATATTTATATATATAATTTATTTCCTAGTAATTTTCACATTAATTTATTATTGCATTATTATTATTTTTGTAATTTTTTTTTAAATTTATAATGAGGATATTATTATAATTATTTTGATGAATGAATATATATATATATATATATATATATATATATATATATATATATATATATAAAAATCATATTCATTTTCACATTAATTTACTATTGTATTTAATATGAATTTTTTTTAAATTTATAATGAGGATATTATTATTATTATTTTGATGAATGAATATTTATATATAAAATTTATTTTGAGTAATTTTCACATTTATTTAATATTGTATTATTATTGTAATTTATTAATATATTTTTTTAAATCTATAATGAGGATATTATTATTATTTTGATGAATGAATATTTATATATATATATATATATATATATATATATATATATATATCATGTATTTCCTAGTAATTTTCACATTAATTTATTATTATTGTATTTTATTAATTATTATTTTTTAATTTATAATGAGGATATTATTATTTTGATGGATTAATATTTATATATAAAATGTATTTCCGAGTAATTTTCACATTTATTTAATATTGTATTATTATTGTAATTTATTAATATTTTTTTTTACATTTATAATGAGGATATTATTATTATTTTGATGAATGAATATATATATATATATATATATATATATATATATATATATATATATAATGTATTTCCTAGTAATTTTCACATTAATTTATTATTATTGTATTTTATTAATTATTATTTTTTAATTTATAATGAGGATATTATTATTATTTTGATGAATGAATATTTATATATAAAATTTATTTCCGAGTAATTTACACATTAATTTATTATGGTATTATTACTGTAATTTTTTTTTTTTTTTTTTAAATTTACAATGAGGATATTATTATTATTATTTTGATGAATGAATATTTATATATATAATTTATTTTCTAGTAATTTTCACATTAATTTATGTATGTATTATTATTGTAATTTATATTAAAAAAATAATTTATAATGAGGATATTATTATTATTATTTTGATGGATTAATATTTATATAAATAATTTATTTCCGAGTAATTTTCACATTCATTTATTTTTGTATTATTATTATTTTTGTAATTTATTTAATTTATATTGAGTATATTATTATTGATGATTGGTCCGGTCGGTGGGGCGCCCCCTCCCTCAGCGCTGCCCTCTCTCTCTCCCCCCCCCCCCCCCTCCACCTGTCGCCGCCTTAAGAGCCCTCCGCCGACTCCTCGTCACCGTCCCGGCGGCCCCGCCCCTCGGGCTGACAGCCAGCGCGCTCAGCCAGTCCCGGGCCGGGCCTCCCTCGAGTTCCGCCCCCTATCCGTCCAATGGGCGGCGCCGGTGGCGCAGGGCACTTCCTGGTTGTCAGTTAAGGTGGCCCCCATGAGGATGGCAGCTGGGCAGAGTTTAAAGGTGGCAGGGAGGGGCCAGTGACGGGGGCTGGGGCAACCTGTGGCAGGTGGGGAGGAGGGGGGGAGGGGCAGGCAGGTGGGATCCAGGAAGTGGCAGGGTGTAGCTGTATCCAGGGGGACAGGTGAGGGTGCTGGGAGGGGACAGGACAGGTGTGACAGGAGGGGAGGGGGGAGAACCAGAGGCTTCCTGCAGCCCAGAGCCCACCCAGACCGCAGGAGGAAGAAGAGACGACGGAGGCGACTGCAGAGGACGAGGGGGACGCAGGCTGACCCCCCCCTCCCAGGATCGACCGACACCGCAGGTGAGACCCCCCCCCCCTCCCAGGATCGACTGACACCGCAGGTGAGACCCCCCCTCCCAACCCCCCCTCCTCCCAGGATCGACCGACACCGCAGGTGAGACCCCCCCCTCCCAGGATCAACCGACCGACACCGCAGGTGAGACCCCCCCCTCAACACCTGAGGGACCCCCCCAACACCGACACCTGAGGGACATTCTCTGCCCCCCTTCCATACCTGGGTGACAACGACTTGATCCCCCCCCCCCCAAGAAGTGTCGTCTCCTCCGTCCCCCCTCCTCCTCCCCCGTGCTGGGCACAGACCCCTCTGCTTGTCATCTCTGTGCCAGTCTATCGTCATCGCCCTCCCACCACCACCACACACAGGGCCCCCACCATTCCCTGGGGACCCTCCCGTCTCCGTACTCATGTGACCCGGCCGGATCCTCTCCCTGGCCCAGACACCCCCCGAGCTGTGTACATTCATCCGTCTGCTCAGCCTTCCTCCCCCTCTGTACCCCCCCCCCCACTGCTCAGGGCAGAGACCCCCCCCCAACACACACGGTGCCTGAGCTCAGCCCCCCCCCCAACACAGACGATGTCTCCTCTCTGATCCGAGACCCCCCAACACCTAGGATGTCTCCTCTCTGATCCGAGACCCCCCCAACACCTAGGATGTCTCCTCTCTGATCCGAGACCCCCCCAACACCTAGGATGTCTCCTCTCTGATCCGAGACCCCCCCAACACCTAGGATGTCTCCTCTCTGATCCGAGACCCCCCCAACACCTAGGATGTCTCCTCTCTGATCCGAGACCCCCCCAACACCTAGGATGTCTCCGCCTCTGATCCGAGACCCCCCCAACACCTAGGATGTCTCCTCTCTGATCCGAGACCCCCCCAACACCTAGGATGTCTCCGCCTCTGATCCGAGACCCCCCCAACACCTAGGATGTCTCCGCCTCTGATCCGAGACCCCCCAACACCTAGGATGTCTCCGCCTCTGATCCGAGACCCCCCCAACACCTAGGATGTCTCCGCCTCTGATCCGAGACCCCCCAACACCTAGGATGTCTCCGCCTCTGATCCGAGACCCCCCAACACCTAGGATGTCTCCGCCTCTGATCCGAGACCCCCCAACACCTAGGATGTCTCCGCCTCTGATCCGAGACCCCCCAACACCTAGGATGTCTCCGCCTCTGATCCGAGACCCCCCAACACCTAGGATGTCTCCGCCTCTGATCCGAGACCCCCCCAACACCTAGGATGTCTCCTCTCTGATCCGAGACCCCCCCAACACCTAGGATGTCTCCTGATCCGAGACCCCCCCAACACCTAGGATGTCTCCTGATCCGAGACCCCCCCAACACCTAGGATGTCTCCTGATCCGAGACCCCCCCAACACCTAGGATGTCTCCTGATCCGAGACCCCCCCAACACCTAGGATGTCTCCTGATCCGAGACCCCCCCAACACCTAGGATGTCTCCTGATCCGAGACCCCCCCAACACCTAGGATGTCTCCTGATCCGAGACCCCCCCAACACCTAGGATGTCTCCTGATCCGAGACCCCCCCAACACCTAGGATGTCTCCTGATCCGAGACCCCCCCAACACCTAGGATGTCTCCTGATCCGAGACCCCCCCAACACCTAGGATGTCTCCTGATCCGAGACCCCCCCAACACCTAGGATGTCTCCTGATCCGAGACCCCCCCAACACCTAGGATGTCTCCTGATCCGAGACCCCCCCAACACCTAGGATGTCTCCTGATCCGAGACCCCCCCAACACCTAGGATGTCTCCTCTCTGATCCGAGACCCCCCCAACACCTAGGATGTCTCCTCTCTGATCCGAGACCCCCCCAACACCTAGGATGTCTCCTCTCTGATCCGAGACCCCCCAACACCTAGGATGTCCCCCACCTGAGCTTAGACCCCCCAACACCTAGGATGTCTCTTCCTTGATCTGAGACCCCCCAACACCTAGGATGCCCCCCACCTGAGCTTAGACCCCCCAACACCTAGGATGTCTCTTCCTTGATCTGAGACCCCCCAACACCTAGGATGTCTCCTCTCTGATCCGAGACCCCCCCAACACCTAGGATGTCTCCTCTCTGATCCGAGACCCCCCCAACACCTAGGATGTCTCCTCTCTGATCCGAGACCCCCCAACACCTAGGATGTCTCTTCCTTGATCTGAGACCCCCCAACACCTAGGATGTCTCCGCCTCTGATCCGAGACCCCCCAACACCTAGGATGTCTCCGCCTCTGATCCGAGACCCCCCCAACACCTAGGATGTCTCCGCCTCTGATCCGAGACCCCCCAACACCTAGGATGTCTCCGCCTCTGATCCGAGACCCCCCAACACCTAGGATGTCTCCGCCTCTGATCCGAGACCCCCCAACACCTAGGATGTCTCCGCCTCTGATCCGAGACCCCCCAACACCTAGGATGTCTCCGCCTCTGATCCGAGACCCCCCAACACCTAGGATGTCTCCTCTCTGATCCGAGACCCCCCCAACACCTAGGATGTCTCCTGATCCGAGACCCCCCCAACACCTAGGATGTCTCCTGATCCGAGACCCCCCCAACACCTAGGATGTCTCCTGATCCGAGACCCCCCCAACACCTAGGATGTCTCCTGATCCGAGACCCCCCCAACACCTAGGATGTCTCCTGATCCGAGACCCCCCCAACACCTAGGATGTCTCCTGATCCGAGACCCCCCCAACACCTAGGATGTCTCCTGATCCGAGACCCCCCCAACACCTAGGATGTCTCCTGATCCGAGACCCCCCCAACACCTAGGATGTCTCCTGATCCGAGACCCCCCCAACACCTAGGATGTCTCCTGATCCGAGACCCCCCCAACACCTAGGATGTCTCCTGATCCGAGACCCCCCCAACACCTAGGATGTCTCCTGATCCGAGACCCCCCCAACACCTAGGATGTCTCCTCTCTGATCCGAGACCCCCCCAACACCTAGGATGTCTCCTCTCTGATCCGAGACCCCCCAACACCTAGGATGTCTCCTCTCTGATCCGAGACCCCCCCAACACCTAGGATGTCTCCTCTCTGATCCGAGACCCCCCCAACACCTAGGATGTCCCCCACCTGAGCTTAGACCCCCCAACACCTAGGATGTCCCCCACCTGAGCTTAGACCCCCCAACACCTAGGATGTCTCTTCCTTGATCTGAGACCCCCCAACACCTAGGATGCCCCCCACCTGAGCTTAGACCCCCCAACACCTAGGATGTCTCTTCCTTGATCTGAGACCCCCCAACACCTAGGATGCCCCCCACCTGAGCTTAGACCCCCCAACACCTAGGATGTCTCTTCCTTGATCTGAGACCCCCCAACACCTAGGATGCCCCCCACCTGAGCTTGGACCCCCCAACACCTAGGATGTCTCTTCCTTGATCTGAGACCCTCCAACACCTAGGATGTCTCTTCCTTGATCTGAGACCCCCCAACACCTAGGATGTCTCTTCCTTGATCTGAGGCCCCCCAACACCTAGGATGTCTCTTCCTTGATCTGAGACCCCCCAACACCTAGGATGTCTCTTCCTTGATCTGAGACCCCCCAACACCTAGGATGTCTCTTCCTTGATCTGAGACCCCCCAACACCTAGGATGTCTCTTCCTTGTTCTGAGACCCCCCAACACCTAGGATGTCTCTTCCTTGATCTGAGACCCCCCAACACCTAGGATGTCTCTTCCTTGATCTGAGACCCCCCCAACACCTAGGATGTCTCTTCCTTGATCTGAGACCCCCCAACACCTAGGATGTCTCTTCCTTGATCTGAGACCCCCCAACACCTAGGATGTCTCTTCCTTGATCTGAGACCCCCCAACACCTAGGATGTCTCTTCCTTGATCTGAGACCCCCCAACACCTAGGATGTCTCTTCCTTGATCTGAGACCCCCCAACACCTAGGATGTCTCTTCCTTGATCTGAGACCCCCCAACACCTAGGATGTCTCTTCCTTGATCCGAGACCCCCCAACACCTAGGATGTCTCTTCCTTGATCCGAGACCCCCCAACACCTAGGATGTCTCTTCCTTGATCCGAGACCCCCCAACACCTAGGATGTCTCTTCCTTGATCCGAGACCCCCCAACACCTAGGATGTCTCTTCCTTGATCCGAGACCCCCCAACACCTAGGATGTCTCTTCCTTGATCCGAGACCCCCCAACACCTAGGATGTCTCTTCCTTGATCCGAGACCCCCCAACATTTAGGATGTCTCTTCCTTGATCCGAGACCCCCCAACATTTAGGATGTCTCTTCCTTGAGCTTAGACCCCCCCAACACCTAGGATGTCTGCTCTCTGATCCGAGACCCCCCAACACCTAGGATGTCTCTTCCTTTATCCGAGACCCCCCCAACACCTAGGATGCCCCCCACTTGAGCTTAGACCCCCCAACACCTAGGATGTCTCCTCTCTGATCCGAGACCCCCCAACACCTAGGATGCCCCCCACCTGAGCTTAGACCCCCCAATACCCAGAGGGTTCCCCTCTGAGTTGAGACCCCCCAAACCCTACCATCCCCTGCCCAGCACATAGGGTCCTGGCAGATGTATTATCTACCCCCCCCCCCCCGCAGTGCCATCAGTGCCAGGTATTACCCCTCACCTGGGTTACATTTGTCACATTTAACCCTCATCATCCTGCCCCCCCCCTTATATATTCCATTTGGAGGGAATTCTCTTCTCTTTTTTGCCCCTGTATGGCCCTGCCCCCTCCCTCACCAGACCCCTGCCTTGTTTTATGATTTTTTGCTGTGCCATATTGCAGACTTTACCCCCGGCCCTCGTTCTTATCACCCCCCCCACCCCCCCTCGCCAACGCCTGCCCACCCTCCTCCGTCTTCTCCTTATTCCTCTTCATGTATGAAAATCATTCCGGTGTCCCCGATCCATATTTCTATTTATTTCTATGATTGTTACATTGTATCATGTGTATGAACTTCCTCCATACATTTCCTGCTCTGTGTTACTTTGTTGCCTCTCTTCCTGGTCTCTTATTATTATTATTATTATTATTATAGAACACTTCCTATGTTTATGATATTTTGATACATTTCTATATGTAGGAGATTAGTTACATTGTTACATTGTGATACATTTCTCCTCGCTGTGTCATATTGGATACATTTCTAGTTGTAGATTTGTTACGTTGTTGTACTGTCATATGTTGTAGTTTCATACATTTTTGTTACATTGTGACATTTCAATACTTTTTGTTACTTTTCTGACATTTGTATCCACGTCTCTCATCATCTAATATTTGTATCTCAGTGACGGTGCCTTCAGGTGTGTCCCCTCCATCCCATCCCATCCACCTGCCTTTGCCCCAGAAGCTGACACTCGCTCTCAGGCTCCTCCCCCTCTGAGTTCCCCTCTGTGAACTTCCACATCCAATATTCCCCTTTGCAAAAAATAAATAAAAACTTTTTGTATTCCTGATATCAGCATAATGAAACAAAAACGTAATTTTCACGTTTTTAACCCTTCCTCTGCCAGATAAGGTAAACTTTTACGGCGTTTTACGTTGGGAGGGGGAGGGGGGCTGGGTAGCTGGTGAGGAAGGGGTTAATGAAGTCTTTACCCCTGTCACCTTTGCCTGGCCGCCCCTCCCTGTGCGGCTAAACCTGCGCTAATCCCGGCTTTCCTTGCTGACGGCAGGCTGTTGAAGGGGGTCTTTAGCGATGGAGGTCGCGGTGGATTTGCGGAGGAGGACACGGAATACCACATCCCCCGGCTCTCCGCCGATCTGGTGTGGCGATTATTCGGGGAAAGGGGGGGGGGAGCGCCAGCCGACTGTCCTCTGCCTGACCCTTCTGCCACCTGACGCGCTGGCTGTATGGAACGCCGGCGATGGAGATGGGCGAAAGACGTTTTGGTTCGTAGATGATGCGTTTTATGTGGCGTCAGAAATGGGCGAAATAAATTCTGGTTGTACATGCTGAGCTTAAGATCACGTTTAAAGATGGCCGACGCAAGTTTAGCCCTATAGATCCCATGCATTAAAAATGGCAGACGCAAGTTTAGCCCTAATAGATGCCATGCATTAAAGATGGCCGACGCAAGTTTAGCCCTAATAGATGCCATGCATTAAAGATGGCTGACGCAAGTTTAGCCCTATAGATGCCATTCATTAAAGATGGCCGACGCAAGTTTAGCCCTAATAGATGCCATGCATTAAAGATGGCCGACGCAAGTTTAGCCCTAATAGATGCCATGCATTAAAGATGGCCGACGCAAGTTTAGCCCTAATAGATGCCATGCATTAAAGATGGCCGACGCAAGTTTAGCCCTAATGGATGCCATGCATTAAAGATGGCCGACGCAAGTTTAGCCCTATAGATGCCATGCATTAAAGATGGCTGACGCAAGTTTAGCCCTATAGATGCCATTCATTAAAGATGGCCGACGCAAGTTTAGCCCTAATAGATGCCATGCATTAAAGATGGCCGACGCAAGTTTAGCCCTAATAGATGCCATGCATTAAAGATGGCCGACGCAAGTTTAGCCCTAATAGATGCCATGCATTAAAGATGGCCGACGCAAGTTTAGCCCTAATAGATGCCATGCATTAAAGATGGCCGACGCAAGTTTAGCCCTAATGGATGCCATGCATTAAAGTTGGCCGCAGCAAGTTTAGCCCTATAGATGCCATGCATTAAAGATGGCTGACGCAAGTTTAGCCCTATAGATGCCATTCATTAAAGATGGCCGACGCAAGTTTAGCCCTAATAGATGCCATGCATTAAAGATGGCCGACGCAAGTTTAGCCCTAATAGATGCCATGCATTAAAGATGGCCGACGCAAGTTTAGCCCTAATAGATGCCATGCATTAAAGATGGCCGACGCAAGTTTAGCCCTAATAGATGCCATGCATTAAAGATGGCCGACGCAAGTTTAGCCCTAATGGATGCCATGCATTAAAGATGGCCGACGCAAGTTTAGCCCTATAGATGCCATGCATTAAAGATGGCTGACGCAAGTTTAGCCCTATAGATGCCATTCATTAAAGATGGCCGACGCAAGTTTAGCCCTAATAGATGCCATGCATTAAAGATGGCCGACGCAAGTTTAGCCCTAATAGATGCCATGCATTAAAGATGGCCGACTCAAGTTTAGTCCTATAGATGCCATTCATTAAAGATGGCCGACGCAAGTTTAGCCCTAATAGATGCCATGCATTAAAGATGGCCGACGCAAGTTTAGCCCTAATGGATGCCATTCATTAAAGATGGCCGACGCAAGTTTAGCCCTAATGGATGCCATGCATTAAAGATGGCCGACGCAAGTTTAGCCCTAATGGATGCCATGCATTAAAGATGGCCGACGCAAGTTTAGCCCTAATAGATGCCATGCATTAAAGATGGCCGACGCAAGTTTAGCCCTAATAGATGCCATGCATTAAAGATGGCCGACGCAAGTTTAGCCCTAATGGATGCCATGCATTAAAGATGGCCGACGCAAGTTTAGCCCTATAGATGCCATGCATTAAAGATGGCCGACGCAAGTTTAGCCCTAATAGATGCCATGCGTTATACAGTATTAAAGATGGCTGATGTAAATTTAACCTTATAGATGCTGTGCGTTCTACCACATTAAAGATGGCCGACAGAAGTTCAGCATTTTAGATACTGTGCAATATACCACATTAAAGATGGCTGACACAATTTTAGCCTTATAGATGCCATGCACTATATAACGTTAAAGATGGCCGACACAAGTCTATCATTTATAGATGCTGTGCGTTATACCACGTTAAAGATGGCTGACACAAGTTTAGCCCTATAGATGACCATTTTTAATATGGTATAACACGTAGCAACAGAAATTCAGCTTTATAGATGCCGTGCGTTATAGTGCGTTTAAAGATGGCCGACAATTTGAACCCTGTAGATGCCGCGCAACATACGGCGTTAAAAATGTCCAACATAAGTGTAGTCCTATAGATGCCACGCATTATACCGCGTTAAAGATGGCCAACAGCTTTATAGATGCCATGCGATATACCACATTAAAGATGGCCGACACAAGTGTAGCCCTTTAGTTGCCACACATTATACCGCTTTAAAGATGACCGATTACAAGTTTTGCTTTACAGATGCCACATAAACATGGCTGGCAGATGTTTAATCCACAACAGCTCCCTTTTATACGCCGTTAAAGATGGCCGACAAAGTCTAGCTGTAGCTGTCACGCAACTGCGTTTAAAGATAGCCGATAGAAGTTTAGCTTTATCAATGCTGTGTGACATTCTGCGATAAAGATGGCTGCCACACGTTTCATTGTAAAGATACCGTGCTTAAAATCGCAAATAAAGATGGCGACACACAATATTTATAGATGCCGACGCAAGTGTAACCCTATAGATGCAGTGCGTTATACCACATTAAAGATGGCCGACGCAAGCGTATCCCTATAGATGGCGTGCGGTATATTACATTAAAGGTGGCG
This sequence comes from Rana muscosa, assembly GCA_029206835.1. Taxonomy (NCBI): domain Eukaryota; kingdom Metazoa; phylum Chordata; class Amphibia; order Anura; family Ranidae; genus Rana; species Rana muscosa. Next base: position 690,201 of record JARGYO010005627.1, read on the forward strand.
TGCGTTTATACCACGTTTTAAAGATGGCCGACGCAAGCGTAGCCCTATAGATGCTGTGCGTTATACCACATTAAAGATGGCCGGCGCAAGCGTAACCCTATAGATGCTGTGCGTTATACCACATTAAAGATGGCCGGCGCAAGCGTAACCCTATAGATGCCGTGCGTTATACCACATTAAAGATGGCCGGCGCAAGCGTAACCCTATAGATGCCGTGCGTTATACCACGTTAAAGATGGCCGACGCAAGCGTATCCCTATAGATGGCGTGCGTTATACCACATTTAAAGATGGCCTCCGCAAGCGTAGCCCTATAGGTGGACATTATAGCGTATTAAAGATGGCCAACACAAGCGTAGCCCTAATAGATGCACATTATAGCGTATTAAAGATGGCCGATATAAACTTGGCTTTACAGATGCCGCATTAAAGATGGCTGGCAGATGTTTAAGCTACGACAGCCCGCTTTATATGACGGTAAAGAGGGCCGACGAATCTACACGCAACCACATTAAAGATGGCCGACGGATGCTTAAGCTGCAGACAGCACCATTTATATGGCCGACAAGTTGTAGATGTCACGCAACTACATTAAAGATGGCCGACAGAAGTTTAGCTTTATCAATGCCACGTGACACCGTGCGATTACAAATGGCTGCCATAAGTTTCGCTTTAAAGAATACCGCGCTTAATGCCCGCATTAAAGATGGCTGACAGATGTTTAACCCGCGCTTGCTTGCTTTATACGGCGTTAAAGATGGCCGACCAGTTTTTGTTTTGTTTTTTTAGCTGAAGAAGTCGCGCAACCATGGCCAGACAGATGTGGGTAAACTTTTATATGGCGATTTAAAGATGGCCGCCGCGCTTCAGCCGTAGACACCGCTATTTAGCACATCATTTAGAAATAGTCGCTTTATACGCGTCGCGCTTTTTTTTTTTTTTTTTTGGGGGGTTGATGGCCGTTTTTTTTCTAGACTCCTCATGGTGGAGTTGTGGGTACACGGCGTGGTCTCCAGGCGGAGGTGGTCACAGCCTGTTTGGCGGGGTATATTGACGTGTAAACAGCCCGGAGGTCCTGACACCCTCCAGCACACAGAGATAAGGAAGTCCTTCAACTGACAGACCTCTTAAAGGCGCAGCCCACCCGTCTGCAAAGTGACAGTTGAGTCAGGTCTGACCGGACCCTCTGGATAAACTTCCCGCCCCACCTTGTCGTCAGGTGCCGCTGGGGGCTCGGCCCAGGTTGGTTAAAGGGTGCTGTGTGTTTTGGGAGGGGTCTGTGTGTCAGATAATGAGCTGTAATTACAGGGGTGGGACGTCTTATTTACCATTTCCTCAAACAGGACGGGTGACACTCGCCGCCGCCGTTGCTGCTGCTGTGTTTGTATGTTTGCTGACTCACCACCTTTTGTGAGGCTGGAGTGTCAGCTCTGCGGGCCGCTGCTGCTCTGTGCTTTTGGCTCGCTGTCACATATCACACAATATATACGAGTCTGTTTTTTAACGTGCCGCAAATAAAAAAATAAATAAAAAAAAAACGCATCGCCGCCAAATTTTTTATTTTAAATGAGCTGAATTTATCATCCAGGATGCTGGAAAATATCCGCCGTCTGTTATGAGTGCTACTGTGGTGTCAGTCTTGGGGGGGGGGGGTCACCAAGGAGTGCAAGCTCCTGGGGTATACAACGTGAAGTAGTACCACTAATATAATGCCCCCCTCCCCCCCCCCCACACTGCGATTTTGTATTCATTCGGCCGTAGTACGAGGATCTATGTGTCTTCCTGGCCGGTAACCAGATCTTTCCCTGACTCCCCGGCTTGTAAGGGGCCGTCCCCGACTACTTTGCATGTTCCTGCGGCGGGTAGTGATACCTGCGGACTGGATCTGGCAGATTCCAGGAGATTGCGTCTTCAGGTTTCCTCAACGCGGCGTGTTTTTTTTTTTTTCTGCCGGTGACGGATTAAGGCCAAGGTGTGTGCGGTGCTAATAAGGTGATAATCAGCGTGTTTGGTGGTGATGACACAGCAAGAGAATTACAGCAGCAACCCACAGCTGTCAGAGACCTGTCAGTACACCTGAGGGGCTGTAATGGGGCGCTCGGGGTTCCTGGGGGCTGTGATTGGACGCGTGGAGCTCCCTAGGATGGCTGTGATTGGACATTCGGGGGTCCCGCTTCTATGCGGTGATGTCCGTTTACTATAGTGACCTTTATCAGGGACCCCTGGGCTCTCCAGTGCAGCAAGAGAGTTACAGGAGCAACCTACAGCTGTCAGAGACCTGTCAGTACACCCGAGGGGCTGTAATGGGGTGCTCGGGGTTCCCTGGGGGCTGTGATTGGACATTTTGGGGGTCCCGCTTCTATGCGGTGTAGTTAAGGTCACTATATAAGGAAATGATCGGGGACTCCTGGGCACTCCGGTGCAGCAAGAGATTTACAAGAGCAAGCCGAGCTGTCAGAGATCTGTCACCCCTCCCGAGGGGTTGTAATGGGGCACTCGGGGTTCCCTAGGGTGCTGTGATTGGACGTTTGGGGGTCCCGCTTTTATGCAGTGTAGTCCATTTTCTTATAGTGACCTTACAGGAGCAACCCGAGCTGTCAGACTTGTCAGCCCTCCCAAGGGGATGTAATGAGGCACTCAAGGGTTCCCTGGGGGGCTGTGACTGGACTTTTGGGAGTCACCCGGGGGGCTGTGTTTGGCCGTTCGGGGGTCTCGCTTCTATGCAGTGTAGTCCATTTCCTATTGTGACCTTATTGGGGACCTCTGGGCTCTCCAGTGCATGAAGAGAGAGCTGTCAGAGACCTGTCAGCACTTCAGAGGGGCTGTAATGGGGAGCTCAGGGTTCCCTGGGGGGGCTGTGATTGGATGTTTGGGGGTCCTGCTTCTATGTAATGTAGTCCATTTCCTATAGTGACCTTATCGGGGACATCTGGGCTCTCCAGTGCAGCAAGAGAGTTACAAGAGCAAACTGAGCTGTCAGAGACTTGTCAGCCCTCCTGAGGGACTGTAATGGGGTGCACAGGGTTCCCTGGGAGTTGTGATTGGACATTGTGGGGGGGTCATTATTGGAAGTTCGGGGGTCCCGCTTCTATGCAGTGTAGTCCATTTCCTATAGTAACCTTATTGGGGACCCCTGGGCTCTCCAGTGCAGCAAGAGAGTTACAAGAGCAAACCGAGCTGTCAGAGACCTGTCGGCACTCCCGAGAGGCTGTAATGAGGCACTCAGGGTTTCCTGGGAGCTGTAAATTGGACTTTGGGGGGTCCGTGATTGGAAGTTCAGGGGTCCCGCTTTTATGTAGTGTAGTCCATTTCCTATAGTGACCTTATCGAGGACCACCTGAGCTCTCCAGTGTAGACAATATTATAATAAGTGTAATTGTGACCAAATATTTGGGGTCATTGCCGTGCCCCTTGCAGTCCCCTTAAAATAAAGCTGCTGGGTGACTCCTGTCCTGGGCCCTGTGGCTCTGTGCTGGGCTCGCTTTAATGTTTGGCAGTTATTCCCACTCCCTGTTTGTGGGCCCCATATCTGAAAACCCCCAGGGCCCCGACTGTGCGGTAAATGCCCCTCCCACACCTGCCAGCGCTGTCAGTATACAACCGTGGGATCTCTGAATTTAAAGGGCAGGATAAACGTCACCGGGAACTGATGTGATTGCAGGAGCTGCGCGTTTTCTAATATCTGCCCCTCCCATAGCTCATTCCTTGTAGGGGGCGCTATGTGGATGGGCTCAGTGGGGGTGGTTGCTTATAAATATAGTTGTATTTTTTTGTCATGGCTAGATGTGGCCCTAGCCGAATGCCCCCGGTGTCGTGTCACGTAGTGAATGGTCCTTTCTCTCCTTCCATGCACAAAAACAGCCGAGGCTGAGCGCCTTTGGTGGTCTAATGTGCCGTGTCCACGGGGACATAGTGCACCCCCACATTTATAGTCCTGCTGTACGTTCTTGGAGAATTTGGAGGGGGGGGTGATCTCAAGGATCAGCATGATTCTGATATCCCCTCCTGATTTTCTGAGCTTCCGTTATTGCTGCCAAGAAAGAGTTACTGGTGGGTCATGTGACTTAGACGGAGAGAGAGCATCTCCTCTGTGCCATCTAAAAATTGGTGTGTGTGGGGTTGTAAATGACGTTGGACCGCAGATTTTACCCTGAGCCCCAGCGCGTTGCGTCCCCGAGATTCCTTTCTGTGTTGTTGGGAGTTTCTAATATTACCAAAGGGTTAATGGTGGGTCATGTGACTCAGACGGAGAGAGAGCGTCTCCTCTGTGCCATCTAATAATTGGTCAGATATACGGGGTGGTTAATGCTGTTGGCCCGCAGGTTTTACCCTGAGCCCCCAGCGCGTTGCGTCCCCGAGATTCCTTTTTGTGTTGTTGGGAGTTTCTAATATTACCAAAGGATTAGACCCCCCCCCCCTGTTGGGTTTTAATGGACATCAATGGGATCCACAACCTCTGGGCATCCCGAGAACTGTCATGATTGAGACAGGAAATGATGGGAAATCCAAAATGTTACATTGTTGCTAAAACAGGAAGATGTGTGGAAATCAACTGGGGAAACCTCTTCCAGCTACAACTGTCACTTCCTGTTGTTTCTCTAGAACAGGAAGTGAAGGAAATCTCCTCAATAGGGACTCGGCTATAAGAACCTGACAGGGGATCTAACCCTGACATATTGTATCTAATACTAAACTAAAAAGGTTTTGGCCTTGGTGATGTGTTATACTATTCCATGTAGATGAGTCTCTTCTATAGAAGCTGCGTTTTTATTCATATTACTTTAATGGGTGACTGCTGCTGGGGGGCGGGGGGGTGTTCTTCACTTTTTCTTCCCTTTGTTTGCACATCTCAGTGCTGCGGATCTCCTGCCACCTCTTTGCACCCCCTTCCCATCCAGCGATGACTATGACATCTCTCAGGTTTCCTGATGGTGACAACAGTAGGTCATGCCTGTGTCATGTGCTACAACCTGTGGCCTTAAAGTCCCATCATGCCTCCTGCCTTTTGAGAGTCATGCTTGTACCTGTCAGCCTGGCAATGCCTCATGGGACTTGTAGTTCCACAACAGCTGGAGGGTCGCAGGTTGAGCACCTATGTAAGGGTGACAACCCTGTGTCCCCGTCTACGAATTGCTCTCCTGCGTTGTCACCCTGTCAAACAGAGTTCCTTTTGGAGGCTACAAGTGGCTGTTTAAGGTGTTCTGGAAAAATGAAAAGGTGGGGACTGGTGGCGGGGGGCGGGGGAGGTCGGTCGAGGGTGTGTCCACCTTTTCTGAACACCTCAAACAGCTACTTGTAGCCTCCAAAGAAATCTGTGTGAAAGGGTGACAATGCAGGATAGCAATTCGCAGATGGGGACAGAGCGTTGTCACCCTATAAACAGGAAATTCCTGAACAAGGACCTTGCTGGCAGGATCGCCAGGGATTATTTTAATGAAAGTTGCAGATTTGGACCCTTTTTTTTTTTTTTTTTTCAAAGGGATTTTAGCGATCGGGTTTATATTACTTTTAGTGTTAACATGGAAATGTAAAATTCTTGATGGACTTCTGAGGTGACGGCGAGGTCAATGGGCTGAGCACCGTGCCTGCCTATTGGTTGTAACGTTTAATGACGGTCATTCATCTGTTATTTGTTCCAATCACTTCCTATTAATGAACATTGCTGGGTGACCCCACGCACGTTCAGTCCTTTGACGCTCCTCCGTCATTTGCTGGGGAAGATCTGTAGACGATAGCTACGTGCCGGACCGGACGATGCAGGTTTGGTCTCCTCTGATCCAATCAGAACGTTCCTGTCGTAATTTGAGCGAAAATTGTTTCCATCGAACTGAATGATCAGATTAAGATGTTGGTAGAAACAGGAAATCCACAATCAGATTGTGACTTCTGTGGGCATCTCTAGTGGAACGTTGAGGAGATTTTGGGGCGAAATAGTAAAAAACTGTTTTTACCTTCACTCGATCAGCTGGCTTTTTTTTCCATTTACTTTATCTTTTAGTCATTTTTTTCATTAGAATAGCAGCAAACGGGTACTGCGGGGTGGAACCACAGTCAGGGGAAAGGGGGGGTCTCCATGGAAATCCAACCGGGAGGAGGCCGTATCTAGAAGGAAAGTTACAGAACCAACATTAAACTTCTGGACTGAGCCATCAGGCCTCATGGGTGGAGGGGTGTTCAACTCGAATACAGTCGGTAACATCGCATATAACAGCCTTTCTCAACCTTTTTACTCCAGAGAAACCCTTGAAATAATTTTATATGTTGGAGAACCCCTTCTAGAACCAGTTAATTGGGGGCCAGTTGGGTAAAAATGTCCCCATTACAGATTGCTATAAAGATCAGTGGTGTCGTGCTGCTGGCTCTGCCAAATGATGTTGGCCTTGGAACTATGTAGGCATCATCAGGTGGGAGGTCCATCAGACCCAACTCAAGGAACTATGTAGGCATCATCGGATGGGAGGTCCATCCAGACCCAACTCGAGGAACCATGTAGGCATCATCCGGTGGGAGGTCCATCAGCCCCTACTCAAGGAACTATGTAGACATCATCGGTCCTTCAGCCACTGCTCAAGGAACTACGTAGGTTTCGTCGGGTGGGAGGTCCATCGGCCATCAGTCACTATTTAAGGAACTATGTAGGCATCATCAGGTTGGAGGTCCATCAGCCATTAGATGCAACTCAAGGAACTATGTTGGCTTTGTCAGATGGGAGGTGCATCAGCCACTACTCAATCACCTATTTAGGCATCATCAGGTTGGAGGCCCATCAGCCACTATTCAAGGAACTATGTAGGTGTCATTGGGTGGGAGGTCCATCGATCATTAGAAGAAGGTACAAAATGTCAACATTACAGTACAAGTCCAGGTGACTTACTACTAGCTATACCATGACCAGCTATACCATACCATGACTAGCTATACTCAAGGAGAATCTACACAGATTGTTGGTGCTCATTCCTAATCGCCACCGAACTGCCTCCACCTTTGGACACCTTGCCAAATTCAAAGGCGACCTTGCCTATAGGCCCACTATGGACCCAAGAAACTATGTAGGCATTATCAAATGGAAGGTCCATCGGCCCTGACTCGAACACATGGCAACCTCTGGGGGAACTCTCTTTGAAAATGGCTGGACAAAACTTGAACATTTGTGAGGAGTTCCAACAGTTTAAATTCAGCTGATGAAAACAAGTGTACCACAATACAAGCCATGGGAAGTGGTTACTGTTAAAACAGGAGGGTCCAGGAGAAGGGTAAGAAGGAAAGAAGAAAGGTTCAGCGGAGGAAGAGCACACCTTTTTAATTTTGGCAAGGTGTCCAGAGGTGGAGACAGTCCTGTGGTGAGTAGGAATGAGTACCGACTATCTGCCGCGGTATGGAGGTAGGTTGCACTGTAGGAGGAGCAGGGTTTAAAGTGTCTGTGAAGATTCTCCTTTTTATCTAGGTCATGTTATAGCTAATAGTAAGTCACCTGGACTTGTTCTGTAATGTTGACGTTTCGTAGCTTCTACAAGCCTCTTCTTCTTCAGTTCTAACGTTGTAATTGACCGGAAGAAGTGGCTTGGAGAAGCTACAGAACGTTTTCAACATTACAGAACAAGTCCAGTTGAATGTTACCAACTACTACTAGATAAGGTATACAGCCTTATGACTGGTCAGTAGAAAAAGGTATAAAGGGCCATACCTTATCGCAGCTTGGATGATGTCTTTCACACACTTGTACAGTCAGGTGCATGAAATTATATTTCCATGCTACATTCATACGAAGACATTGTAGACAATTGTGTCCTTCCTACCTTGTGGTAACCGTTTTGGGGAAGGCCCTTTTGTTTTCCATCATGACTGTGCCCAATGTAGAAAGCCAACTCCAAAAAAGGCATGGTTTGACCAGTTTGGTATGGAGGAACTCGCGTGTCCTGTACAGAGCGCTGACCTTACCCCCACTAAACACCTTTGGGGGAATTGGAATGCTGATGTGTAATTTTTTATTTATTTTTGGTGTCCAACGTGAGGCCTGATGTGTGAGCCAGGTCTCCTTTATTGGTGGCCTACGTGGGACCCGTTGTGTGGGCCAGGTATCCTTTATTGGTGGCCTACATGGGAGCCGTTGTGTGAGCCAGGTCTTCTTTTTTTGGAGCCCAACGTGAGGCCGGATGTGTGAGCCAGGTCTCCTTTATTGGTGCCCTACGTGGGACCCGTTGTGTGTGTGCCAGGTCTCCTTTATTGGTGCCCTACGTGGGACCCGTTGTGTGGGCCAGGTATCCTTTTTTGGTGCCCAGCGTGAGGCCTGATGTGTGCTCAATGTATGGGTCAGGTGGGTCTTCTTTTTTGGTGCCCAATGTGAGGTCTAATGTGTGAGCCAGGTCTTCTTATCCTACATCAGTACCCGATCTCACAAATGGGTGCAAATTCCCACAGACACCTTCCAAAATCTTATGCAAAGTCTTCCCAGAAGACTGAAGGGACTCCGTAATAATGGGCATGGTTCAGGAATGGAATGTCCAACAATCTGATGTACAGTAGGTGTGATGGTCAGGGGTTCACAGACTTTTGATGATATTGTGTATCTCCCATCGTGTTGGGAAGTCACTTGCTATAGGCGGGTGATGGGGAAGGATCCTGCATGTGATCAGAACATTGCAATATGTCGGCAGGGCTCCGTGACTCGTGTACTGGCAGGACACTATTTGGGGAATGATCAATGTTGTAGCTGGTCTGGTATCTCTTGCTCAGTTTTCATCAACCCCCCCCCCCCCCCCGGCTGGACAGATGTGGCAGGTTGATGCCCCCCGGGGCCCCCAGGTATCCTGCAGGTGTCGTAGTGGGGGGGAGAGAGATGATGAAATGGATGAGAAATCTTTTGAACAGGGAGCTGCTCTCATCATACAAGGGCCTGGGGACCTCCAGCTGCCGCAAGTGTGCAATACGTACAATTGTTGCATGAGGGCTCCGAGTCTCCCTGGGGGGCCCCTGGCATTCCACTCCATAACCACCACAGCAATCCTTAATGAATCCGGTTATCGCATCAGCTGCTTCCTGCAATACTGCAACTGGTGTGTTGTGTGTCCGATCCCATAAATGTGATTTAATAATTTTGCAGGGAATGAACTGAATGTAAAATCCACGCAAAACTGATATTTTATGTGTGGGGTGGGGTTTGGTAGCCTGAGGCACCTGTTGGCTTATAGCCAGACTTCTGTGGTTAAGGGCTCGGCAGTTGGTTCTTGTGAAATGAATTGAGTGTCCAGCGGTCTGGATGAGACGCCTTTTTAAAATGATTGGGTGGGTGGAGCTGGGAATTCCGATACGGAGACCCAGTCCCCAGAGCCCCTAAGAGCATCCGCCCAAAATTGAGATCTATCAGATTTATAAGGAACGTTTTTTCTTTTTTTTTAAAGTGGAGAGCGCACAGTCTCATTCCACGAACCATAATGGTTTTCTCTTCCAGAATAAGGCTCATTGGAAAATGGCGGATAATGTGGTACTTCTTGAGCATTCAATTGATCCCAGCAGCCAGTAGTAAAGGTATTTTTCAGTAACGGGATTATTAGGGGGGGGGGGGCTCATGCTCCAGTCTTCAATGATCTCTACCAGCATATCTCCAGTCTCCTACCACACTTGGATCATGTCCCCATTATCTGTCCTCTGCGGGATATCTCAAGTCTCCAACCACATGTGGATCATGTCCCCAGTCTGGCCTCCTGGAGCATATCTCAAGTGTCCAACCACATGTTGATCACGTCCTCGGTCTCGTGTCCTGGAGCATATCTTTTAGTCTCCAACCACATGTGGATCGTGTCCTCAGTCTTGTTTCTTGTAGCATATGTCCAGTTTCCAACCACATGTGGATCATGTCCCCAGCAGCATATCTTCAGTCTCCAACCACATGTGGATCATGTCCCCAGCAGCATATCTTCAGTCTCCAACCACATGTGGATCATGTCCTCCAGTCTTGTTTCTTGCAGCATTTCTTCAGTCTCCAACCTCATGTGGATCATGTCCTCGGTCTCGTCTCCTGGAGCATATCTTCAGTCTCCAACCACATGTGGATCATGTCCCCAGTCTTGTCTCCTGGAGCATATCCTTCAGTCTCCAACCACATGTGCATCATGTCCCCAGTCTTGTCTCCTGGAGCATATCTTTTAGTCTCCAACCACATGTGGATCGGGTCCTCAGTCTTGTTTCTTGCAGCATATCTCTAGTCTGCAAACAAATGTGGATCATGTCCCCAGCAGCATGTCTCCAGTCTCCAGTTTTGTATGCTGCAACCACACTTGGATCATGTCGGGAGATAGATCTCCTGCAGCTTCCCATCACACTGGGATCATGCCCCCAGACTCTGTCTCCAGCATCATATCTTTAGTCTTCAACCACACATGGATCATATCGCTGGTCTCTGTCTCCTGCAGCATAACTTTCAGTCTTGTGATTAATATCCCCAGTCTCTATCTTCTACTGAATAGTTACGTTCTCCCACCCCCACTTGTAGCATGTCCCCAGTCTGTCTCCTGCAGCACATCTCCAGTCTCCAGCCACACACGTAGCATGTCCCCAGTCTCTCAATGTCTCCTGCAGCATCTTTTCAGTCTCCAACCACACTTGGAATATATCCCCAGTATCTAACGGTCTCTTGCCAGTCTCCAGCCCCAGCATGTCCCCAAACGTTGGCAAACTCCCGTAGTATGTAACCCTAAACTTTTGTTGGATTGCATATTTTGGTTATGTTGAGAGGCTCCAGTTGGGGTCCCCTATGTCGCATAGATTGACAACCATGTATAATAATGTGTCATTCCAGCAGCTATCTCTTTCCCCCCGTCGAATTACATCACTGCTGTGAATCAGTTTTGTTTTTGTCCCGGTGTGGGTGTACCCGGATTACACCCAGACAGGATTCAAGTCCGAGGAATAAGGTCAGGTGATGACGTGCCGCAGTCTCTCCAGTCAGACTTCATTCCCGGGTACGTCTCCATACATCGAGCACCTTTTTATTGTCCTGGTGACTCCTCCTTTGACCCAAGAGCTTATAATCTTTTACTCTCCCCCCCCCTCCCCCCCAATCCCCTTTGATGCTCCTACTTGAAGAACCTGGTACGCACTCGCTCCTACTGCATGTTTCATGAGCTTCCTGCATTAACGCTGTATCATTTTGTAGATAAAATATTTATCGAGCCTCAGAGTTCTCTTCTAAATCTGTGCGGGGAAGGATTCAAGTTTTTTTCCTCGCGCTGTGCCATTCTCTGGTTATTCCTCCGTGCCAGAGACGGGAAGATGAACCAGCTGCTACGGAGTACACGATGAGTAAAAAGAAAAACTTACTATGATCAGAGTATGAGCTAGTCGGCCATATTGAAGACCCCTTTACGTCCCTTTTTTTTTTTTTTTTTTTTTTTTTTTAACGTTTAATGGTGTCCGTTGTAAAGTTTGGTTCCACATTGGAATTTTCCAAAGTTCTAACTCTTTTTTTTCAGATGCCTTCAGCATTTCCCAGGCTTCCCGCATGTGTCTCCTAATCATTTGCAGAGCGCCAGGCAGGCCTTCAAATCTCTTCCCAGGCGTCCTTTGAACTCAGAATCAACTGCTGCTCCTCTTCCGACAGGAGGAGGAGGATTGTGGGTAGGGGCAGGTCGTTTTATTGGCTCTTTTTAAAAAGATGGCAGAGCAAATAAAAAATAAAAAAAACCTTCAAAAAATGCTTTTCAACTCCTCTCTGGCACTAACCACGTCTTCCCGTTTTTATGGAGGTTCTGCTGAGACTTGGGTTTCGAGAAGTTGGCCTCCAGGATACAGTACTTTGGTTTTTGCCAACAGAAGCTTCAGCAAAGGAACTTTTTAGGAAAAGTAGATTTTTTATCACTGTCCAAATATTGATCACACCCAAAAAAAATAATCTATTTACCGGTTGTTAACTTTGATTGAACCCCAACATCAAACAAACCTCTAACCATATCTTAAGTTTTTAAACCTTTTTTTTATTATAATTTTGGATGGCTTGGTGAGAGGTTAGACCAGCCACTCTCAGCCAGGGTTCCTATGATTTCTCCAGAGGTTGCTAGAGGTTCCTTGAGCCGTGGCTAATTGACCTCAAATTGGATGGTGTATGGATAGTTTTGGGGTCAATGCCACTTGGCATGGCCAGCTACCCAGCTACAGGACACCAATGGTCTTTTTTTGGCTGCCTTTCCCACTGATCACCAATGTAATGGGCGTCTTTCCCACTGATCACCAATGTAATGGGCGTCTTTCCCACTGATCACCAATGTAATGGGCGTCTTTCCCACTGATCACCAATGTAATGGGCGTCTTTCCCACTGATCACCAATGTAATGGGCGTCTTTCCCACTGATCACCAATGTAATGGGCGTCTTTCCCACTGATCACCAATGTAATGGGCGTCTTTCCCACTGATCACCATCGTAATGGGTGTCTTTCCCACTGATCACCAATGTAATGGGCGTCTTTCCCACGCACTCCAATTCATTTATTTTTTCAGGGGGTTCCCTGAGACCTAAAAGGAATGAAAAGGTTGGGAGAGACTGGGTTTGCCCCTCTGTCAGGTAAATTGCAGTCTGTGTCCCCGCTGAGGAGATTCGCTCCTCAGCGGGGACAGAAATCCAATATGTTTCACCAGAACGGAAATAGAAGGGAAATCCAATCAGGACACCTATTCTGGTGACCGCGAAGAGGGGATTTCCCTAACTTTTTAAAGAGATTTTCCCAGTGGGCACCGAGGGCACCCCGACAGTGCCTGCTGGGCTTCTAACATGCCTTCTGGGCTGTCGGCGTGCCCTCTGTGCCTGCTGGGCTGTTGGGGTGCCCTCGGTGCCTGCTGGGCTGTCGGCCTGCCTTCGGTGCCTGCTGGGCTGTCGGCCTGCCTTCGGTGCCTGCTGGGCTGTCGGCCTGCCTTCGGTGCCTGCTGGGCTGTCGGCCTGCCTTCGGTGCCTGCTGGGCTGTCGGCCTGCCTTCGGTGCCTGCTGGGCTGTCGGCCTAGCCTCGGTGCCTGCTGGGCTGTCGGCCTAGCCTCGGTGCCTGCTGGGCTGTCGGCCTAGCCTCGGTGCCTGCTGGGCTGTCGGCCTGGCCTCGGTGCCTGCTGGGCTGTCGGCCTGGCCTCGGTGCCTGCTGGGCTGTCGGCCTGGCCTCGGTGCCTGCTGGGCTGTCGGCCTGGCCTCGGTGCCTGCTGGGCTGTCGGCCTGCCTGCTGGGCTGCCCTTGGTGCCTGCTGGGCCGTCGGCGTGCCCTCGGTGCCTGCTGGGCCGTCGGCGTGCCCTCGGTGCCTGCTGGGCCGTCGGCGTGCCTGCTGGGCCGTCGGCGTGCCCTCGGTGAAGACCTGTATACAACTACAATTCATAGAAATGAGATCAGTAAATAGAAAAGTTCTGGGTGTCCCCTGACACGGTGTGTAATGCTGGGTGTTGTGGTTCCTCTGTAGTAGAGCGCGGGTCGTGCTGCACAGAAACTCGCACACTTTGTACAACCAGTTTCGGGGCAGGAGTGCGGGAAAGGTGTCCCGGTACCAGGAAGGGAGGGGTGTGTGTGCCCACCTGGCCCATTTTTACAAGGGCGGCCCTGCAGGGATTTTCTGGCGCTCGGGAAAACCAGTCTGGTTAGTAGGTGGGTGCGGCCTGAGCCGTAGGTGGAGTACAGCCAGGGATCTGCCACCCAGCATCACCTGAGTAACCCTTTCACTGCGCCGCTCTGCAGAGGGGCCCCCCCACTAAGGATTTCCTATACCGTCCCAAAGTATTCCCTCTGTAGTACCTCCACATGGATTCATCAAACCATCTTCTTATGTGGTGTGCTAGCCGGAGTAGTAGTAATGCTGTGTGGTGGGAGTAGTAATGTTGTGTGGGAGTAGTAGTAGTGTTGTATGGGAGTAGTAGTGTTGTATGGAAGTAGTAGTAGTAGGGCTGTGTGATAGGAGTAGTAGTTGTGTTGTGCTGTGTAGTGTGGGAGTAGTAGTAGTAGTGCTGTTTGGAAGGAGTAGTAGTTGTGCTGTGTAGTGTGGGAGTAGTAGTGCAGTGTGGGAGTAGTAGTGTTGTATGGGAGTAGTAGTGCTGTGTTGTATGGGAGTAGTAGTAGTGCTGTGTAGTGTGGGAGTAGTAGTAGTGTTGTATGGGAGTAGTAGTGTTGTATGGGAGTAGTAGTGCTGTGTAGTGTGGGAGTAGTAGTAGTGTTGTATGGGAGTAGTAGTAGTGCTGTGTAGTGTGGGAGTAGTAGTAGTGTTGTATGGGAGTAGTAGTGCTGTGTAGTGTGGGAGTAGTAGTAGTGTTGTATGGGAGTAGTAGTGCTGTGTAGTGTGGGAGTAGTAGTAGTGTTGTATGGGAGGAGTAGTAGTGTTGTATGGGAGGAGTAGTGTTGTATGGAAGTAGTAGTAGTAGGGCTGTGTGATAGGAGTAGTAGTTGTGTTGTGCTGTGTAGTGTGGGAGTAGTAGTAGTAGTGCTGTTTGGAAGGAGTAGTAGTTGTGCTGTGCAGTGTGGGAGTAGTAGTGCAGTGTGGGAGTAGTAGTGCAGTATGGGAGTAGTAGTGCTGTGTAGTGTGGGAGTAGTAGTAGTGTTGTATGGGAGTAGTAGTAGTGTTGTATGGGAGTAGTAGTAGTGTTGTATGGGAGTAGTAGTAGTGTTGTATGGGAGTAGTAGTAGTGCTGTATGGGAGTAGTAGTAGTTGTTCTGTGTTGTATGGAAGTAGTAGTGCAGTGTGGGAGTAGTAGTTCTGTGTGTATGGTGGTGGCTGCGCTGTACAGGGTCCCAGCAGTAACATCAGACCCCGGCAAGGGCAGGGGGGGTCCTTATCTGCCCCGTCCCGCCCCCACACACACTCTTATCTGCCTCCTCCTATTTGCCTGGTGCTTGGCAGAGACTTGCTCTGCGAGTGTTTGGTCTCCAGTGTCCTCCCAACCCGCCGCACATCGCTGGGGCCCACTTGTTGCTGTGCTGCACCCTGATGGGCTGATTATCCCCATACACACAACTCACTCCCTACTACTACACGCAACTCACTCCCTACTACTACACACAACTCACTCCCTACTACTACACGCAACTCACTCTCTACTACTACACGCAACTCACTCCCTACTACTACACACAACTCACTCCCTACTACTACACACAACTCACTCTCTACTACTACACACAACTCACTCTCTACTACTACACGCAACTCACTCCCTACTACTACACACAACTCACTCCCTACTACTACACGCAACTCACTCTCTACTACTACACACAACTCACTCCCTACTACTACACACAACTCACTCCCTACTACTACACACAACTCACTCTCTACTACTACACACAACTCACTCCCTACTACTACACGCAACTCACTCCCTACTACTACTACACACAACTCGCTCCCTACTACTACTACACACAACTCACTCCCTACTACTACACGCAACTCACTCCCTACTACTACACGCAACTCACTCCCTACTACTACACGCAACTCACTCCCTACTACTACACACAACTCACTCCCTACTACTACACACAACTCACTCCCTACTACTACACACAACTCACTCTCTACTACTACACACAACTCCCTACTACTACACACAACTCCCTCCCTACTACTACACACAACTCACTCCCTACTACTACACACAACTCGCTCCCTACTACTACACACAACTCACTCTCTGCTACTACACACAACTCACTCCCTACTACTACACACAACTCACTCTCTACTACTACACACAACTCCCTACTACTACACACAACTCCCTCCCTACTACTACACACAACTCACTCCCTACTACTACACACAACTCGCTCCCTACTACTACACACAACTCACTCTCTGCTACTACACACAACTCACTCCCTACTACTACACACAACTCACTCTCTACTACTACACGCAACTCACTCCCTACTACTACACACAGCTCGCTCCCTACTACTACACACAACTCACTCCCTACTACTACACGCAACTCACTCCCTACTACTACACACAGCTCGCTCCCTACTACTACACACAACTCGCTCCCTACTACTACACGCAACTCACTCTCTACTACTACACACAACTCACTCTCTGCTACTACACACAACTCACTCCCTACTACTACACACAACTCACTCTCTACTACTACACACAACTCACTCCCTACTACTACACGCAACTCACTCCCTACTACTACACACAACTCGCTCCCTACTACTACTACACACAACTCACTCCCTACTACTACTAAACACAACTCACTCCCTACTACTACTACACACAACTCACTCCCTACTACTACTACACACAACTCACTCCCTACTACTACTACACACAACTCCCTCCCTACTACTACACACAACTCACTCCCTACTACTACACACAACTCACTCCCTACTACTACTACACACAACTCGCTCCCTACTACTACTACACACAACTCGCTCCCTACTACTACTACACACAACTCGCTCCCTACTACTACTACACACAACTCGCTCCCTACTACTACACACAACTCGCTCTCTACTACTACTACACACAACTCGCTCTCTACTACTACTACACACAACTCACTCCCTACTACTACACACAACTCACTCTCTACTACTACTACACACAACTCACTCCCTACTACTACTACTACTACACACAACTCACTCCCTACTACTACTACACACAACTCACTCCCTACTACTACTACACACAACTCGCTCCCTACTACTACTACACACAACTCACTCCCTACTACTACACGCAACTCACTCCCTACTACTACACGCAACTCACTCCCTACTACTACTACACACAACTCACTCCCTACTACTACTACACACAACTCACTCCCTACTACTACTACACACAACTCACTCTCTACTACTACTACACACAACTCACTCTCTACTACTACTACTACACACAACTCACTCCCTACTACTACTACTACACACAACTCGCTCCCTACTACTACTACACACAACTCACTCCCTACTACTGCACGCAACTCACTCCCTACTACTGCACGCAACTCACTCCCTACTACTGCACGCAACTCACTCCCTACTACTGCACGCAACTCACTCTCTACTACTACACGCAACTCACTCTCTACTACTACACGCAACTCACTCTCTACTACTACACGCAACTCACTCTCTACTACTACACGCAACTCACTCTCTACTACTACACGCAACTCACTCTCTACTACTACACGCAACTCACTCTCTACTACTACACGCAACTCACTCTCTACTACTACACGCAACTCACTCTCTACTACTACACGCAACTCACTCTCTACTACTACACGCAACTCACTCTCTACTACTACACGCAACTCACTCTCTACTACTACACGCAACTCACTCTCTACTACTACACGCAACCCACTCTCTACTACTACACGCAACTCACTCTCTACTACTACACATAACTCACTCTCTACTACTACACACAACTCACTCTCTACTACTACACACAACTCACTCTCTACTACTACACACAACTCACTCTCTACTACTACTACAC
Source organism: Rana muscosa (assembly GCA_029206835.1). Lineage (NCBI taxonomy): Eukaryota > Metazoa > Chordata > Amphibia > Anura > Ranidae > Rana > Rana muscosa. The sequence goes on from JARGYO010005627.1 coordinate 707,690, forward strand.
ACAACTCACTCTCTACTACTACTGCACACAACTCACTCTCTACTACTACTACTACACACAACTCACTCTCTACTACTACACACAACTCACTCCCTACTACTACACACAACTCACTCCCTTCTACTACTACACACAACTCTCTCTCTACTACTACACACAACTCTCTCTCTACTACTACACACAACTCTCTCTCTACTACTACACACAACTCTCTCCCTACTACTACACGCAACTCACTCTCTACTTCTACACACAACTCACTCTCTACTACTACTGCACACAACTCACTCTCTACTACTACTACTACACACAACTCACTCTCTACTACTACACACAACTCACTCCCTACTACTACACACAACTCACTCCCTTCTACTACTACACACAACTCTCTCTCTACTACTACACACAACTCTCTCCCTACTACTACACGCAACTCACTCTACTACTACACGCAACTCACTCTCTACTACTACACACAACTCACTCTCTACTACTACACACAACTCACTCTCTACTACTACACACAACTCACTCTCTACTACTACACACAACTCACTCTCTACTACTACACACAACTCACTCCCTACTACTTCTACACACAACTCACTCTCTACTACTACTACACACAACTCACTCTCTACTACTACTACTACACACAACTCACTCTCTACTACTACACACAACTCACTCTCTACTACTACACACAACTCACTCCCTACTACTACACACAACTCACTCCCTACTACTACTACTACACACAACTCTCTCTCTACTACTACACACAACTCTCTCTCTACTACTACACACAACTCTCTCTCTACTACTACACACAACTCTCTCCCTACTACTACACACAACTCTCTCTCTACTACTACACACAACTCTCTCTCTACTACTACACACAACTCTCTCTCTACTACTACACACAACTCTCTCTCTACTACTACACACAACTCTCTCTCTACTACTACACACAACTCTCTCCCTACTACTACTACACACAACTCGCTCCCTACTACTACTACTACACACAACTCGCTCTCTACTACTACACACAGCTGACACTCTATATTGCAGTGAAGTGTAGTTGTAGTATTGCAGTGAAGTGTAGTTGTAGGGGGATCCTCTGTGCATTGTCAGGTCTTTTTGCCCCTCCCCCCTCCCCGGAGACCCCCCGTGTCACCAGGCTGCTGTTTGTGGTTCACCTCAGCTCAGACTTTTCACTTTGACTCACAACCACCATATTGCGACACTTGCTGGGCGCGGGGGGCGGCCCGGGGGGGGGGGGGGGGGGGTTCCCATGTCCTCTTTTCAATGTCCCCTTTTCTTGCTGGGGGGGTTGGGGGGTATTTCTTCAGAATGTGATTTCAGGGTCTGACTCAGCGGTTGTATCTCCCCCACAATCCTCCTTCAGTGTCAGCGACCCCACCCATCTCCTCTGCCCTTCCTTATCACCCCCCCTGTGGTCTGTGCCCCCCCACCCTTCCACCTCCAGAGCTGACACTCTAATCACATGACGGCTGCTTGCCGTGTCACATGCTGGAGGGTCACAGTTCCCCTTTTTTATTTCAGAAATAAACTCCAAGCGTCTCGGGGATGAGGCCGCGTTTAGGGAGGGGTGGGGGGGGGCTTGGTCTTTGATGTGAGTGGTGGAGGCATCTCGCCCTCCTCGTACCGTGTGCCCCCCCTCCTCGTACCGTGTGCCCCCCCTCCTCGTACCGTGTGCCCCCCTCCTCGTACCGTGCGCCCCCCCTCCTCGTACCGTGTGCGCCCCCCCCCTCCTGGTACCGTGTGCGCCCCCCCTCCTGGTACCGTGTGCGCCCCTCCTCCTCGTACCGTGTGCGCCCCCCCTCCTCGTACCGTGTGCGCCCCCCCTCCTCGTACCGTGTGCGCCCCCCCTCCTCGTACCGTGTGCGCCCCCCCTCCTCGTACCGTGTGCGCCCCCCCTCCTCGTACCGTGTGCGCCCCCCCTCCTCGTACCGTGTGCGCCCCCCCCTCCTCGTACCGTGTGCGCCCCCCCTCCTCGTACCGTGTGCGCCCCCCCTCCTCGTACCGTGTGCGCCCCCCTCCTCGTACCGTGTGCCCCCCCTCCTCGTACCGTGTGCCCCCCCTCCTCGTACCGTGTGCCCCCCCTCCTCGTACCGTGTGCCCCCCTCCTCGTACCGTGTGCCCCCCCTCCTCGTACCGTGTGCCCCCCCTCCTCGTACCGTGTGCCCCCCCTCCTCGTACCGTGTGCCCCCCCTCCTCATACCGTGTGCCCCCCCCTCCTCGTACCGTGTGCGCCCCCCCTCCTCGTACCGTGTGCGCCCCCCCTCCTCGTACCGTGTGCGCCCCCCCCTCCTCGTACCGTGTGCGCCCCCCCTCCTCGTACCGTGTGCGCCCCCCCTCCTCGTACCGTGTGCGCCCCCCCTCCTCGTACCGTGTGCGCCCCCCCTCCTCGTACCGTGTGCCCTCCCTCCTCGTACCGTGTGCCCTCCCTCCTCGTACCGTGTGCGCCCCCCTCTCCTTGTACCGTGTGCGCCCCCCTCTCCTTGTACCGTGTGCGTCCCCCCTCTCCTTGTACCGTGTGCGTCCCCCTCTCCTTGTACCGTGTGCGTCCCCCTCTCCTTGTACCGTGTGCGCCCCCCTCTCCTTGTACCGTGTGCGCCCCCCTCTCCTTGTACCGTGTGCGCCCCCCTCTCCTTGTACCGTGTGCGCCCCCCTCCTCCTTGTACCGTGTGCCCCCCCTCCTTGTACCGTGTGCTCCCCCCTCCTTGTACCGTGTGCTCCCCCCCCTCCTTGTACCGTGTGCTCCCCCCCCTCCTTGTACCGTGTGCTCCCCCCCCTCCTTGTACCGTGTGCTCCCCCCCCTCCTTGTACCGTGTGCTCCCCCCTCTCCTTGTACCGTGTGCTCCCCCCTCTCCTTGTACCGTGTGCTCCCCCCCCTCCTTGTACCGTGTGCGCCCCCCCTCCTTGTACCGTGTGCGCCCCCCCTCCTTGTACCGTGTGCGCCCCCCTCCTTGTACCGTGTGCGCCCCCCCTCCTTGTACCGTGTGCGCCCCCCCTCCTTGTACCGTGTGCGCCCCCCCTCCTTGTACCGTGTGCGCCCCCCCTCCTTGTACCGTGTGCGCCCCCCCTCCTTGTACCGTGTGCGCCCCCCTCCTTGTACCGTGTGCGCCCCCCTCCTTGTACCGTGTGCGCCCCCCCTCCTCGTGTGCGCCCCCCCTCCTTGTACCGTGTGCGCCCCCCCTCCTTGTACCGTGTGCGCCCCCTCCTTGTACCGTGTGCGCCCCCCTCCTTGTACCGTGTGCGCCCCCCTCCTCGTACCGTGTGCGCCCCCCCTCCTCGTACCGTGTGCGCCCCCCCTCCTCGTACCGTGTGCGCCCCCCCTCCTCGTACCGTGTGCGCCCCCCCTCCTCGTACCGTGTGCGCCCCCCCTCCTCGTACCGTGTGCGCCCCCCCTCCTCGTACCGTGTGCGCCCCCCCTCCTCGTACCGTGTGCGCCCCCCCTCCTCGTACCGTGTGCGCCCCCCCTCCTCGTACCGTGTGCGCCCCCCTCCTCGTACCGTGTGCGCCCCCCCTCCTCGTACCGTGTGCCCCCCCTCCTTGCCCTCCTCCTTGTACCGTGTGCCCTCCTCCTTGTACCGTGTGCCCTCCTCCTCGTACCGTGTGCCCCCCTCCTCCTTGTGCCGTGTGCCCCCCTTCCTCCTTGTGCCGTGTGCCCCCCTCCTCCTCCGGACTTTTTGTCTCCTGTGGGTAAACACAGATTTCTTGTGGGACTCTGCCAGGGAGAGGGAGGTGGGGGGGGGGGAGGGGAGGGGAGCTACCAGCATCCTGGTACTCCGTGCCAACAGGGCGTCGTGTTTTCCTTGTCTACCTGTACCCCTCACCTTGTCCTGGGGGAGAGGGGGGGGGCAGATCCTCATCCTTTGCACCCCCCTCATAGTATCACCTCCAGGAGATTTTATTAACCCGCTCTGCATTTTTACTTTTTTTCGAATCTCCCCCCCCCCCCCAAGTTTTTGTTACTGCGTGAGGTGCGAGGAGGTGCGGTGAGGTGTGAGGTGCGAGGAGGTGTGAGGTGCGAGGAGGTGTGAGGTGCGAGGAGGTGCGAGGTGCGAGGTGTGAGGAGGTGTGATGTGCGAGGTGTGAGGAGGTGCGAGGAGGTGCGAGGTGCGAGGAGGTGTGAGGTGCGAGGAGGTGCGAGGTGCGAAGCTGCACGTGGCCTCCGTACCGGAAGACGCAAAATCCAGATACAGCGCCCTTCATCCATGAAGAGGAGGCCATGAGCTCCGGCCTCCCCTTCAGTCTTACACAGGTGTGCGGCTCTTCTCCTCACTACACCAATTGGGAAGCCTCCCTCCGGCCTCCTCCTCAGTCCTCGCCTCATCCTCCTCACTACACCAATTGGGAAGCCTCCCTCCGGCCTCCTTCAGTCCTCTCCTTATCCTCCTCACTACACCAATTGTGAAGCCTCCCTCCGGCCTCCTCTTCAGTCCTCTTCTCATCCTCCTCACAACACCAATTGTGAAGCCTCCCCCTGGCCTCCTCTTCAGTCCTCATCCTCCTCACTACACCAATTGTGAAGCCGGCCTCCTCTTCAGTCCTCTTCTCATCCTCCTCACTACACCAATTGGGAAGCCTCCCTCCGGCCTCCCCCTCAGTCCTCTCCTCATCCTCCTCACTACACCAATTGGGAAGCCTCCCTCCGGCCTCCTCCTCAGTCCTCTCCTCATCCTCCTCACTACACCAATTGGGAAGCCTCCCTCCGGCCTCCTCCTCAGTCCTCTCCTCATCCTCCTCACTACACCAATTGGGAAGCCTCCCTCCGGCCTCCCCCTCAGTCCTCTCCTCATCCTCCTCACTACACCAATTGGGAAGCCTCCCTCCGGCCTCCCCCTCAGTCCTCTCCTCATCCTCCTCACTACACCAATTGGGAAGCCTCCCTCCGGCCTCCCCCTCAGTCCTCTCCTCATCCTCCTCACTACACCAATTGGGAAGCCTCCCTCCGGCCTCCTCCTCAGTCCTCTCCTCATCCTCCTCACTACACCAATTGGGAAGCCTCCCTCCGGCCTCCCCCTCAGTCCTCTCCTCATCCTCCTCACTACACCAATTGGGAAGCCTCCCTCCGGCCTCCTCCTCAGTCCTCTCCTCATCCTCCTCACTACACCAATTGGGAAGCCTCCCTCCGGCCTCCTCCTCAGTCCTCTCCTCATCCTCCTCACTACACCAATTGGGAAGCCTCCCTCCGGCCTCCCCCTCAGTCCTCTCCTCATCCTCTTCACTGTGAAGCCTCCCTCCGGCCTCCCCTCGGTCTCACACAGGTGTAGCGGCTCCTCTCCTGGACTGAAACGTCTTCCTCTGATATCACCGCACACTGTGAGCTTCTCACCATGTGCATTAGAAGCTGCAGCAAGTCAGAGCCCCGCCTCCTTTCCTGGCCGGGACAGTCCGTCCCTGAGCCTGCCCCTTTTCATTTATTGGATTTTAGTCCTTTCAATCATGGAGGCCCAGCACCACATGTGGGCGGTACCCAAGGAAACTCAGGGTTACTGAGGCTGGGGGAGGTGATGATTTCAGGAAGTTATGTACAGTACCCTGCCAGCACCTCCCACCAGCCGTGATATGCCTGCATTGCATAGAGAAGCGCACAGACCCAGTGATGACATATGAAATAACATCTATATAAAATGGAAAGTCCTGCAGAGATTTGGGGCTCCTCTTCTATGAGTGGGCAGAGTTTTGGGGGACCTCTTCTATGAGTGGGCAGAGTTTTGGGGGACCTCTTCTATGAGTGGGCAGAGTTTTGGGGGACCTCTTCTATGAGTGGGCAGAGTTTTGGGGGACCTCTTCTATGAGTGGGCAGAGTTTTGGGGGACCTCTTCTATGAGTGGGCAGAGTTTTGGGGGACCTCTTCTATGAGTGGGCAGAGTTTTGGGGGACCTCTTCTATGAGTGGGCAGAGTTTTGGGGGACCTCTTCTATGAGTGGGCAGAGTTTTGGGGGACCTCTTCTATGAGTGGGCAGAGTTTTGGGGGACCTCTTCTATGAGTGGGCAGAGTTTTGGGGTACCTCTTCTATGAGTGGGCAGAGTTTTGGGGGACCTTCTATGAGTGGGCAGAGTTTTGGGGGACCTCTTCTATGAGTGGGCAGAGTTTTGGGGGACCTCTTCTATGAGTGGGCAGAGTTTTGGGGGACCTCTTCTATGAGTGGGCAGAGTTTTGGGCTCCTCTTCTATGAGTGGGCAGAGTTTTGGGCTCCTCTTCTATGAGTGGGCAGAGTTTTGGGGGACCTCTTCTTCTATGAGTGGGCAGAGTTTTGGGGAACATCTTCTATGAGTGGGCAGAGTTTTGGGGAACATCTTCTATGAGTGGGCAGAGTTTTGGGGGACCTCTTCTATGAGTGGGCAGAGTTTTGGGGGACCTCTTCTATGAGTGGGCAGAGTTTTGGGGGACCTCTTCTATGAGTGGGCAGAGTTTTGGGGGACCTCTTCTATGAGTGGGCAGAGTTTTGGGGGACCTCTTCTATGAGTGGGCAGAGTTTTGGGGGACCTCTTCTATGAGTGGGCAGAGTTTTGGGGCTCCTCTTCTATGAGTGGGCAGAGTTTTGGGGCTCCTCTTCTATGAGTGGGCAGAGTTTTGGGGCTCCTCTTCTATGAGTGGGCAGAGTTTTGGGGCTCCTCTTCTATGAGTGGGCAGAGTTTTGGGGGACCTCTTCTTCTATGAGTGGGCAGAGTTTTGGGGGACCTCTTCTTCTATGAGTGGGCAGAGTTTTGGGGGACCTCTTCTTCTATGAGTGGGCAGAGTTTTGGGGGACCTCTTCTTCTATGAGTGGGCAGAGTTTTGGGGGACCTCTTCTTCTATGAGTGGGCAGAGTTTTGGGGGACCTCTTCTTCTTCTATGAGTGGGCAGAGTTTTGGGGGACCTCTTCTTCTTCTATGAGTGGGCAGAGTTTTGGGGGACCTCTTCTTCTTCTATGAGTGGGCAGAGTTTTGGGGGACCTCTTCTTCTTCTATGAGTGGGCAGAGTTTTGGGGGACCTCTTCTTCTTCTATGAGTGGGCAGAGTTTTGGGGGACCTCTTCTTCTTCTATGAGTGGGCAGAGTTTTGGGGGACCTCTTCTTCTTCTATGAGTGGGCAGAGTTTTGGGGGACCTCTTCTTCTTCTATGAGTGGGCAGAGTTTTGGGGGACCTCTTCTTCTTCTATGAGTGGGCAGAGTTTTGGGGGACCTCTTCTTCTTCTATGAGTGGGCAGAGTTTTGGGGGACCTCTTCTTCTTCTATGAGTGGGCAGAGTTTTGGGGGACCTCTTCTTCTTCTATGAGTGGGCAGAGTTTTGGGGGACCTCTTCTTCTTCTATGAGTGGGCAGAGTTTTGGGGGACCTCTTCTTCTTCTATGAGTGGGCAGAGTTTTGGGGGACCTCTTCTTCTTCTATGAGTGGGCAGAGTTTTGGGGGACCTCTTCTTCTTCTATGAGTGGGCAGAGTTTTGGGGGACCTCTTCTTCTATGAGTGGGCAGAGTTTTGGGGGACCTCTTCTTCTATGAGTGGGCAGAGTTTTGGGGGACCTCTTCTTCTATGAGTGGGCAGAGTTTTGGGGGACCTCTTCTTCTATGAGTGGGCAGAGTTTTGGGGGACCTCTTCTATGAGTGGGCAGAGTTTTGGGGGACCTCTTCTATGAGTGGGCAGAGTTTTGGGGGACCTCTTCTTCTATGAGTGGGCAGAGTTTTGGGGGACCTCTTCTTCTATGAGTGGGCAGAGTTTTGGGTCGGGTTATTCTTCAGTATAGGCAACGTAACGAAGTTGTAAGGTTTAGCTGGCCTCACCCACCCTCTCCTTAGACCGAGGAGGGAGGGGGGGGGTGGCGACAGGTGACCCTCCTCAGGGTGTCACACGAGCAGCAGGTGGCTGTATCGGGTTGCTCGCTTTTCTCCTGTGGGGTTGTTAGGAGCCCCTGGAAGGGAGCGGCAGGACACTCTCTGACCAAAGTCCTTTCAACTGCGACCATAAAATGCCGCGTCCCCGCCCAGTTCAGCTCCTTTGTGCGGTGAGGGGGGGGGGGGGGGGGCTCACCTGGGCACAGAGATCACTTCTTTTTTTTTTTCCTCCACGCGGCTGTGCTGGCTGCACGCCCCATAGTGGTCGCCGAGAACGACGCCATTGGAAGATCTGAATCGCCCCTGATATGTATCTGACTGGTGCCACCCGTATTCACCCCCCCCCCCCCCAATGGACTTTGGCTGCTGGAATCTGGGATGCCCCCAATCTGGGGCCTCAGATCTTTTTTTAATCACATGATTTCAGAATATTGAAAATGGGGGGGACCACAGAAAAAGTTAATTGGGGGGGGTGAACACCCCCCCCCCCACTTGTTCTATAAAGGGTTTTTTTTAATGCTGCAAAGAGACCAGCAGACCTGATCTCGGCACAGGAGGATTCTGGGTAAAAGTCGCCCCCCCCCCCCCGTATGACATCACAGAATCTTCAGATGAAGGAACGTCGACGCGTTTTTTGTCTTTCTGAGCATTACGATTTATGGTTTGGTGTGAGCTACCTCATGCGTGGGAGGGGGGGGGCATTAACAATTCATGCCAATAGTTGTTGATCCCTCCCCATTAACAATTAATGGCAACGCGTTTCTCTGACGCAACGCGCGTTCCAGACACGGGATGTACCTAGCCATAGACGCGTTTTGTTCATCGGAATGAATCGGGAAAACGCGGCTGTGCGGATGGGTTTCCAGGGTAGCGTGTGTGTGTGTGTGACAGAAAGGTGAGGCGCCCCCCAAATCGGCAACATTATGTTCCTCATTCCTACCCCCCAGAATTTTGTAGCCCGCCCCCCCCCCCCGTAGTTGTTGAGCAGCCCATTCATTTTAACAGGCTTCCCTCCGTTTTAACGCTCAAAAGAAGTCCCCGAAACCGCACCATGATGCGGCACCTTTACGGTTTGGTGTGAGCTAAAAGTGGGGGGGGTGCCATTAACAATTCATGCCAATAGTTGTTGATCCTCCCCATTAACAATAAATGGCACCGCCACACGTCTGCTAAAGGGCAACGCGTTTCTCTGTGACGTTACGCGCGTTCCGGACACACACAAGGGATGTACCTAGCCATAGACGCGTTTTGTTCAGCGGAATGAATCGGGCGAGTTGCAAACGCGGCTGTGCGGACGGGTTTCTAAGTTGGTGTTTGTGACCCCCAAATCGGCAACATTACGTTCCTCGTTCCTACCCCAGGATTTAGTAGGGCCCCCCCCCCCCCGCCATAGTTGTATCACAGCATTTAAGCAACCTCATATCCGAAGTATGGAGAATATCGATTGGGGGGTCATCTATCTTAGCACTTTAGCACCCCATTTTTTCATATGAATGAGTGTAGGGTCCGGCATTGTGTGATCGGCATACATAGAGATTGCAATCCTTGGGAGACGTCTTCCCGTACGTTGTATCTACTCAATCACTTCCTCTGGTATCGGCCTTTCCTGTGTGTTTACCACAGACCAGAAAATAAACTCTGAGTGTGAAAAGTATAGGGGTACCCCACATTGGTGATCAGTGAGAAGAATGTTCCTTACATTGGTGATCAGTGGGAAGAATGTTCCTTACATTGGTGATCAGTGAGAAGAATGTTCCTTACATTGGTGATCAGTGGGAAGAATGTTCCTTACATTGGTGATCAGTGGGAAGAATGTTCCTTACATTGGTGATCAGTGAGAAGAATGTTCCTTACATTGGTGATCAGTGGGAAGAATGTTCCTTACATTGGTGATCAGTGAGAAGAATGTTCCTTACATTGGTGATCAGTGGGAAGAATGTTCCTTACATTGGTGATCAGTGGGAAGAATGCTCCTTACATTGGTGATCAGTGGGAAGAATGTTCCTTACATTGGTGATCAGTGAGAAGAATGCTCCTTACATTGGTGATCAGTGGGAAGAATGTTCCTTACATTGGTGATCAGTGAGAAGAATGTTCCTTACATTGGTGATCAGTGAGAAGAATGTTCCTTACATTGGTGATCAGTGGGAAGAATGTTCCTTACATTGGTGATCAGTGAGAAGAATGTTCCTTACATTGGTGATCAGTGGGAAGAATGTTCCTTACATTGGTGATCAGTGAGAAGAATGTTCCTTACATTGGTGATCAGTGGGAAGAATGTTCCTTACATTGGTGATCAGTGAGAAGAATGCTCCTTACATTGGTGATCAGTGGGAAGAATGTTCCTTACATTGGTGATCAGTGAGAAGAATGTTCCTTACATTGGTGATCAGTGAGAAGAATGCTCCTTACATTGGTGATCAGTGAGAAGAATGCTCCTTACATTGGTGATCAGTGAGAAGAATGTTCCTTACATTGGTGATCAGTGGGAAGAATGTTCCTTACATTGGTGATCAGTGAGAAGAATGTTCCTTACATTGGTGATCAGTGGGAAGAATGCTCCTTACATTGGTGATCAGTGGGAAGAATGTTCCTTACATTGGTGATCAGTGAGAAGAATGCTCCTTACATTGGTGATCAGTGGGAAGAATGTTCCTTACATTGGTGATCAGTGAGAAGAATGTTCCTTACATTGGTGATCAGTGGGAAGAATGTTCCTTACATTGGTGATCAGTGAGAAGAATGTTCCTTACATTGGTGATCAGTGAGAAGAATGCTCCTTACATTGGTGATCAGTGAGAAGAATGCTCCTTACATTGGTGATCAGTGAGAAGAATGTTCCTTACATTGGTGATCAGTGGGAAGAATGTCCGTTACATTGGTGATCAGTGAGAAGAATGTTCCTTACATTGGTGATCAGTGGGAAGAATGTCCCTTACATTGGTGATCAGTGAGAAGAATGTTCCTTACATTGGTGATCAGTGAGAAGAATGTTCCTTACATTGGTGATCAGTGAGAAGAATGTTCCTTACATTGGTGATCAGTGAGAAGAATGTTCCTTACATTGGTGATCAGTGGGAAGAATGTCCCTTACATTGGTGATCAGTGGGAAGAATGTCCCTTACATTGGTGATCAGTGGGAAGAATGTTCCTTACATTGGTGATCAGTGAGAAGAATGTTCCTTACATTGGTGATCAGTGAGAAGAAAGTTCCTTACATTGGTGATCAGTGGGAAGAATGTTCCTTACATTGGTGATCAGTGAGAAGAATGTTCCTTACATTGGTGATCAGTGAGAAGAATGTTCCTTACATTGGTGATCAGTGAGAAGAATGTTCCTTACATTGGTGATCAGTGGGAAGAATGTTCCTTACATTGGTGATCAGTGGAAAGAATGTTCCTTACATTGGTGATCAGTGGAAAGAATGTTCCTTACATTGGTGATCAGTGGGAAGAATGCTCCTTACATTGGTGATCAGTGAGAAGAATGTTCCTTACATTGGTGATCAGTGGGAAGAATGTCCCTTACATTGGTGATCAGTGAGAAGAATGTTCCTTACATTGGTGATCAGTGAGAAGAATGTTCCTTACATTGGTGATCAGTGAGAAGAAAGTTCCTTACATTGGTGATCAGTGGGAAGAATGTTCCTTACATTGGTGATCAGTGAGAAGAATGTTCCTTACATTGGTGATCAGTGAGAAGAATGCTCCTTACATTGGTGATCAGTGGGAAGAATGTTCCTTACATTGGTGATCAGTGGGAAGAATGCTCCTTACATTGGTGATCAGTGAGAAGAATGTTCCTTACATTGGTGATCAGTGAGAAGAATGTTCCTTACATTGGTGATCAGTGAGAAGAATGCTCCTTACATTGGTGATCAGTGAGAAGAATGCTCCTTACATTGGTGATCAGTGAGAAGAATGTCCCTTACATTGGTGATCAGTGGGAAGAATGTCCCTTACATTGGTGATCAGTGAGAAGAATGTTCCTTACATTGGTGATCAGTGAGAAGAATGTTCCTTACATTGGTGATCAGTGAGAAGAATGTTCCTTACATTGGTGATCAGTGGGAAGAACGTCCCTTACATTGGTGATCAGTGAGAAGAATGTTCCTTACATTGGTGATCAGTGAGAAGAATGTTCCTTACATTGGTGATCAGTGGGAAGAATGCTCCTTACATTGGTGGTCAGTGGGAAGAATGTTCCTTACATTGGTGATCAGTGAGAAGAATGTTCCTTACATTGGTGATCAGTGAGAAGAATGCTCCTTACATTGGTGATCAGTGGGAAGAATGTTCCTTACATTGGTGATCAGTGAGAAGAATGTCCCTTACATTGGTGATCAGTGGGAAGAATGTCCCTTACATTGGTGATCAGTGAGAAGAATGTTCCTTACATTGGTGATCAGTGGGAAGAATGTCCCTTACATTGGTGATCAGTGAGAAGAATGTTCCTTACATTGGTGATCAGTGGGAAGAACGTCCCTTACATTGGTGATCAGTGAGAAGAATGTTCCTTACATTGGTGATCAGTGAGAAGAATGTTCCTTACATTGGTGATCAGTGGGAAGAATGCTCCTTACATTGGTGGTCAGTGGGAAGAATGTTCCTTACATTGGTGATCAGTGAGAAGAATGTTCCTTACATTGGTGATCAGTGAGAAGAATGCTCCTTACATTGGTGATCAGTGGGAAGAATGTTCCTTACATTGGTGATCAGTGAGAAGAATGTCCCTTACATTGGTGATCAGTGGGAAGAATGTCCCTTACATTGGTGATCAGTGAGAAGAATGTTCCTTACATTGGTGATCAGTGGGAAGAATGTCCCTTACATTGGTGATCAGTGAGAAGAATGTTCCTTACATTGGTGATCAGTGGGAAGAATGTTCCTTACATTGGTGATCAGTGAGAAGAAAGTTCCTTACATTGGTGATCAGTGGGAAGAATGTTCCTTACATTGGTGATCAGTGAGAAGAATGTTCCTTACATTGGTGATCAGTGAGAAGAATGCTCCTTACATTGGTGATCAGTGGGAAGAATGTTCCTTACATTGGTGATCAGTGGGAAGAATGTTCCTTACATTGGTGGTCAGTGAGAAGAATGTTCCTTACATTGGTGATCAGTGGGAAGAATGCTCCTTACATTGGTGATCAGTGAGAAGAATGTTCCTTACATTGGTGATCAGTGGGAAGAATGTCCCTTACATTGGTGATCAGTGGGAAGAATGTTCCTTACATTGGTGATCAGTGAGAAGAATGTTCCTTACATTGGTGATCAGTGAGAAGAATGTTCCTTACATTGGTGATCAGTGAGAAGAATGTCCCTTACATTGGTGATCAGTGAGAAGAATGTTCCTTACATTGGTGATCAGTGGGAAGAATGTTCCTTACATTGGTGATCAGTGAGAAGAAAGTTCCTTACATTGGTGATCAGTGGGAAGAATGTTCCTTACATTGGTGATCAGTGAGAAGAATGTTCCTTACATTGGGGATCAGTGAGAAGAATGTCCCTTACATTGGTGATCAGTGGGAAGAATGTTCCTTACATTGGTGATCAGTGGGAAGAATGTTCCTTACATTGGTGATCAGTGAGAAGAATGCTCCTTACATTGGTGATCAGTGGGAAGAATGTTCCTTACATTGGTGATCAGTGAGAAGAATGTTCCTTACATTGGTGATCAGTGAGAAGAATGCTCCTTACATTGGTGATCAGTGGGAAGAATGCTCCTTACATTGGTGATCAGTGAGAAGAATGCTCCTTACATTGGTGATCAGTGAGAAGAATGTCCCTTACATTGGTGATCAGTGGGAAGAATGTCCCTTACATTGGTGATCAGTGAGAAGAATGTTCCTTACATTGGTGATCAGTGAGAAGAATGTTCCTTACATTGGTGATCAGTGAGAAGAATGTTCCTTACATTGGTGATCAGTGAGAAGAATGCTCCTTACATTGGTGATCAGTGGGAAGAATGTTCCTTACATTGGGGATCAGTGGGAAGAATGTTCCTTACATTGGTGATCAGTGGGAAGAATGTTCCTTACATTGGTGATCAGTGAGAAGAATGCTCCTTACATTGGTGATCAGTGGGAAGAATGTTCCTTACATTGGTGATCAGTGGGAAGAATGTTCCTTACATTGGTGATCAGTGGGAAGAATGTTCCTTACATTGGTGATCAGTGAGAAGAATGTTCCTTACATTGGTGATCAGTGGGAAGAATGCTCCTTACATTGGTGATCAGTGAGAAGAATGCTCCTTACATTGGTGATCAGTGAGAAGAATGCTCCTTACATTGGTGATCAGTGGGAAGAATGCTCCTTACATTGGTGATCAGTGAGAAGAATGCTCCTTACATTGGTGATCAGTGAGAAGAATGTCCCTTACATTGGTGATCAGTGGGAAGAATGTCCCTTACATTGGTGATCAGTGAGAAGAATGTTCCTTACATTGGTGATCAGTGAGAAGAATGTTCCTTACATTGGTGATCAGTGAGAAGAATGTTCCTTACATTGGTGATCAGTGAGAAGAATGTTCCTTACATTGGTGATCAGTGAGAAGAATGTTCCTTACATTGGTGATCAGTGAGAAGAAAGTTCCTTACATTGGTGATCAGTGGGAAGAATGTTCCTTACATTGGTGATCAGTGAGAAGAATGTCCCTTACATTGGTGATCAGTGGGAAGAATGTTCCTTACATTGGTGATCAGTGGGAAGAATGTTCCTTACATTGGTGATCAGTGGGAAGAATGTTCCTTACATTGGTGATCAGTGAGAAGAATGTTCCTTACATTGGTGATCAGTGAGTAGAATGTTCCTTACATTGATCAGTGGGAAGAATGTCCCTTACATTGGTGATCAGTGGGAAGAATGTTCCTTACATTGGTGGTCAGTGGGAAGAATGTTCCTTACATTGGTGATCAGTGGGAAGAATGTTCCTTACATTGGTGATCAGTGGGAAGAATGTTCCTTACATTGGTGGTCAGTGGGAAGAATGTTCCTTACATTGGTGATCAGTGAGAAGAATGTTCCTTACATTGGTGATCAGTGGGAAGAATGCTCCTTACATTGGTGATCAGTGGGAAGAATGTTCCTTACATTGGTGATCAGTGAGAAGAATGTTCCTTACATTGGTGATCAGTGGGAAGAATGTTCCTTACATTGGTGATCAGTGGGAAGAATGTCCCTTACATTGGTCATGGAACCCCTAGTAAGCTCTGGAGGGGCCCCTAAGGTTGCACAGACCCCTGGAGGGGCCCCTAAGGTTGCACAGACCCCTGGAGGGGCCCCTAAGGTTGCACAGACCCCTGGAGGGGCCCCTAAGGTTGCACAGACCCCTGGTTGGGAAGTCTTCCTTGTAGCGTCTTCATATCCCAGCCCAGGGAACCTGTAGCCGACGTCGTACTCTGGCCCGGTAATGGGTGCTTCTCTTTGCTCTTGGCCTCGAAGGGGTTAAATGGCGTTCCGCACCACCTGAGCCTCGTCTGGGGTGTTGCCAGGTGGCGCTTGGCCAGGACCAGTTTTAATACCCCTTTAGCCTGCCTGGCATTTTTAACAGCTTTGAATAGAAGGCGTGCCCTGAAACCGTTGGCCCCGTTCTGTGACAGGCCAGGTGGGGAAGTGAATCCGTCTCCAGCACCTCCCTGGACGCGGAACTCCCCCCCCCCCCTCCCCGGCTTGTTGTGGAGATAATTGCGGGGCTCCGGCTCGGTGACATACTCTGGCATCCGGCTGTGTAATTGCCGGGGAGATGATAATGGTCATTAAGATTCCTGCCATGTGAATCGGTTTTCCTGGTGTCACTCTGCATCGTGGCAGGCCCACGTGTGGCTCAGTGGGGGGGGTCCTTGCACTATAGCAGTGGCGGGGCCCCCACAGGCTCTTGTGCAGCAGCCAAAGTGACTAGTTTATAGCTGCCAATCGTATACTTTTAGCACCCAATGAGCAATACCTTTTTTTCCTGACACCCTCACAGACTCGGTGTCTGAGCCCGCAGTACTGGAAGCATCCATGAGATGTTGAGGAGCTGTAAAAATTTAAGAATGAATCCCCACGTACCTGGCAGTTAGAGGAGTTGGGACACAAAGGGAAGGTTTGTGTTATAATGGTGCTAAGTGGGGCCCTTATTACAGAGAGAGTCCTCTTTTAACTGGTGGTAACCTTCCATCTGAGCGCAGAGTCCTCCCGAATTTATCAACTATGTTGTGATTGGTTCATCAAAATTGCTAATCTTGGTTTCATTTGAAGCACTTCCTTCTAGTTCTCTTATTTGAGCTAAAGACCGCGTTGGACTGAGGTAAACAGTTACTAGTAGTCATTAGGCGGTTCCACGGGGGAGTGGCGATGCTGACCTCCCTTTTTTTTTTTTTTTTGGAGGTTTGGGCTGCTACATTACTGGTACCAGAGAGCCGAAACAAGGCTTGAATGGGAAGGAGGGTCCAGAATAATGCAACTCTTGGTGGGGAAAATTCAGCCGTTACAGATCAGGCCAATGCGTTTCGGCAGAATTGCCCCCCCCCCCCACCACCAGGTGTTCCTTCCTCCCCATTCAATGATAGTTTTACTAGACCAGACACTCTCACTCAGGGTTCCTCCAGAGGTGGGTAGGCGTTCCTTGAGCTGTGGCTGATTGATCTCCCATCTGTTGGTACCTCCATATTCCCGGGGCCAACACCACTTGTCAGAGCCAGCAACATTACACCACTGATCTTTAGCTGTCTGGAAGGGGGGGCATTCTCCTTGCCACTGGAAGGGGGGGCATTCTCCTCGCCACTGGAAAGGGGGGGCATTCTCCTCACCACTGGAAAGGGGGGGCATTCTCCTCGCCACTGGAAAGGGGGGGCATTCTCCCCGCCCCTGGAAAGGGGGGGCATTCTCCCCGCCACTGGAAGGGGGGGGGCATTCTCCCCGCCACTGGAAGGGGGGGCATTCTCCCCGTCACTGGAAGGGGGGGGCATTCTCCCCGCCACTGGAAGGGGGGGGCATTCTCCCCGCCACTGGAAGGGGGGGGCATTCTCCCCGCCACTGGAAGGGGGGGCATTCTCCCCGCCACTGGAAGGGGGGGCATTCTCGTCGCCTTTGGAGGGGCAGTCTCCCCACCCCTGGAAGTGGGGGGCATTCTTTCCACCTCTGGAAGGGGGGCATTCTTCACACTAGCCACCAATGTAAGGGGTATTTTTCCCAACGATTGGTGCTATCAGGGGTGTATATGTATATGTATATCTATATCCTACCCATAAATTAAAAAAATAAAGCTCCCCTCAATCCTTGCCCCTGCAGAAGGCCCACTCCTTCAGTAGATGGCGCTCCTCTTCCAGGCTGAATGACGGCCAGTGTCGTTTAACTCACTTCCTGTTGGCCCAGGCTGTCAAGCACCCCCCCCTTAGGGGGGGTCATTGTGAGAAGCTCACAGTGTGCAGGGAAATCGGAGGAAGCCATTTCAGTCCAGGGGGGAGGAGTCTGTACACCTGAATCAGAATACCAGTCAGAGTCGTTGTGTGAAAAATAAAAAATTTGGGTAAGAAAAATAACAACATTGGGGTAAAAACGCTTTCTGTAGGTGAAATTTGGTTGTTACATCCTTACAGAGCCTCATATGTCAGCAGCGTCACCTCCTCGGATGCCCTTTATTTGCACTCGAGGTGTACGAGTCGCCCTGCGCTGGCTGTATGGAAAATGTCGTCGCTCTTTTTTCTTTTTTTTTGCTCCTTATCTCGAAAAACAAGTTAAAGGATGCTCCGCCCCCTCCCTCCATTCCTCTTCCCCTCCACCCCCTCTCACCCCAACTTCAAAGGGGGCGCAGTGCTTTCTCCCCTTAACACTTCTGGGAAGTTTACTCGTGGGCGGCATTTTCACCAAACAAAAGAAATTTGCCTTTTTTTTTTTTTCTTCTGAGTTCTGATTGTCATTTTTTGTTCGAACGGGTGGAATAATTTTTTTTGGGGGTTTCAATGTGTGTCGTTTTGTTTTGTTGGCAGCGATCGGCCGGGACGATCTGATTTGTGAGGGCTCGAGACTGGGACTGGAGGACAAGGCTCACCCCGCAGGTTAGTGGAACCAATAGGAGGGTTTTATAAAAAGGGTCCGTTTCTGTTCGGTGATGAGACGGGTGGGACCATGGATGGTGAGTTTGGGGACCTTTTTACCTGTGGTGGGTCCTCATCGTTTCTTACTGGAGTTTCCTCATTTTGGCCATGTAGACTTTGAGGCGATATTTGATGTCCCCGGGGCCACGTATGGCCCACAGACCCAGAACACCATTTTGTGAGAGGCGGTGGGATCTGTATGTTGTATCTGCTGTGCTGTTGGTTTCGTTTCCTTTCTATGATTCTTCACTATCCATTTATAGTGTCGTGTTACCTTCTGCCTTTAGAGAAAATGGTGGTCTGAACAGTCCCAGATTTCTGGAGGTCTTTGAGATCTTGGGGGGGGGGGGGGTCTCACATTTTTGTAAGCTGATTATGTAACCATAGCTTCTTAGAGTTTAGCAGTTGGTGGCCTCAGATTTCTGTGCAGGGGGTCTTTGGACTGAAAGGAAGGGCCACCTGGGTCTCCTAATGGGAAGAAGTGGTCTCTGTGTCTGTAGATCGTGGTGGTGTTCTGGAAGTGATGGTCTTGCAACTGTAGAAGTGGTGGGTCTTCGTGTCGGTATAAAGTGGATTTGGGATTCTGTAGGTGGTGGTCTTGATATCTTTTTATAGGGGGGGCTTTGTTGATGGTTTGACAAAACTGTCTCAGGTGGTCTTGCGACTCAAGATGTGGATTTGGTACCTGTACAAAGTTGTCTTGTGACATAGCGCGTAGTGGTCTTAATTCCTTTTTGATGTGGTCTTGTGACTTGGGGAGGTGGTGGTCTTAGTTCCTATATGAAGTTGTCTTGTGATTCTGGAGATGGTGGTCTCAATTCCTGTTTGATGTGGTTTTGGGACAAAGGAGGTGGTGGTGGTCTCGGTTCCTGTATGAAATGATCTTGTGACTTAGAAGGGGGGTGGTCTCCATTCCTTTTATGAAGTGGTCTTCTGACTCTGGAAGTGGTGGTCTCCGTTTCTGTATGAAGTGGTCTTGTGATTCGGGTGGTGGTGGCGGTCTCAATTTCTGTATGATGTGGCCTTGTGCCTCAAAATGGTAGTTTTAGTTCTTGTATAAAATGACTCTGGAGGTGGTCGTCTCAGTTCCTGTATAAAGTGGCCTTGTGCTTTGAGTTCTGTATGAAGTGACTCTGGAGGTGGTCGTCCAAGTTCCTGATTGAAGTGGTCTTGCCTCTTGGGAAGAGGTGGTGTCCTTTGCTGTATGAAGTGGTCTTGTGATTTTGAAGGTGGTGGTCTTGTGACTTGAGATGTGGTGGTCTAAGTTCCTGTATGAATTGGTCTTGTGATTCTGGAGATGGTGATTTCTGTTCCTGTATGAAGTGGTCTTGTGACTCGAGACGAGGTGATGTCCATTCCTGTATGAAGCTGTCTAGTAACTCTGGAAGAGGTGGTCTTGTTACTTGAAAGGTGGTGGTCTCCTTTCCTGTATAAAGGTGGTGGTCTCCTTGCCTTGTGCCTCAAGAAGTAGGGGTTTTAGTTACTGCATGAAATGACTCTGAAGGTGGTCATCTGCTGTTCCTCAGAAGGGGGTGTTGTCCCTTTCTGTATGATGTGGTCTTGTGACTTGCGAGATGGTGGTCTCCGTTCCTGTAAGAAGTGGTCTTTTGACTCGGGAGGCAGTGGTTTCAGTTCCTGTATGAAGTGGTCTTGTGATTTGTGGAGGTGGTGGTCTCAGTTCCTGTATAAAATGACTCTGGAGGTGGTGGTCTCAGTTCCTGTATGAAATGACTCTGTAGGTGGTGGTCTCAGTTCCTGTATGAAATGACTCTGGAGGTGGTGGTGTCCATTCTTGTATAAAGTGGTCTTGTGACTTGGGAGGTGGTCGTCTCAGTTCCTGTATAAAGTGGTCTTGCCTCTTGGGAAGAGGTGGTGTCCATTTCTGTATGAAGCTGTCTAGTAACTCTGGAAGAGGTGGTCTTGTTACTTGAAAGGTGGTGGTCTCCTTTCCTGTATAAAGGCGGTGGTCTCCTTGCCTTGTGCCTCAAGAAGTAGGGGTTTTAGTTACTGTATGAAATGACTCTGAAGGTGGTCATCTGCTGTTCCTCAGAAGTGGGTGTTGTCCCTTTCTGTATGATGTGGTCTTGTGACTTGCGAGATGGTGGTCTCTGTTCCTGTAAGAAGTGGTCTTTTGACTCGGGAGGCAGTGGTTTCAGTTCCTGTATGAAGTGGTCTTGTGATTTTTGGGGGTGGTGGTCTCAGTTCCTGTATGAAACGACTCTGGAGGTGGTGGTCTTGTGACTTGGAATTTGGTGGTTCCTGGCTGAAGTGGTCTTGTGACTTGGGGGGTGGTGGTGGTCTCATCATTCAGGTGGTCTCTGATGTCCCTAAAACATGGTCCCTTTTGAATTTTTGGTCTTGTAGCGGTCTATGATGTGGGTTTAGGGGGTTCTTTTTATTTTAGTGGTGTGTTGGGTTCTGTATAGTTGGACTTTCAGATCTTATGTGTGATATATAATAATGTGATGGCGGTGAATACCGTACCTTCTCCTCTCTCTGTATGATCTCCTTTTGGCTTACAAACTGCTATGTGGTGTGAAGGCCTCGCTACAAGATCCTATATCCAAGTAAAGTGATTTGATTGGCCAGAGTGGGATATTAATATCCAATCACGTAGTTATTGTTAAATCCAAAGACAATTGTACAATCAGATTGTAATTTGTTGAGTTTACCATTATTTTAAATGCAACTTCCTTCTAACTAGAAAAAAGTGACCATATTTTATGGTACCGAGAGAAGGTGACAAACTGTTGTATTTTCCCCCATTATCACATCCTGCGACTTGCTACAACCGCATTGTAAATCGCCGGATCTATTAGGAACATCTGGTAGTAATATTACTAGATTTAGAAACGCTACAGCATAAGATAGAAACTGAAGAGTAATACGATTATTACACCTCGGTTAGTGTATCTAGAAAGAAAAACGAACATTTCAGGAACAATGTCGCCGACTACAAGAAAATGATCCCTGTCTGGCCGCCCGCCTCCCAGCGATCCCTGTCTGGCCGCCCGCTTCCAAGCGATCCCTGTCTGGCCGCCCGCTTCCAAGCGATCCCTGTCTGGCCGCCCGCTTCCAAGCGATCCCTGTCTGGCCGCCCGCTTCCAAGCGATCCCTGTCTGGCCGCCCTCCTCCAAGCGATCCCTGTCTGGCCGCCCGCCTCCAAGCGATCCCTGTCTGGCCGCCCGCCTCCAAGCGATCCCTGTCTGGCCGCCCGCCTCCAAGCGATCCCTGTCTGGCCGCCCGCCTCCAAGCGATCCCTGTCTGGCCGCCCGCCTCCAAGCGATCCCTGTCTGGCCGCCCGCCTCCAAGCGATCCCTGTCTGGCCGCCCGCCTCCAAGCGATCCCTGTCTGGCCGCCCGCCTCCAAGCGATCCCTGTCTGGCCGCCCGCCTCCAAGCGATCCCTGTCTGGCCGCCCGCCTCCAAGCGATCCCTGTCTGGCCGCCCGCCTCCAAGCGATCCCTGTCTGGCCGCCCGCCTCCAAGCGATCCCTGTCTGGCCGCCCGCCTCCAAGCGATCCCTGTCTGGCCGCCCGCCTCCAAGCGATCCCTGTCTGGCCGCCCGCCTCCAAGCGATCCCTGTCTGGCCGCCCTCCTCCAAGCGATCCCTGTCTGGCCGCCCGCCTCCAAGCGATCCCTGTCTGGCCGCCCGCCTCCAAGCGATCCCTGTCTGGCCGCCCTCCTCCAAGCGATCCCTGTCTGGCCGCCCTCCTCCAAGCGATCCCTGTCTGGCCGCCCTCCTCCAAGCGATCCCTGTCTGGCCGCCCTCCTCCAAGCGATCCCTGTCTGGCCGCCCTCCTCCAAGCGATCCCTGTCTGGCCGCCCTCCTCCAAGCGATCCCTGTCTGGCCGCCCTCCTCCAAGCGATCCCTGTCTGGCCGCCCTCCTCCAAGCGATCCCTGTCTGGCCGCCCTCCTCCAAGCGATCCCTGTCTGGCCGCCCTCCTCCAAGCGATCCCTGTCTGGCCGCCCTCCTCCAAGCGATCCCTGTCTGGCCGCCCTCCTCCAAGCGATCCCTGTCTGGCCGCCCTCCTCCAAGCGATCCCTGTCTGGCCGCCCTCCTCCAAGCGATCCCTGTCTGGCCGCCCTCCTCCAAGCGATCCCTGTCTGGCCGCCCTCCTCCAAGCGATCCCTGTCTGGCCGCCCTCCTCCAAGCGATCCCTGTCTGGCCGCCCTCCTCCAAGCGATCCCTGTCTGGCCGCCCGCCTCCAAGCGATCCCTGTCTGGCCGCCCGCCTCCAAGCGATCCCTGTCTGGCCGCCCGCCTCCAAGCGATCCCTGTCTGGCCGCCCGCCTCCAAGCGATCCCTGTCTGGCCGCCCGCCTCCAAGCGATCCCTGTCTGGCCGGCCGCCTCCAAGCGATCCCTGTCTGGCCGGCCGCCTCCAAGCGATCCCTGTCTGGCCGGCCGCCTCCAAGCGATCCCTGTCTGGCCGGCCGCCTCCAAGCGATCCCTGTCTGGCCGGCCGCCTCCAAGCGATCCCTGTCTGGCCGGCCGCCTCCAAGCGATCCCTGTCTGGCCGGCCGCCTCCAAGCGATCCCTGTCTGGCCGGCCGCCTCCAAGCGATCCCTGTCTGGCCGGCCGCCTCCAAGCGATCCCTGTCTGGCCGGCCGCCCCCGCCTCCAAACGATCCCTGTCTGGCCTATACCTGCTCATGGCATACTTCAATGGAGCCAATATGAGGGACAGAGATGGAGGAGATGCATGCTCAGGTGTGGTCATTGCCCAGCACTCTGCGATTATTTTATTTCTGTCTATAGAAGGTTCAGGCATATGAAGATCGTGTAATAGAACATTTCTTCCTGTATCTCATGCGGTGTATACGAGGATTAAGGATAGATGTGGATATATATCTATAAGATTCTCCATTATATGATATGGCGGGAATTGAAGGGTGTAATCGTATAAAGTCGGCACATTAACCCCTTGCACCCTGTAGAGCGGTTCCTGCCTGTGCCCCCCCCCCCCCCGGGCACACGAGGAGGAAGCGTCTTATCTGCTGTGACTTTCCACTCCCCGCTCTGGTCTTCTATTACAATGTCACCTCCATGTGTCCCCTCCGGGGGGCAGACTTTCCAGCTCTCTTCCTTGGCTTTCTATCTTATTTATGGAGGAAATATTTGCTCCTAAGACAGGTCCTCTCTACCCCCGGGCTGTGCAGAGTAATGGACGTGTCGGGTACATGGGAGGCAATGGATGCCAGGCAGTGGGTGGCAGTTGGTAAAGGTTGCCACTATCTGCTGTGACCGGTGTAACCAGTTCATTGTCGGTGTGATCAGGACCATTCCAAGCATTTTATACAGACCCCCCCTCCCCGGCCAGGCTGTGATCCACAGAGCTGACACTTCATTCATCAGTATTCTCTTTGTGGTGTGTCACGCTGTGCCTGGTACAACAGGTCCGTCCTGTCCCCCTCTTGGCTCTGTGACAAGGAGGGGCCCTCCATTCCTCAGCAGGGAGGGGCCCCTCATTGCTGGCTCGGGAGGGGCTCTGTTAATTGGAACAAGACACCTGCTGACGGCTCCTGCCAGGTAACGAGGCGGATGAAGTCTTCTACTCAGAGGATATCTGATCCTCCGTCCACCGAGCTGTGTGACTTCAATGGCCCCCCGCTTTCCTGTCCAGACCCCCCCCCCAGTGTGAGCGACACCCCTATACACCCCAACACCTGATCCTCCGTCCACCGAGCTGTGTGACTTCAATGGCCCCCCGCTTTCCTGTCCAGACCCCCCCCCCAGTGTGAGCGACACCCCTATACACCCCAACACCTGATCCTCCGTCCACCGAGCTGTGACTTCAATGGCCCCCCGCTTTCCTGTGCAGACCCCCCCCCCCCAGTGTGAGCGAAACACCTCCTATACACCCCAACACCTGATCCTCCGTCCACCGAGCTGTGTGACTTCAATGGCCCCCCGCTTTCCTGTCCAGACCCCCCCCCAGTGTGAGCGACACCCCTATACACCCCAACACCTGATCCTCCGTCCACCGAGCTGTGACTTCAATGGCCCCCCGCTTTCCTGTGCAGACCCCCCCCCCCAGTGTGAGCGAAACACCTCCTATACACCCCAACACCTGATCCTCCGTCCACCGAGCTGTGTGACTTCAATGGCCCCCCGCTTTCCTGTCCAAAGACACCCTCCAATACACCCTATACACCTCCTATACACCCCAACACCTGGTACACAACGGCCCCCATATACCCGAACAACCCCTGTAAACCTCTTATACACCCCACCCAGGGACAGAACCATTAGATTATATATATATATATATATATATATATATATATATATATATATATATATATATATATATATATATATATATATATATATATATATATATATATATATATATATAAAAATATATCAGGATATTATTGGTGTATTTTTCCACAACCAATATATGTGATCAGTACTGCAGATTCTTCCCCCGCTGGCTGTTCTAGAGATCTACAGAACACCCCCCCTCTACCCCCAGCACACATATTAATGCGGTGAGGATATCATCAGCTACAAAGACGGAGGCGGAAAACTTCTCACAACTTTATCTGCTGAAAAATCTCATCTTCCTGTCTCCTCCATCCCCAACTGTTCACCACCCTCCCCCTCCCCCCGTATATTATAATCTTATATCTGGAGAGCGGTGATGTCACTCCTGTATAATATATCTGGAGAGCGGTGATGTCACTCTGTATAATATATCTGGAGAGCGGTGATGTCACTCTGTATAATATATCTGGAGAGCGGTGATGTCACTCCTGTATAATATATCTTGTATCTGGAGAGCGGTGATGTCACTCTGTATAATATATCTGGATAGCAGTGATGTCACTCCTCTATAATATATCAGTAGAGCTGTGATGTCACTCCTGTATAATATATCTTATATCTGGAGAGCGGTGATGTCACTCTGTATAATATATCTGGAGAGCGGTGATGTCACTCCTGTATAATATATCTTGTATCTGGAGAGCGGTGATGTCACTCTGTATAATATATCTGGATAGCAGTGATGTCACTCCTCTATAATATATCAGTAGAGCTGTGATGTCACTCCTGTATAATATATCTTATATCTGGAGAGCGGTGATGTCACTCTGTATAATATATCTGGAGAGCGGTGATGTCACTCTGTATAATATATCTGGAGAGCGGTGATGTCACTCTGTATAATATATCTGGAGAGCGGTGATGTCACTCCTGTATAATATATCTGGAGAGCGGTGATGTCACTCTGTATAATATATCTGGAGAGCGGTGATGTCACTCCTGTATAATATATCTGGAGAGCGGTGATTTCACTCTGTATAATATATCTGGAGAGCGGTGATGTCACTCCTGTATAATATATCTGGGGGGCGGTGACGTCACTCTGTATAATATATCTGGAGAGCGGTGATGTCACTCCTGTATAATATATCTGGGGGGCGGTGATGTCACTCCTGTATAATATATCTGGAGAGCGGTGATGTCACTCCTGTATAATATATCTGGGGGGCGGTGATGTCACTCTGTATAATATATCTGGGGGGCGGTGATGTCACTCTGTATAATATATCTGGGGGGCGGTGATGTCACTCTGTATAATATATCTGGAGAGCGGTGATGTCACTCCTGTATAATATATCTGGAGAGCGGTGATGTCACTCCTGTATAATATATCTGGAGAGCGGTGATGTCACTCTGTATAATATATCTGGATAGCGGTGATGTCACTCCTGTATAATATATCTGGGGGGCGGTGATGTCACTCTGTATAATATATCTGTAGAGCAGTGATGTCACGCCTGTATAATATACTAATACTCTATAATTGGTTCCTCCAGGTGGTGATGGCGACCTCAGAAGACGAGTTGATCGGGATCCCGTTCCCAGAACACAGCAGCGATCTTCTGAGCTGCCTGAACGAGCAGCGTCACCGCGGCGTCCTGTGTGACATCACCATCAAGACGCAAGGATTGGAGTACCGCACCCATCGTGCCGTGCTGGCCGCCTGCAGCCAATATTTCCGCAAACTCTTCACCGGGGCGCCGCCTGCCAAGTCGTCCCGCAACGTCTGCCAGCTGGACTTCCTGAAACCCGACGCTCTGGGGGCGCTCCTGGACTTCGCCTATACCGCCACGCTCACCATCAGCAATGCGAACATGCGGGACGTGCTGCGGGCCGCGCGCCTCCTGGAGATCCCATGCGTGGTGGAGGCCTGCGTGGAGATCCTGCGATGTAACGGAGGCCGAGAGGAAATGGGAGGAGATGCCGAAGATCTGGAGGGCTTCTTACGGGCACGGCAATATCTCGAGTGTTACGGCATGCAAGAGAACGGAGAAGATGCCACGCCCCCTCCGGAGGCCGAAAGCTCTTTACTCCTTCCCATGGCGGTGCCGCAGAAACTTATCCCTCGAAGAGTTCGGAAGAAGTTCCTGCAGGTGAACCCGAGCCAGAGGTCGCAGAACGGCAGCCCGTACATCGTGGACGACGACTCCACGGAAAGGGCAGAGAGCCCCGCCGAAGCTCCATCGCCGGCAGAATTACCGCCAAGCGACGGCAGCCTCAACTACGAGCGATTTACCCCCAATAACGGGCTGGGGAGCCAGCACATGTTCGTGCCCCCTTCTCCACCTGACGAAATCTTGTCTGACGAAGAGCCCACCGACATGACCTTCCTGGGGCCCCTGGACCCTGAGCACCCGGAACTGACGGCCTCTTCCCTGGACGGCACCGACAAGCTGGTAAGGAAACGGCGATCGCAGATGCCGCAGGAATGTCCCGTCTGCCACAAGATTATTCACGGAGCTGGAAAACTACCCCGCCACATGCGCACCCACACCGGAGAGAAACCCTTTGTGTGCCAGGTCTGCCAAGTGAGATTCACAAGGTGAGCTCCACAGAACCATTCTCTGTCTGCCCCTTCTCCCTCCTTTTTTCTCCTTGGCCCTCCCTTTTTCTCCTTCTCCCTCCCTTTTTTCTCCTTCTCCCTCCCTTTTTTCTCCTTCTCCCTCCTTCTCCTTCTCCCTCCCTTTTTTTCCTCCTTCTCCCTCCTTTTTTTCCTCCTTCTCCCTCCTCCCTCCTTTTTTTCCTCCTTCTCCCTCCTTTTTTTCCTCCTTCTCCCTCCTTTTTTTCCTCCTTCTCCCTCCTTTTTTTCCTCCTTCTCCCTCCTTTTTTTCCTCCTTCTCCCTCCTTTTTTTTCTCCTTCCTTTTTTTTCTCCTTCCTTTTTTTTCTCCTTCCTTTTTCTTCTCCTTCCTTTTTTTTTCTTTTTCTCCTTCCTTTTTTTTTTCTTTTTCTCCTTCCTTTTTTTTTCCTCCTTCTCCTTCCTTGCTTTTTTTTCCTCCTTCTCCTTCCTTCCTTCTTTTTTTTTTTTCTCCTTCCTTCTTCTTTTTTTTTCCTCCTTCTCCTTCCTTCTTCTTTTTCTTCCTCCTTCTCCTTCCTTCCTTCTTCTTTTTCTTCCTCCTTCTCCTTCCTTCCTTCCTTCTTCTTTTTCTTCCTCCTTCTCCTTCCTTCCTTCCTTCTTCTTTTTCTTCCTCCTTCTCCTTCCTTCCTTCTTTTTTTTTTTCTCCTTCCTTCCTTCTTTTTTTTTCCTCCTTCTCCTTCCTTCCTTCTTTTTTTTTCCCTCCTTCTCCTTCCTTCCTTCTTTTTTTTTCCTCCTTCTCCTTCCTTCCTTCTTTTTTTTTTCCTCCTTCTCCTTCCTTCCTTCTTTTTTTTTTCCTCCTTCTCCTTCCTTCCTTCTTTTTTTTTTCCTCCTTCTCCTTCCTTCCTTCTTTTTTTTCCTCCTTCTCCTTCCTTTTTTTTTTCTTCTCCTTCTCCTTTCTTTTTTTTTCTTCTCCTTCTCCCTCCTTTTTTCGCCTTCGCCCTCCTCCTCCTTTTTTCGCCTTCCTTTTTCTCCTCGACCCTCTTTTTTTTTTTTCTGCTTCTCAATTGAAGATTACACCAGGTTATGAACACTGTGGATAAGCACCCCCCCCCCCCAAATCATGTGAAGTGTGGGCAGAGCAGCTTCAAGGGGCGTTGAAGTATAGGGGGGTGCAGAGGACACTGATGTTGGAGCTGTGATGTGTAAGAGGGGGCAGAGGACATCATGGGGGGGTGGTGATGTAAATGGGGGCAGAGAACACCCTGGGGGAGGGAGTCATGTGAAGTGGGGGGGGGGGGCAGAAGAAACTGATGTGGGGGCTGTGATGTGAAGGGGGGGGCAGAGGACACCCTGGGGAGGGGGGATTATGTGAAGAGGTGGCAGTGATGTGAGGGGGAGCAGAGGACAATGATGTTGGAACTGTGATGTGTAAGGGGGGGCAGAGGACATCCTGGGGGTGTCATGTGAAGTGGGGGGCAGAGGACACCCTGGGGGAGGGAGGGATGTGAAGGGGGGCAGAGGACACCGATATGGGGGCTGTAATGTTGAGGGGGTGCAGTTGACACCCTGCCTGGGTGGGGGGGGGGTTGATGTGAAGGGGGCAGAGGACACTGCTGTGGGGGCTCTGATGTGAAGGCAGGGCAGAGGAAACCCTTGGGGGGGGGTTTGATGTGAAGGGGGGCAGAGGACACCACTGTGGGGAAAGAGGGTGGGGTGACATGAAGGTGGGCTGACGACACTACTGTGAAGGGGAAACTGTGATATGCAGGGGGGCAGAGGACACTGATTTGGGGGCTGTAATGTGTAGAGGTGCAGTTAACACCCTGGGGGGGGGGTGATGTGAAGACGGGGCAGAGGACACCCTCGGGGAGGAAGGGATGTGAAGGGGGGGCAGAAGACACCACTGTGGGTAAAGAGGGTGGGGGTGACATGAAGGGGGCTAAAGACACTACTGTGAAGGGGAAATTTTGATCTGTAGGGGGGACAGAGGATCTGATGTAAGAATGGGATTGTGATTTAGGAGGCGGGGACTGTGAAGTGAGTCGGACCTCAGCTGGAAGAAAATTTTACTGATTGGACCTCTGTGAATTTTAATTAATTACACCTGATTTAGGATATGAAAACTGTTAAGACACAGGAAGTAATTCAGCAGCTGACCTCATTAGGACACACCCCCTGCACCTGTCCTCCCCCTCCAGGAGATTGCTCCCACCCACCTCTCTCCGCTCACCATCCAGGAGTTACGATGATTATGTTTTGCTTCCTGTTACGTGTTTCTCCACCTAACCGCCGCCATGTCTTTTCTCTCCCCCCCCCCCCCCCCCCCAGGAATGACAAGCTGAAGATCCACATGCGTAAACACACGGGCGAACGCCCTTACTGCTGCGAGCACTGCAGCGCCCGCTTCCTGCACAGCTACGACCTGAAGAATCACATGCACCTTCACACCGGAGACCGCCCCTACGAGTGCACGCTCTGCCACAAGGCCTTCGCCAAGGAGGACCACCTCCAGCGCCACATGAAAGGGCAGAACTGCCTAGAGGTGCGCACCCGCCGGCGACGCAAAGAAGACCCCCCGGCTCCGCGCATCATCCCGACCCCCGGCCTCGACCTTACCAACGGCAAGATGGATGACCTCCGCCTCTCCATGCTGCGCTACTGGGGCCTTCCCCAACCGCATTCAGAAGGGGGCAGCCCTGAGGGGCCTTTGGTACTGGACCCTTCGTAGCACTTTGGTGACGGTAAACGCCCCCCTCAACCCCCTCCGCAGCTGAGGGGTCCCCGAGAAGAAAATGTTTTAGTTTAATCCGCAGCACTTGTGCTAACCCACCACAGACATCTTCATCGTCCCCTAAAAAAAAAAAAAATATTCGATGTACCTTCTCTCCTCAGCCATTCCTGCCCCCCCCCAAACCCCATCCCCCGTCACAATCCCCGAAAACGTGGATGGACTGATTGCTGCAAGTCCGACATACCCTGGCTGGACTCTAAAAGGGATGGGGGCTGGGAAACCAAGAGACTTGACAAAGGGGGGGGGGGGGTTGGGAGGCAGGGTTGGGGTGGTGAGGAGAGAAAATAAGGGGGGGGGGGTCCAGTTCCGAAACCTCAGGGATCATTCAATGTGGTGTATCTTTCCAGATTGGCTTCTCTAGAGCTAGAATAAGATATTGATAATCGCTATTTTTTATTGAATGAGATATATAATATATACTGTCTGTATATAGAGAGAAAATGCACAGGTATATATATAAAAATATATATATAATAAGGAATATATAATAAGAATTTAAATTGCATAGAGATAAGACAGAGAGCAATAATTTGTTTTGTGAGCTGTTTGGGTGACGCTGCAATGGCGGAACGTGGGGGGGGGGTGATGGGAGGAATGGGTGCCCCCTCCCACTTGTTCCTTGCGGGGCATGTGGGGGGGGGGATCAGATGGAAGAATTAGCACCCCCTCCCCCCCACACACTCGTTCCTTGCTTTATGGTGCTGTGCCTTCTCTGACTGTACGAGTGTCTTGTTAGCAACCCGCGATGCGCAAATCCTACTGTCATTACTCCATTATAACCAATATCGCTTTGCTGCAATAAAAAGGATAATAGTTGAAAAAAAATTTGGGGTGGGGGGAGAGGGCGCTCTACTCCTCTTCTACCTGGACGC
The DNA here is from genome assembly GCA_029206835.1 of Rana muscosa. Classification (NCBI taxonomy): domain Eukaryota; kingdom Metazoa; phylum Chordata; class Amphibia; order Anura; family Ranidae; genus Rana; species Rana muscosa. The sequence continues at coordinate 738,128 of JARGYO010005627.1, forward strand.
ATCTCCATTCCGTGGGGGGGGGGCATTGCTTTGAATAGCCCACTTTCCTGGGTGAGAAAGGTGTGTAATAAAGGCCTCTGCCACCTGGGGGCACCCCCACCACCTTCCTAGGCAATGAAGGTGTGTAAACAAGGCCTTTGCCACCTGGAGGCGCCCCACCACCTTCCTAGGCAATGAAGGTGCGTAAACAAGGCCTCTGCCACCTGGGGGGTGCCCCACCACCTTTTATGGGACGATAAATGTGTGCAATAAAGACTTGTGCCACCTGGGTGCCCCCACCACCTTCCTGGGTAATAAACGGGTGTAGTAAGGGATTCTGCCACCCAGGGAGTCCCTACCATCTTCCTGGGTAATAATTGGGTGTAGTAAAGGATTCTGCCACTTGGTGGTGACCGAACAACCTTTTCTGGGCGATTAATATGTGTAATAAAGGCTTCTGCCACTTGGGGGCCCCACCACCTTCCTGGGTAAGAAGTGGGTATAGTAAAGGATTCTGCCACTTGGTGGCGCCCGAACTACCTTTCTGGGTGATAAACGTGTAATAAAGGCCTCTGGCACCTGGTGGCGCCCCACCACCTTCCTGGGCGATAAGTGGGTGTAGTAAAGGATTCTGCCACTTGGTGGTGCACCCCCCACCCCAACCTTCTTAGGCGACAAATGTGTGTAGCAAAGGCCTCTACCACCAGGGGCGCCCCACCACCTTCCTGGGAGATTAACGTGCATAGTAAAGACTTCTACCACCCAGGGGCGCCCCAGATGTTGCACATTTGGGGGGGGGGGGGTGGCTTGCTCTGTTCCTGCATGAACTGTGCAGGGACAGTACGGAGCAGTAGATGGCGTGCAAGCACAGACACGCTGTTTGGGAGGGTGTTGGGTACCGGGTGATGATTGGTTGTATTCGGCGATTTCATGTTTTAATTAAATTTTTCGATTTATTAAGCCATTGACATCCTTAAACTGGAGCCCCTCCCCCCCGCCCCCTATTTGTCCTATAACTTATTTTATTCTTTCCTGTGATTGGGTAGATTGGATCGCCAGTTTTAGATGGTGAATAGAATGGAGGTTGGTAAGGGCAGGACCCTGTGTGCGTTGTGGCCGCGCCCTTTTTTTTTTTTGGGTGGCATTCTGGGTAATAAACGTGAGCAGCGCGGGCTCCCGTGTAGCGTGCTGGAGCTGATTTTTTTTTTTTCTGTTTGTACTTTAAATTATTTTTATTATTGAATGTTATTTTGTTTTTTTTTGTTTTTTTCCGCGGAGGATCGGGGTACGGGGGGGACACATTACTGCACAATGCCGAAGTCTGTCTGATGTCCAGTCGGGATGGACGAGGTGACTGGGTCACCCTTTATATCTCCCCGAAAGACCGCCCCCACGGAGCTGAGAGACTGCCCCCACATAGCTGAGAGACCTCCCCTACGGAACTGTTTTTAAGGGAGAATCCCTCCTTCTTTGGGCGGTACCTCAGACGCAACTGATAAAAGCACTTTTTTGTAGGTTTTAGAAAGGGGAACCCCACCCCTTTTATTATTTCAGTCTGGGCTGGTTACTAGAAAATTGGCTCTCAGGGGCCCCCAGTGATGAGTTCTGTGCAGCTGTTTCTACAGACTTGCTCCTTTTTTTTTTTTTTTCTGAATTTTTGCTTGAGAATGCAGCACAAGAAGTGAGACTCTTGTGCCAGCAGGAGATCAGAATCTGAAGACCAAGAGATCTCACCACTGGAGTCTCTGGTTGCCACCTATAAGTGAAACACAGACGGCTTAACTGTGCCCTTAATAGCGCCATCGATGGTCGGGGGGGTAATAAATGTCCAGTTGCCCCAGGCGGGGCAGATAAACAGACTTTTCTATCCATTCCTGTGTCAGTAATGTGTCTCCCGACTCTTATAAAATTTATTATTTAATTGTCATTGTTTTGGACCAAGAACCCCTCTGAAAGAGTCTCCTACTTCCAGCGAAATGCGTTATTTTGTACACCCCTCCCCCATTCCCACCTCTGTACAGTTTAATGATAAGGACTGGAGGGGGTTAATATGACAAAGTTGTAGCACTCCGGAAAGTTCCTAACAACCCCCTCCTTCCGATATTCCTTGTGTCGCGCTCTCTGGGGGTCACAGCGGCTCCGAGGGGGGCGATTTTTTTTTTTATTTTTTTTTCCTGCTTCTGAAGGGTTTGCACGCTTTCACACCGTGTACGGATGGCACTACGAGGGCCGGACTCTGAGGAACGCTCATTCTTGGATGGGGAGACATCATTCAGATTGTGATAGAGTTGGGGGGGGGGGGGTCTGTTCTTTCCATTGGCGGCCGCTAATTTTGCTCGAACTAGGCCCAACTTGTTCTTTTTATTTTTAAAACGCGACAAGTTCAATAAACCGACGCTAGAGGGAATAAAGAGAAAAGCCGGCTGCACTCTGATGACATCAGCAATAGCAAAGCTTTGTTGTTCTAGACAAGAACACACAATGTCTGCCCAAACCCTCTTCACTGAGGAGGAGGTTCTTGGTTGACCTTTTGTGACCTTGTCCAGAACAGTAAAGCTTTTGCTATATGACTAAGCCCTATCTCGACGAAACCTGTCAGTTGAGGAGGGTCTGGGTGGACCTTTTGTGATCCTGTCTAGAACAATAGTTTTGCTATGGATCAGATCAGCCCTTTCTGGACGAAACATGTTAGTTGAGGTTTTGGGTGGACCTTTTGTGACCTTGTCCAGAACAGTAAAGCTTTTGCTATGACTAAGCCCTCTCTGGATGAAACATGCCCATTGAGGGGGGTCTGGGAGGATGATCCTGTCTAGAACAATAATGTTTTGCTATGTCTCAGCCCTTTCTGGACAAAACGTATTAGTTGAGGTTTTGGGTGGACCTTTTGTGACCTTGTCTAGAACAGTAAAGCATTGCTATGAGTAATCTCTGACCTGTGTTAGTGTCAGTTAGTGTTAGTTGAGAAGGGGCTGGTTGGACCATTTGTGATCTTGTCCAGAACAATAAAGCTTTTGCTATATGACTAAGCCCTATCTCAATGAAACCTGTCAGTTGAGGAGGGTCTGAGTGGAACTTTTGTGACCTTTTCCAGAACAGTAAAGCTTTATTGTATGACTAAGCCCTATCTGGATTAAACGCAGCAGTGAGGAGGGTCTGGGTGGACCTTTTTGTGACCCTGTCTAGAACAATAAAGTTTTGCCATGGCTCAGCCCTTTCTGGACGAAACATGTTAGTTCAGAAGGGGCTGGTTGGACCTTTTGTGATCTTGTCCAGAACAGTAAAGCTTTTTCTATGACTAAGCCCTATCTCGATGAAACATGTCAGTTGAGGAGGGTTGAACTTTTTGTGACCTTTTCCAGAAAAGTAAAGCTTTGTTATATGACTAAGCCCTCTCTGGATGAAACGTGCCCATTGAGGAGGGTCTGGGAGGATGATCCTGTCTAGAACAATAATGGTTTGCTATGGCCAAGCCCTTTCTGGACGAAACTTGTGTAAGTTGAAGATCTGGTTGGTCATTCTTGTGATCTTGTCCAGAACCGTAAAGCTTTGCTATGACTAAGCCCTTTCTGGACGAAACGCATCAGTTGAGGAAGTTCTAGGCAGACATTTTTATGATCTCGTCTGGAATAATAAAGCTTTGCCAAAACTAAGCTGTTTTTGGATGAATCGCATTAGCTGAGGAGGTTCTTGGTGGAACTTTGTGATCTTGTTAAGGACTATGGAGCTTTGCTAAGACGAAGCCCATTCTGGGCTGAAATGCACCAGTGAGGGTCTGTGTGGCCTTTTTGTGAACTTGCCTGCAACCATAAAGTTTTGTTAGTGATGATGTCATCAGAGCATGTCCAGCTCTTCTTCTGCTTGTTCTCCGGAGAACGTGGAGCGCCATAGGCAGCTGCCTGAGCTGAACTAAAAAACCTTTAGTGGTCTTGTTCATGACAGGAAAGGGCGGTTCCCTCCTCTTCCAGTGTGATGGAGTTGGGATTCGCCAGTCTGGGTGTTTTCTCTTATGTTCACTGACTGACACAGCTCCTTTTACTTTAGACCATCGGGTTGTTACGCCACCTTCAGGAGAGGACTAGGCAGAACATGTTAACATGTACGGATGTGATTAGACAATGGCCTCTGGCCACCATCCGTTACACAGCATGTGCGTGACGGCGCGCCGACCCCTAAATTGTATTGCAACTCATCCAAGAATGTTCCGCGTGGGAAGATTTTTGCCCTGCCGTTCTAGGCGGAGTATACGGTGTGACGGAGGGCGGTGCAGTATATAGCATACAGCTGATAATATCACACTATATAATTCTATATGATATATTCTCACACCAGGCTTTTCTACTTCTTCTGTTTCTTTTATTTTTAACCACCCCGCCACTCGTTTTGATCGTTGGGTATCGAATGGCGCAGGATGCTGTGGAAGGGGTTTGTGGTCCTCTGAGCTGCGCTGTGTAGAGGCCAGACCATCATATTTGGGGTCCTTTAAGCTACATTGTGTAGAGGTTGGGCTCCCCGATGTTCGGGGGCCCTCCAAGCTGTATTGTTTAGAGGCTGGACCCTGCCATCAGGGGTTCTTGACTCTGCATCATGTAGAGGCCAGATCATCACATCTGGGGTCCTTCAAGCTGCATTGTGTAGAGGCTGGACCCCCACATATATTTTGTGACCCTCCAAGCTGCATTGTATAGAGTCCGAACCCTGCGTTTTGGGGTCCTCAAAGCTGCACTGTGTAGAAGCTGGGCCTCAATGTTTGTGGTCCTCTGAGCTACATTATGTAGAGGCTGAACCCCCTGTTTGCGGTCCTTCAGACTACACAGTGTAGAGTCTGGACTATCAAATCTGGGGGGGCTGCATTGTGTTGAGGTTGGGCCCTGCCATTGGGGGGGGTTCTTCACTCTGCATCGTGTAGAGGCCAGACCCTCACGTCCTGGGTTTCTTCATGGTGTAGAGGCTGCATCCCCACATTGCATCCCCACATGTTCGGGGCCCTCCAAGCTGCATTGTGTAGTGGCGGTACCCCCACATGTTCGGGGGCCCTCCAAGCTGCATTGTGTAGAGGCAGTACCCTCCCATTGGGGGTTCTTCACTCTGCATCATGTAGAGGCCGAGCCATCGCGTCTGGGGTCCTCCGAGCTGCTTCGTGTAGAGGCCAGACCCCCACATGTTCGGGCCCTCCAAGCTGCATTGTGTAGAGGCGGTACCCCCACATGTTCGGGGGCCCTTCAAGCTGCATTGTGTAGAGGCAGTACCCTCCCATTGGGGGTTCTTCACTCTGCACCATATAGAGGCCGAGCCATCGCATCTGGGGTCCTCCGAGCTGCTTTGTGTAGAGGCCAGATCCCCACATGTTGGGGGTCCTCCAAGCTGCACTGTGTAAGGGTGAGCCATTACGTCTGGGATCCATCAAGCTGCATTGTGTAGAGTCCGGACCCTGCCATTGGGGGTTCTTTACTCTGCATCATGTAGTGGCCGGACCATCATGTCTGGGGTCCTCCAAGCTGCATTATGTAGGGGCTGTACCTCCCCAGATGTTCGAGGTCCTCCAAGCTGCATTTTGTGTAGAGGCCGGACCCTGCATTCTGGGGTCCTCCAAGCTGCATTGTGTACATACGTGTGTTTGTTGGCGATCTCTGTAAATAGAACGTTTGTCTGCTGGTTTTAGGGTCTGAATTTATAAAACTGCAAATTCCAAAGCCATAAGCGGCATGATGTGTAAAATGATGAAAGTCGGACCGCCTCCCCCTCCCCCCCCACCTGCCCTCTGGACTGAAGCGACCGCCAGGCGGTGTATGCTCGGTAGCACTCTACGTCGAACGTAGATCGAGTACGACGCGCCCGAGCCCCCCCCATAGCTGTGTTTGCGTCTGTGTATCGGATATAACCATATAAAAAGGGGTCTATTTATAAGGGGACGTTTTTTCCTAACCCCTTCCTGTCCTCCCTGAAGTCCCTTTTAAAAGGTTCCGGTAGGCGGTCATGTGACCACTGCGTTTGGCTGTCACAGAGGCCACATGATCAGGAGCAGATCCTGCTGGCTACCGATTTGTTAGCGGGGACCAAGAGCTATCTTATAAGGTAGCTGCAGATCGCTGCTGAATCAAAACTTTATTGTTCCAGACACTCCATATAGCTCCTCCAATGCATTTCGTCCTCTGCTGGGGCTTCATTTTCAGAGCCGTAGGATTAGCTGTATGATTAAGCCCCAATAGAAGACGAAACGCGTTGGTGGGAGCCGTATGGAGTAGTGCTGGAACAATAACAATTGTTTTTACCTTGAGGATGGGCAGTGGGGATTAATTTTCTGGTATGTGGAAGTGATGATCCCGGTGCGGACCTGGTCCCAGTGCTGATCCGGGTGAGCGGTAAAGGAAAAATTTGTCACATTTTTCCCACTCTAAATCTAAAGCATAGACTGCAGAAACCAAAAGGCCGACCCCCTATAAATAGGCCCCACCCCTACAAAAGCTATTTGCACTCTAGTCTAATGCATGGGGCCCCTCCATGCACAGGGGCCCTCATCTTGTATATACACAGGCGGAATGTTTTCTGGGCAGCGTCCCTCCCTACACCCCCCGATACACAAATCCTTTACAGCCGGCCCAGGGAACTGATGGTGCCACTGCTGCAGAACCTCTTGGAGGGGCCGATGTGTTGCGTATAGGTGTCGGGATGATTGACGGCTGCGTGCGGTTGCCTTTTTTGAACTGGTACAATCCGGAACCCCTCCCTTCTCCTGGTTTTGGACCGGCCGGCCAGTGGGGACACAGCGGACCTGGGTGCCGGTTTTGGGCCCCCTCGTCCCTCGTGTTTCTGTCCTTGCACTAAACAAAATGGCCGGTGCGACCCGAGGCTGGGGGCGAAGGGCGGGGCGCTGCGGGTGGGTGGGGGAGGGGGGTTGGGGGTGGTGAGAGGTGTGCCTTCCCTTATTGAAAACACTTTTACTTGAAGTTCTACACTGGTGTGACAAAGAGGGAATATTAAGATTATTTAATTTTTTTTTTGCTTATTTTTCTGTTTTTGCTTTTTTTAATGAAGGCTAATGGAGAAAATAATGAAAATATAATAAAAACACTTTAGGAAGATCTTCTTTGTCTCTTTTTTCTTTAATCTGTATAGTGCTGGAAACAAATGGGGGGGGGGGGGGAAGTATTTACACTATGCACCCAGAGACGGGCCCTCCAGGGGAGGATCATGATAGCGGGGGGGACTATTTACACCATGTACCCAGAGACAGGCCCTCCAGGGGAGGTTAATGATAGCGGGGGGACTATTTACACCATGCACCCAGAAACAGGCCCTCCAGGGGAGGTTAATGATAGCGGGGGGACTATTTACACCATGCACCCAGAGACAGGCCCTCCAGGGGAGGTTAATGATAGCGGGGGGACTATTTACACCATGCACCCAGAGACAGGCCCTCCAGGGGAGGATCATGATAGCGGGGGGACTATTTACACCATGCACCCAGAGACAGGCCCTCCAGGGGAGGATCATTAAAGCGCGGGAACTATTTACACCATGCACCTAGAGACAGACCCTCCAGGGGGGGATCATGATAGCGGGGAACTATTTACACCATGCACCCAGAGACGGGCCCACTAGGCGAGGGTCATGATAGCGGGGGAACTATTTACACAAAGCACTCAGAGATGGGCCCTCTAGGTGAGGATTGTGATGGGGGGGAACTATTTACACCATGCACGCAGAGACAGGCCCTCCAAAGATCATGATAGTGGGAGACTATTTACACTATGCACCCAGAGACCAGCCCTCTACGTAAGGACCGTAATAGCAGGGGACTATTTACACATTATGCACTCGGAGAGAGGCCCTCTAGGTTTGGATCGTGATAGCGGGGGAAGTATTTACACCAGGCACCCAGAGACAGGCCCTCTGAAGAGCATAATAGCAGGGAAGTATTTACACCGTGCACCCAGAGACGGGCCCACTAGGTGAGGGTCATGATAGCGGTGGACTATTTACACCATGCACCCAGAGACCGGGCCACTAGGTGAGGCTTGTGATGGGGGGGTGTACTATTTACACCAGGCACCCAGAGATGTGCCCTCTAGATCAGGAGCAAGATAACGGGAGACTATTTACAACATGCACCCAGAAATGGATACTCTAGGTGAGGAGCAGGGTAGCAGGGAAACTATTTACTCCATGCAGCCAGAGACCGGCCCTCCAAAGATCATGATAGCAGGGGAACTATTTACACCATGCACCCAGAGACGGGCCTTCTAGATGAGGAGTAGGGTAGCAGGAGACTATTTACACCATGAACCCATAGACAAGCCCTCTACGTAAGGACCGTAATAGCAGGGGAACTATTTACATCAGGCACCCAGAGATGCCCACCCCCCCCCTCAGGTGAGGATCGTGAGAGCGGGGGAACTATTCACACCAAGCACCCAGAGACGGGCCCCCTAGGTAAGGATCGTGACAGCAAGGGAAGTATTCACACCATGCAGTGCACCCAGAAACGCCCCCCACAGGTGAGGATCGTGATAGCAGGGAAACTATTTACTCCATGCACCCAGAGACAGGCCCTCTAGGTGAGGATCATGAGAACGGGGTAAGTATTTACACCATGCACCCAGAGATGGGCCCCCCAGGTGAGACTCATGATAGCGGGGGGAACTATCTACGCCATACCCCCAGAGATGGGCCTTCTAGGTCAGTAGCAAGATAGCGGGATATTATTTAACACCAGGGGTGCCCAACCAGTGGCCCGGGTAGCCCTCTGATGTGGCCCGCGACCTTGTGCTTTGGGATAGCAGGCTCGTAAGCCCAGATCGCAGGTTGCCGACCCGACATCCCAGAGCATCCGTGTTCGGAAGGAAGCCAGCGGTAGAGGAAGCAAAGCGGCTGCAGAAGGAGCAGAGCCACATAAGCGGATGCTTCCTATATAGCGTCGGCTCCTGTCACAAGTGGAGTGATACCAAATGCTCTCTACCTGGGACAGCAACATCCGGGGATACCTGAATGTTAGACTGTTATTACAGGTATGTTCATTACTAAAAATGGTTTATATCTGGGCACATCTGTTCTGTGGTGGTTACTGGGCTGCTTTCAAGCTGATCCACAGGTGCAGCGCAGTGCACCTGCAGGTTACCTGCACTGAGTCATAGACTTCTGTTATTACCTGCGGGTTTGTTGTGCTTTCAGAAAGTGCACTAGGCTTGTGCAATTCTTTTCTTAACGAATCAAAATTCGTACGAATTTAGCAACTTTCAGAAGCATTCGAATTTCCGAACAAAGCAATTACGAATAAAACCGAATCCGAAATAAATAATTGTATTTATCGGCGTATAACACGCGCCCCAAGTTTAGGAGGGAAGTTTAAGGAAAAAAACTTACATTTAAATGCCCATCAATGCAGCCTTATCGGTGTCCATCTGCAGCTTTGCCCATTATTGCAGCCTTGCCCAGTGTCCATCTGCAGCCTTGCCCATCATTGCAGCCTTGCCCAGTGCCTTTGCAGCCTTGCCAGTCTCTTTGCAGAATTGCCCTGATTTAAAATTGGCGCTGACTGTGAGCGGAGAGGAGCGAGCAGAGCCGAGTCCCGCCCACCTCCACTGATATCGAGAGGAGCGAGCGCCGTTGACATACAGAAAGCCGAGTGTACTTCGGCTAGTCTCAGCTCTGCTCACAGTCAGGGGAGGGACTGCGAGAGGAGCCGAGACTAGCCGAAGTACGCTCGGCTTTCTGTATGTCAGCGGAGCTCCCTCCTCTCGCAATCAGTGGAGGTGGGCGGGACTGCGAGAGAAGCCGAGTGTACTTCGGCTTTGTGTATCTCGGCTCCGCTCGCTCGTTTCCTCACAATCAGCAGGGGATCGGCGTATAACACGCACCCCTGATTTTAGGTGGAAAAAAGTGCGTGTTATACGCCGATAAATACGGTATATCACAAATATCGAATGCCTTCAGCATAATTCGTTGTTGCGTTAATGCGGCAGCAAGTCGACTTGTTGTGATCCGTCATGGAAAATTACGAATCAACGAACCGAAAAAAAGTTAGGAATGTACGAATCCATTCGAAGCACAATAACACTCTGCTCTCTGCTCCTCCCTCACCGCGCTGAACTCCCTCTCAAAATGGTGTACAGGGGGGCCGAGGCTATAGCCGCATGTAAAAAAACTAAAGTAAAATACAAGATTTCGAATCGTTACAAATAACCGCAATGTATTTAGAGAAGTACGAATCCATTCGAAGCACATTAGACAGCGCCATTGTGAGAGAGACACGGAAAATTACGAATCAACGAACCAAAAAAAAAAAGTTACGAAAGTAGGAGTTGTGTCCAGAATCAACGAAAAACAATGTACTCTACCGAAAGTACGAATTATAAATCAACTAAAAATAAGGCTTACCGTATATACTCGAGTATAAGCCGACCCACCTAATTTTACCACAAAAAACTGGGAAAACTTAAGGACTCGAGTATAAGCCTAGGGTGTCCATGTGCATGCCTCACTGTGCCCATGACTAGACTGACGTTTAACATAGGAGTCTATGGAAGGGGTGCCCGGCTTTGAAAAATGAATTCTCCCCGTCCGTAGGTCACCTAGACAAAAAACGTTGCACACTTGTAGAGGAAGAGTGGGGCTACATGTGTGCAAAGTTTAGGGTCCCGGGGACCTACGGCCGGCCGGTACCGGGTCCGCAAACTCACCAGAGAAATTACCATTTAACATGGGAGTCTATAGAAGGGGTGCCCGGATTTGAAAAATCCGTACTCCCCGGCCTTAGGTCCTCCGGACAAGACACTTTGCACACTTGTAGAGGAAGAGTGGGGGCTACATGTGTGCCAAGATTGGGGTCTAGGGTATCTACGGCTGTCCGGTACCGGCTCACCAAAGTCCGGAAGATCAGGAGCAAAAAGGTGACTCGAGTATAAGCCGAGGGGGCATTTTCAGCACAAATAAAATGTGCTGAAAAACTCGGCTTATACTCGAGTATATATATACGCTACATTAATACGAATCCTTCCGATTCAACGGAAAATGTCGCTTGCGATAAAATACGAATTAGTACGAACACAAAAAATCCTGTTTAGCAAAATTACGAATCAACAGGACCGAAAAGAAACTAAACAAATTTTTCCGTTGTGCACAAGTCTAAAGTGCACCACACCTGCAGGATATAATAGATATCGATGGCAAAGGGCAGCTAACCCAGGAAAGCCACAGGTCCGCTGCGCTGCACCCGCAGTGCAGGTAAACTGCAGCGCAGCAGTGTGAGAGCAGCCTCAGGCCCATTTCATATGATTGGTTCAACCCACACAGACCCTCCATTCATCTTTATGGAGCGGAAGATGTAAACGGACTTGTGTTCATTTTCACCCGCCTACCTCCATTCCAATAAAATAAAAAAACAGAATGGGATCCGTCCCCTTCCATCTGGTTGAATCGGATGGGAGGGCCCACAGAGTACAGTGGGCTGTGTCCGTGTCCGCTCTGCATATACAGAGAGGACACGGATCTGTCTTCTGTCCGCCCAACTTATTGTGGCCCTGCGACCAGTTACCAAGTCGCTTATGTGGCCCTCGCTCTTCAAAAGGTTGGGCACCCCTGATTTACACCATGCACCCATAGACGGTCCCCCAGGTGAGGATCACGATAGCAGGGAAACTATTTACTTCATGAACCCAGAGACAGGCCCTGCAGTTGAGGATCACAATAGCAGGAGAACTATTTACACCATGCACCCAGAGACAGTTCCTCTATGTAAGGATCATGATAGCGGGGTAAGTATTTATACCATGCACCCAGAGACAGGCCCCCCAGGTGAGGAGCATGATAGCGGGGGAACTATTTACACCATGCACCCAGAGACAGGCCCCCACAGGTGAGGATCATGATAGTAAGGGAACTATTTACACCATGCACCCAGAGACAGGCCCTCTGAGGAGCATGATAGCGGGGGAACTATTTACACCATGCACCCAGAGACAGGCCCTCTATGTAAGGATCATGATAGCGGGGTAAGTATTTATACCATGCACCCAGAGACAGGCCCCCCAGGTGAGGAGCATGATAGCGGGGGAACTATTTACACCATGCACCCAGAGACAGGCCCCACAGGTGAGGATCATGATAGTAAGGGAACTATTTACACCATGCACCCAGAGACAGGCCCTCTGAGGAGCATGATAGCGGGGGAACTATTTACACCATGCACCCAGGGACAGGCCCCCACAGGTGAGGATCAAGATAGTAAGGGAACTATTTACACCATGCACCCAGAGACAGGCCCTCTGAGGAGCATGATAGCGGGGGAACTATTTACACCATGCACCCAGAGACAGGCCCCCACAGGTGAGGATCATGATAGTAAGGGAACTATTTACACCATGCACCCAGAGACAGGCCCTCTGAGGAGCATGATAGCGAGGGAACTATTTACACCATGCACCCAGAGACAGGCCCCCCAGGTGAGGAGCATGATAGCGGGGGAACTATTTACACCATGCACCCAGAGACAGGCCCTCTAGGTGAGGATCATGATAGCGGGGGAACTATTTACACCATGCAGCCAGAGACGGGCCCCCCAGGGGAGGATCATGGTAGCAGGGAAACTATTTACACCATTCACCCAGAGACAGGCCCTCAAGGTGAGGATCATGATGGCGGGGGTCTATAGATGTTACAATCAGAAAACCCTCCCTGAGAAATGCTATACAGTCATCACTAGAAGGCATGTAGGCAGGAAGTGGCTCCAAAGAGGCCACAGGAGATCAGCAGCACTGAGATTTAACAAGGAGAGGAGAAAAAAAGAGAAAGCGAGTAATTTATTATTGGAAATGAGAACCTACTACCGTGTGTGCGTGGCATGAGGCATCAGATACCTCATACCCTGCACTCTCCATCCAGCGGAGTTCCTGATCTCCTCTGTGTGCAAACAGCTGACCTTTAACCTTGGAATGGAAGTCCCAGCATGAAATATACAATGAGAGCAACTGTTAGTGGATGGCGCCATCTGCTGGCCAAGCTGAAAAGTGCAGTCTCTTCAAATGACAGCAGCTGAGCTTATGGTGCCACCTAGTGGGTGAAAGATAAAGGACAACATTTTGGAAGTTCAGCATTGCCGTCTTAACAAGGAAGATATTCGGATGTCATCACAGATCCAAAAAATGGGGAAGCGCAGAAGGCTGCGAGATGACGCCGCAAGGCCCCGCCCTCTATCCGGCCAATGTTATAAGGGGATCTCTGCTGGAACTCTGACCTATCTTGCCTAACGACAATTCCCACCCCCCTCCTCTACACCATGGATATTAGATCACGAGGACCCCCCAATTCCCACCTCCCCCTCTACACCATGGATATTAGATCATGAGACCCCCCAATTCCCACCTCCCTCCTCTACACCATGGATATTAGATCACGAGTACCCCCCAATTCCCACCTCCCCCTCTACACCATGGATATTAGATCATGAGACCCCCCAATTCCCACCTCCTCCCTCTACACCATGGATATTAGATCATGAGACCCCCCAATTCCCACCCCCTCTACACCATGGATATTAGATCATGAGACCCCCCAATTCCCACCCCCCCTCTACACCATGGATATTAGATCATGAGACCCCCAATTCCCACCTCCCCCCTCTACACCATGAATATTAGATCATGAGGCCCCCTAATTCCCACCTCCCTCCTCTACACCATGGATATTAGATCATGAGACCCCCCAATTCCCACCTCCCCCTCTACACCATGGATATTAGATCATGAGACCCCCCAATTCCCACCTCCCCCCTCTACACCATGGATATTAGATCATGAGACCCCCCAATTCCCACTTTCCCCTCTACATCACGGATATTAGATCATGAGGACCCCCAATTCCCCCCTCCCCCTCTACACCATGGATATTAGATCATGAGGACCCCCAATTCCCACCTCCCCCCTCTACACCATGGATATTAGATCATGAGGACCCCCAATTCCCCCCTCCCCCTCTACACCATGGATATTAGATCATGAGGACCACCAATTCCCACCACCCCCCTCTACACTATGGATATTAGATCATGAGGACCCCAATTCCCCCCTCCCCCTCTACACCATGGATATTAGATCATGAGGACCCCCCAATTCCCACCTCCCCCCCCTCTACACCATGGATATTAGATCATGAGACCCCCCAATTCCCACCTCCCCCCTCTACACCATGGATATTAGATCATGAGACCCCCCAATTCCCACCTCCCCCTCTACACCATGGATATTAGATCATGAGGACCCCCCAATTCCCACCTCCCCCTCTACACCATGGATATTAGATCATGAGACCTCCCAATTCCCACCTCCCCCTCTACACCATGGATATTAGATCATGAGACCCCCAATTCCACCCCCCTCTACACCATGGATATTAGATCATGAGACCCCCCAATTCCCACCCCCCTCTACACCATGGATATTAGATCATGAGACTCCCCAATTCCCACCTCCCCCCTCTACACCATGGATATTAGATCATGAGACCCCCCAATTCCCACCTCCCCCCTCTACACCATAGATATTAGATCATGAGACCCCCCAATTCCCACCTCCCCCTCTACACCATGGATATTAGATCATGAGACCCCCCAATTCCCACCTCCCCCCTCTACACCATGGATATTAAATCATGAGACCCCCCAATTCCCACCTCCCCTCCTCTACACCATGGATATTAGATCATGAGACCCCCCAATTCCCACCTCCCCCCTCTACACCATGGATATTAGATCATGAGACCCCCCAATTCCCACCTCCCCCTCTACACCATAGATATTAGATCATGAGACCCCCCAATTCCCACCTCCCCCTCTACACCATGGATATTAGATCATGAGACCCCCCAATTCCCACCTCCCCCTCTACACCATGGATATTAGATCATGAGACCCCCCAATTCCCACCTCCCCCTGTACACCATGGATATCAGATCATGAGACCCCCCAATTCCCACCTTCCCCCTCTACACCATGGATATTAGATCATGAGACCCCCCAAATCCCACCTCCCCTCTACACCATGGATATTAGATCATGAGACCCCCCAATTCCCACCTCCCTCCTCTACACCATGGATATTAGATCATGAGGCTCCCCAATTCCCACCTCCCCTCTACACCATGGATATTAGATCATGAGGACCCCCCCAATTACCACCTCCCCCTCTACACCATGGATATTAGATCATGAGGACCCCCAATTCCCACCTCCCCCCTCTACACCATGGATATTAGATCATGAGACCCCCCAATTCCCACCTCCCCTCCTCTACACCATAGATATAAGATCACAAGGACCCCCCAATTCCCACCTCCCCCTCTACACCATGGATATTAGATCATGAGACCCCCCAATTCCCACCCCCCTCTACACCATGGATATTAGATCATGAGACCCCCCAATTCCCACCTCCCCCCTCTACACCATGGATATTAGATCATGAGGACCCCCAATTCCCACCCCCCTCTACACCATGGATATTAGATCATGAGACCCCCCCAATTCCCACCTCCCCCTTCTACACCATGGATATTAGATCATGAGGACCCCCAATTCCCACCCCCCTCTACACCATGGATATTAGATCATGAGACCCCCCAATTCCCACCTCCCCCTCTACACCATGGATATTAGATCATGAGACCCCCCAATTCTCACCTCCCCCCTCTACACCATGGATATTAGATCATGAGACCCCCCAATTCCCACCTCCACCTCTACACCATGGATATTAGATCATGAGACCCCCCAATTCCCACCTCCCCCCTCTACACCATGGATATTAGATCATGAGACCCCCCAATTCCCACCTCCCCCCTCTACACCATGGATATTAGATCATGAGACCCCCCAATTCCCACTTTCCCCTCTACATCACGGATATTAGATCATGAGACCCCCCAATTCCCACCTCCCCCTCTGCACCATGGATATTAGATCATGAGGACCCCCCAATTCCCACCTACCCCCTCTACACCATGGATATTAGATCATGAGACCCCCCAATTCCCACCTCCCCCCTCTACACCATGGATATTAGATCATGAGACCCCCCAATTCCCACCTCCCCCCTCTACACCATCAATATTAGATCATGAGACCCCCCAATTCCCACCTCCCCCTCTACACCATGGATATTAGATCATGAGACCCCCCCAATTCCTACCTCCCCCCTCTACACCATGGATATTAGATCATGAGACCCCCCAATTCCCACCTCCCCCCCTCTACACCATAGATATTAGATCATGAGACCCCCCAATTCACACCTCCCCCCTCTACACCATGGATATTAGATCATGAGTCCCCCAATTCCCACCTCCCCCTCTACACCATGGATATTAGATCATGAGACCCCCCAATTCCCACCTCCCCCTCTATACCATGGATATTAGATCATGAGACCCCCCAATTCCCACCTTCCCCCTCTACACCATGGATATTAGATCATGAGACCCCCCAATTCCCACCTCCCTTCTACACCATGGATATTAGATCATGAGACCCCTCAATTCCCACCTCCCTCCTCTACACCATGGATATTAGATCATGAGACCCCCCAATTCCCACCTCCCCCTCTACACCATGAATATTAGATCATGAGGACCCCCCAATTCCCACCTCCCTCTCTACACCATGGATATTAGATCATGAGGACCCCTCAATTCCCACCTCCCCCTCTACACCATGGATATTAGATCATGAGGACCCCTAAATCCCACCTCCCCCCTCTACACCATGGATATTAGATCATGAGACCCCCCAATTCCCCCCTCCCCCCTCTACACCATGGATATTAGATCATGAGACCCCCCAATTCCCACCTCCCCCCTCTACACCATGGATATTAGATACATGAGGACCCCCAATTCCCACCTCCTCCTCTACACCATGGATATTAGATCATGAGACCCCCCAATTCCCACCTCCCCCTCTACACCATGGATATTAGATCATGAGACCCCCCCAATTCCCACCTCCCTCCTCTACACCATGGATATTAGATCATGAGACCCCCCAATTCCCACCTCCCCTTCTCTACACCATGGATATAAGATCATGAGACCCCCCAATTCCCACCTCCCCCCTCTACACCATGGATATTAGATCATGAGACCCCCCAATTCCCACCTCCCCCCTCTACACCATGGATATTAGATCATGAGACCCCCCAATTCCCACCTCCCCCCTCTACACCATGGATATTAGATCATGAGACCCCCCAATTCCCCCCTCCCCCTCTACACCATGCATATTAGATCATGAGGACTCCCAATTCCCACCTCCCACCTCTACACCATGGATATTAGATCATGAGACCCCCAATTCCCACCTCCCCCCTCTACACCATGGATATTAGATCATGAGACCCCCCAATTCCCACCTCCCCTCCTCTACACCATGGATATTAGATCATGAGACCCCCCAATTCCCACCTCCCTCCTCTACACCATGGATATTAGATCATGAGACCCCCCAATTCCCACCTCCCCTCCTCTACACCATGGATATAAGATCATGAGACCCCCCAATTCCCACCTCCCCCCTCTACACCATGGATATTAGATCATGAGGACCCCCAATTCCCACCCCCCTCTACACCATGGATATTAGATCATGAGACCCCCCAATTCCCACCTCCCCCTCTACACCATGGATATTAGATCATGAGACCCCCCAATTCTCACCTCCCCCCTCTACACCATGGATATTAGATCATGAGACCCCCCAATTCCCATCTCCCCCCTCTACACCATGGATATTAGATCATGAGACCCCCCAATTCCCACCTCCCCCCTCTACACCATGGATATTAGATCATGAGACCCCCCAATTCCCACTTTCCCCTCTACATCACGGATATTAGATCATGAGACCCCCCAATTCCCACCTCCCCCTCTGCACCATGGATATTAGATCATGAGGACCCCCCAATTCCCACCTACCCCCTCTACACCATGGATATTAGATCATGAGACCCCCCAATTCCCACCTCCCCCCCTCTACACCATGGATATTAGATCATGAGACCCCCCAATTCCCACCTCCCCCCTCTACACTATCAATATTAGATCATGAGACCCCCCAATTCCCACCCCCCCCTCTACACCATGGATATTAGATCATGAGACCCCCCCAATTCCTACCTCCCCCCTCTACACCATGGATATTAGATCATGAGACCCCCCCAATTCCCACCTCCCCCCTCTACACCATGGATATTAGATCATGAGTCCCCCAATTCCCACCTCCCCCTCTGCACCATGGATATTAGATCATGAGGACCCCCCAATTCCCACCTACCCCCTCTACACCATAGATATTAGATCATGAGACCCCCCAATTCACACCTCCCCCCTCTACACCATGGATATTAGATCATGAGTCCCCCAATTCCCACCTCCCCCTCTACACCATGGATATTAGATCATGAGACCCCCCAATTCCCACCTCCCCCTCTATACCATGGATATTAGATCATGAGACCCCCCAATTCCCACCTTCCCCCTCTACACCATGGATATTAGATCATGAGACCCCCCAATTCCCACCTCCCTTCTACACCATGGATATTAGATCATGAGACCCCTCAATTCCCACCTCCCTCCTCTACACCATGGATATTAGATCATGAGACCCCCCAATTCCCACCTCCCCCTCTACACCATGAATATTAGATCATGAGGACCCCCCAATTCCCACCTCCCTCTCTACACCATGGATATTAGATCATGAGGACCCCTCAATTCCCACCTCCCCCTCTACACCATGGATATTAGATCATGAGGACCCCTAAATCCCACCTCCCCCCTCTACACCATGGATATTAGATCATGAGACCCCCCAATTCCCCCCTCCCCCCCTCTACACCATGGATATTAGATCATGAGACCCCCCAATTCCCACCTCCCCCTCTACACCATGGATATTAGATACATGAGGACCCCCAATTCCCACCTCCTCCTCTACACCATGGATATTAGATCATGAGACCCCCCAATTCCCACCTCCCCCTCTACACCATGGATATTAGATCATGAGACCCCCCAATTCCCACCTCCCTCCTCTACACCATGGATATTAGATCATGAGACCCCCCCAATTCCCACCTCCCCTTCTCTACACCATGGATATAAGATCATGAGACCCCCCAATTCCCACCTCCCCCCTCTACACCATGGATATTAGATCATGAGACCCCCCAATTCCCACCTCCCCCCTCTACACCATGGATATTAGATCATGAGACCCCCCAATTCCCACCTCCCCCCTCTACACCATGGATATTAGATCATGAGACCCCCCAATTCCCCCCTCCCCCTCTACACCATGCATATTAGATCATGAGGACTCCCAATTCCCACCTCCCACCTCTACACCATGGATATTAGATCATGAGACCCCCAATTCCCACCTCCCCCCTCTACACCATGGATATTAGATCATGAGACCCCCCAATTCCCACCTCCCCTCCTCTACACCATGGATATTAGATCATGAGACCCCCCAATTCCCACCTCCCTCCTCTACACCATGGATATTAGATCATGAGACCCCCCAATTCCCACCTCCCCTCCTCTACACCATGGATATAAGATCATGAGACCCCCCAATTCCCACCTCCCCCCTCTACACCATGGATATTAGATCATGAGACCCCCCAACTCCCCCCTCCTCCTCTACACCATGCATATTAGATCATGAGGACCCCCCAATTCCCACCTCCCCCCTCTACACCATGGATATTAGATCATGATACCCCCCAGTTCCCACCTCCCCCCTCTACACCATGGATATTAGATCATGAGGACTCCCTATTCCCACCTCCCCCTCTACACCATGGATATTAGATCATGAGACCCCCCAATTCCCACCTCCCCCCTCTACACCATGGATATTAGATCATGAGACCCCCCAATTCCCACCTCCCCCCTCTACACCATGGATATAAGATCATGAGGACCCCCCAATTCCCACCTCCCCCCTCTACACCATGGATATTAGATCATGAGACCCCCCAATTCCCACCTACCCTCTACACCATGGATATTAGATCATGAGACCCCCCAATTCCCACCTCCCCCTCTACACCATAGATATTAGATCATGAGGACCCCTAAATCCCACCTCCCCCCTCTACACCATGGATATTAGATCATGAGACCCCCCAATTCCCCCCTCCCCCTCTACACCATGGATATTAGATCATGAGACCCCCCAATTCCCACCTCCCCCTCTACACCATGGATATTAGATCATGAGACCCCCAATTCCCACCTCCCCTCCTCTACACCATGGATATTAGATCATGAGACCCCCCAATTCCCACCTCCCCCTCTACACCATGGATATTAGATCATGAGACCCCCCAATTCCCACCTCCCTCCTCTACACCATGGATATTAGATCATGAGACCCCCCAATTCCCACCTCCCCTTCTCTACACCATGGATATAAGATCATGAGACCCCCCAATTCCCACCTCCCCCCTCTACACCATGGATATTAGATCATGAGACCCCCCAATTCCCACCTCCCCCCTCTACACCATGGATATTAGATCATGAGACCCCCCAATTCCCACCTCCCCCCTCTACACCATGGATATTAGATCATGAGACCCCCCAATTCCCCCCTCCCCCTCTACACCATGCATATTAGATCATGAGGACTCCCAATTCCCACCTCCCACCTCTACACCATGGATATTAGATCATGAGACCCCCAATTCCCACCTCCCCCCTCTACACCATGGATATTAGATCATGAGACCCCCCAATTCCCACCTCCCCTCCTCTACACCATGGATATTAGATCATGAGACCCCCCAATTCCCACCTCCCTCCTCTACACCATGGATATTAGATCATGAGACCCCCCAATTCCCACCTCCCCTCCTCTACACCATGGATATAAGATCATGAGACCCCCCAATTCCCACCTCCCCCCTCTACACCATGGATATTAGATCATGAGACCCCCCAACTCCCCCCTCCTCCTCTACACCATGCATATTAGATCATGAGGACCCCCCAATTCCCACCTCCCCCCTCTACACCATGGATATTAGATCATGATACCCCCCAGTTCCCACCTCCCCCCTCTACACCATGGATATTAGATCATGAGGACTCCCTATTCCCACCTCCCCCTCTACACCATGGATATTAGATCATGAGACCCCCCAATTCCCACCTCCCCCCTCTACACCATGGATATTAGATCATGAGACCCCCCAATTCCCACCTCCCCCCTCTACACCATGGATATAAGATCATGAGGACCCCCCAATTCCCACCTCCCCCCTCTACACCATGGATATTAGATCATGAGACCCCCCAATTCCCACCTACCCTCTACACCATGGATATTAGATCATGAGACCCCCCAATTCCCACCTCCCCCTCTACACCATAGATATTAGATCATGAGGACCCCTAAATCCCACCTCCCCCCTCTACACCATGGATATTAGATCATGAGACCCCCCAATTCCCCCCTCCCCCTCTACACCATGGATATTAGATCATGAGACCCCCCAATTCCCACCTCCCCCTCTACACCATGGATATTAGATCATGAGACCCCCAATTCCCACCTCCCCTCCTCTGCACCATGGATATTAGATCATGAGGACTCCCAATTCCCCCCTCCCCCCTCTACACCATGGATATTAGATCATGAGACCCCCCAATTCCCACCTCCCCCCTCTACACCATGGATATTAGATCATGAGACCCCCCAATTCCCACCTCCCCCTCTACACCATGGATATTAGATCATGAGACCCCCCAATTCCCACCTCCCCCCTCTACACCATGGATATTAGATCATGAGACCCCCCAATTCCCACCTCCCCCTCTACACCATGGATATTAGATCATGAGACCCCCCAATTCCCACCTCCCTCCTCTACACCATGGATATTAGATCATGAGACCCCCCAATTCCCACCTCCCCCCTCTACACCATGGATATTAGATCATGAGACCCCCCAATTCCCACCTCCCCCCACTACACCATGGATATTAGATCATGAGACCCCCCAATTCCCACCTTCCCCTCTACACCATGGATATTAGATCATGAGACCCCCCAATTCCCACCTCCCGCTCTACACCATGGATATTAGATCATGAGACCCCCAATTCCCACCTCCCTCCACACAATGGATATTAGATCATAAGGACCCCAAATTCCCACCTCCCTCCTCTACACCATGGATATTAGATCATGAGACCCCCCAATTCCCACCTCCCCCCTCTACACCATGGATATAAGATCATGAGACCCCCCAATTCCCACCTCCCCCCTCTACACCATGGATATTAGATCATGAGACCCCCCAATTCCCCCCTCCTCCTCTACACCATGCATATTAGATCATGAGGATCCCCCAATTCCCACCTCCCCCCTCTACACCATGGATATTAGATCATGATACCCCCCAGTTCCCACCTCCCCCCTCTACACCATGGATATTAGATCATGAGGACTCCCTATTCCCACCTCCCCCTCTACACCATGGATATTAGATCATTAGACCCCCCAATTCCCACCTCCCCCCTCTACACCATGGATATTAGATCATGAGACCCCCCAATTCCCACCTCCCCCCTCTACACCATGGATATTAGATCATGAGACCCCCCAATTCCCACCTACCCTCTACACCATGGATATTAGATCATGAGACCCCCCAATCCCCCCCTACCCCCTCTACACCATGGATATTAGATCATGAGACCCCCCAATTCCCACCTCCCCCCTCTACACCATGGATATTAGATCATGAGGACCTCCAATTCCCACCTCCCTCCTCTACACCATGGATATTAGATCATGAGACCCCCCAATTCCCACCTCCCCCCTCTACACCATGGATATTAGATCATGAGACCCCCCAATTCCCACCTCTCCTCCTCTACACCATGGATATAAGATCATGAGGACCCCCCAATTCCCACCTCCCCCCTCTACACCATGGATATTAGATCATGAGACCCCCCAATTCCCACCTACCCTCTACACCATGGATATTAGATCATGAGACCCCCCAATTCCCCCCTACCCCCCTCTACACCATGGATATTAGATCATGAGACCCCCCAATTCCCACCTCCCCCCTCTACACCATGGATATTAGATCATGAGACCCCCCAATTCCCACCTCCCCCTCTACACCATGGATATTAGATCATGAGACCCCCCAATTCCCACCTCCCCTCCTCTACACCATGGATATTAGATCATGAGGACTCCCAATTCCCACCTCCCCCCTCTACACCATGGATATTAGATCATGAGACCCCCCAATTCCCACCTCCCCCCTCTACACCATGGATATTAGATCATGAGACCCCCCAATTCCCACCTCCCCCTCTACACCATGGATATTAGATCATGAGACCCCCCAATTCCCACCTCCCCCTCTACACCATGGATATTAGATCATGAGACCCCCCAATTCCCACCTCCCCCTCTACACCATGGATATTAGATCATGAGACCCCCAATTCCCACCTCCCTCCACACAATGGATATTAGATCATAAGGACGCCCAATTCCCACCTCCCTCCTCTACACCATGGATATTAGATCATGAGACCCCCCAATTCCCACCTCCCCCTTCTACACCATGGATATTAGATCATGAGACCCCCCAATTTCCACCTCCCCCTCTACACCATGGATATTAGATCATGAGGACCCCCCAATTCCCACCTCCCCCCTCTACACCATGGATATTAGATCATGAGGACCCCCCAATTCCCACCTCCCCCCTCTACACCATGGATATTAGATCATGAGGACCCCTCAATTCCCACCTCCCCCCTCTACACCATGGAAATTAGATCATGATACCCCCCAATTCCCACATCCCCCCTCTACACCATGGATATTAGATCATGAGACCCCCCAATTCCCACCTCCCCCCTCTACACCATGGATATTAGATCATGAGGACCTCCAATTCCCACCTCCCTCCTCTACACCATGGATATTAGATCATGAGACCCCCCAATTCCCCCCTCCCCCTCTACACCATGGATATTAGATCATGAGACCCCCCAATTCCCACCTCCCCCTCTACACCATGGATATTAGATCATGAGACCCCCCAATTCCCACCTCCCCTCCTCTACACCATGGATATTAGATCATGAGGACTCCCAATTCCCACTTTCCCCTCTCTACACTATGGATATTAGATCATGAGACCGCCCAATTCCCACCTCCCCCCCTCTACACCATGGATATTAGATCATGAGACCCCCCAATTCCCACCTCCCCCTCTACACCATGGATATTAGATCATGAGACCCCCAATTCCCACCTCCCTCCTCTACACCATGGATATTAGATCATGAGACCCCCCAATTCCCACCTCCCCCCTCTACACCATTGATATTAGATCATGAGACCCCCCAATTTCCACCTCCCCCTCTACACCATGGATATTAGATCATGAGACCCCCTAATTCCCACCTCCCCCTCTACACCATGGATATTAGATCATGAGACCCCCCAATTCCCACCTCCCCCTCTACACCATGGATATTAGATCATGAGACCCCCAATTCCCACCTCCCTCCACACAATGGATATTAGATCATAAGGACCCCCAATTCCCACCTCCCTCCTCTACACCATAGATATTAGATCATGAGACCCCCCAATTCCCACCTCCCCCTTCTACACCATGGATATTAGATCATGAGACCCCCCAATTTCCACCTCCCCCTCTACACCATGGATATTAGATCATGGGGACCCCCAATTCCCACCTCCCCCCTCTACACCATGGATATTAGATCATGAGGACCCCCCAATTCCCACCTCCCCCCTCTACACCATGGATATTAGATCATGAGGACCCCTCAATTCCCACCTCCCCCCTCTACACCATGGAAATTAGATCATGATACCCCCAATTCCCACATCCCCCTCTACACCATGGATATTAGATCATGAGACCCCCCAATTCCCACCTCCCTCCTCTACACCATGGATATTAGATCATGAGACCCCCCAATTCCCACCTCTACACCATGGATATTAGATCATGAGGACCCCCCAATTCCCACCTCCCCCCTCTACACCATGGATATTAGATCACGAGACCCCCCAATTCCCCCCTCCCCCCTCTACACCATGGATATTAGATCATGAGACCCCCCAATTCCCACCTCCCCCCTCTACACCATGGATATTAGATCATGAGGACCCCCAATTCCCACCTCCCTCCTCTACACCATGGATATTAGATCATGAGACCCCCCAATTCCCCCCTCCCCCCCTCTACACCATGGATATTAGATCATGAGGACTCCCAATTCCCACCTCCCCCCTCTACACCATGGATATTAGATCATGAGACCCCCCAATTCCCACCTCCCCCTCTACACCATGGATATTAGATCATGAGACCCCCCAATTCCCACCTCCCTCCTCTACACCATGGATATTAGATCATGAGACCCCCCAATTCCCACCTCCCCCCTCTACACCATGGATATTAGATCATGAGACCCCCCAATTCCCCCCCTCCCCCTCTACACCATGGATATTAGATCATGAGGACCCCCCAATTCCCACCTCCCCCCTCTACACCATGGATATTAGATCATGAGGACCCCTCAATTCCCACCTCCCCCCTCTACACCATGGATATTAGATCATGATACCCTTAAATTCCCACCTCCCCCCTCTACACCATGGATATTAGATCATGAGGACCCCCCAATTCCCACCTCCTCCCTCTACACCATGGATATTAGATCATGAGGACCCCCAATTCCCACCTCCCCCTCTACACCATGGATATTAGATCATGAGACCCCCCAATTCCCACCTCCCTCCTCTACACCATGGATATTAGATCATGAGACCCCCCAATTCCCACCTACCCCCTCTACACCATGGATATTAGATCATGAGACCCCCCAATTCCCACCTCCCCCCTCTACACCATGGATATTAGATCATGAGGCCCCCCCAATTCCCACCTCCCCCTTTACACCATGGATATTAGATCATGAGGACCCCCCAATTCCCACCCCCCTCTACACCATGGATATTAGATCATGATACCCCCCAATTCCCACCTCCCCCCTCTACACCATGGATATAAGATCATGAGACCCCCCAATTCCCACCTCCCCCCTCTACACCATGGATATTAGATCATGAGACCCCCCAATTCCCCCCTCCTCCTCTACACCATGCATATTAGATCATGAGGACCCCCCAATTCCCACCTCCCCCCTCTACACCATGGATATTAGATCATGATACCCCCCAGTTCCCACCTCCCCCCCTCTACACCATGGATATTAGATCATGAGGACTCCCTATTCCCACCTCCCCCTCTACACCATGGATATTAGATCATGAGACCCCCCAATTCCCACCTCCCCCCTCTACACCATGGATATTAGATCATGAGGACCCCCAATTCCCACCTCCCCCCTCTACACCATGGATATTAGATCATGAGACCCCCCAATTCCCACCTCCCCCTCTACACCATGGATATTAGATCATGAGACCCCCAATTCCCACCTCCCTCCACACAATGGATATTAGATCATAAGGACGCCCAATTCCCACCTCCCTCCTCTACACCATGGATATTAGATCATGAGACCCCCCAATTCCCTCCTCCCCCTTCTACACCATGGATATTAGATCATGAGACCCCCCAATTTCCACCTCCCCCTCTGCACCATGGATATTAGATCATGAGGACCCCCCAATTCCCACCTCCCCCCTCTACACCATGGATATTAGATCATGAGGACCCCCCAATTCCCACCTCCCCCCTCTACACCATGGATATTAGATCATGAGGACCCCTCAATTCCCCCCTCCCCCCTCTACACCATGGAAATTAGATCATGATACCCCCCAATTCCCACATCCCCCCTCTACACCATGGATATTAGATCATGAGACCCCCCAATTCCCACCTCCCCCCTCTACACCATGGATATTAGATCATGAGGACCTCCAATTCCCACCTCCCTCCTCTACACCATGGATATTAGATCATGAGACCCCCCAATTCCCCCCTCCCCCTCTACACCATGGATATTAGATCATGAGACCCCCCAATTCCCACCTCCCCCTCTACACCATGGATATTAGATCATGAGACCCCCCAATTCCCACCTCCCCTCCTCTACACCATGGATATTAGATCATGAGGACTCCCAATTCCCACTTTCCCCTCTCTACACTATGGATATTAGATCATGAGACCCCCCAATTCCCACCTCCCCCCTCTACACCATGGATATTAGATCATGAGACCCCCCAATTCCCACCTCCCCCTCTACACCATGGATATTAGATCATGAGACCCCTTAATTCCCACCTCCCTCCTCTACACCATGGATATTAGATCATGAGACCCCCCAATTCCCACCTCCCCCCTCTACACCATGGATATTAGATCATGAGACCCCCCAATTTCCACCTCCCCCTCTACACCATGGATATTAGATCATGAGACCCCCCAATTCCCACCTCCCCCTCTACACCATGGATATTAGATCATGAGACCCCCCAATTCCCACCTCCCCCTCTACACCATGGATATTAGATCATGAGACCCCCAATTCCCACCTCCCTCCACACAATGGATATTAGATCATAAGGACCCCCAATTCCCACCTCCCTCCTCTACACCATGGATATTAGATCATGAGACCCCCCAATTCCCACCTCCCCCTTCTACACCATGGATATTAGATCATGAGACCCCTCAATTTCCACCTCCCCCTCTACACCATGGATATTAGATCATGAGGACCCCCCAATTCCCAACTCCCCCCTCTACACCATGGATATTAGATCATGAGGACCCCCCAATTCCCACCTCCCCCCTCTACACCATGGATATTAGATCATGAGGACCCCTCAATTCCCACCTCCCCCCTCTACACCATGGAAATTAGATCATGATACCCCCCAATTCCCACATCCCCCCTCTACACCATGGATATTAGATCATGAGACCCCCCAATTCCCACCTCCCTCCTCTACACCATGGATATTAGATCATGAGACCCCCCAATTCCCACCTCCCCCCTCTACACCATGGATATTAGATCATGAGGACCCCCAATTCCCACCTCCCCCCTCTACACCATGGATATTAGATCACGAGACCCCCCAATTCCCCCCTCCCCCCTGTACACCATGGATATTAGATCATGAGACCCCCCAATTCCCACCTCCCCCCCTCTACACCATGGATATTAGATCATGAGGACCCCCAATTCCCACCTCCCTCCTCTACACCATGGATATTAGATCATGAGACCCCCCAATTCCCCCCTCCCCCCCTCTACACCATGGATATTAGATCATGAGGACTCCCAATTCCCACCTCCCCCCTCTACACCATGGATATTAGATCATGAGACCCCCCAATTCCCACCTCCCCCCTCTACACCATGGATATTAGATCATGAGACCCCCCAATTCCCACCTCCCTCCTCTACACCATGGATATTAGATCATGAGACCCCCCAATTCCCACCTCCCCCCTCTACACCATGGATATTAGATCATGAGACCCCCCAATTCCCCCCTCCCCCTCTACACCATGGATATTAGATCATGAGGACCCCCCAATTCCCACCTCCCCCCTCTACACCATGGATATTAGATCATGAGGACCCCTCAATTCCCACCTCCCCCCTCTACACCATGGATATTAGATCATGATACCCTTAAATTCCCACCTCCCCCCCTCTACACCATGGATATTAGATCATGAGGACCCCCCAATTCCCACCTCCTCCCTCTACACCATGGATATTAGATCATGAGGACCCCCAATTCCCACCTCCCCCTCTACACCATGGATATTAGATCATGAGACCCCCCAATTCCCACCTCCCTCCTCTACACCATGGATATTAGATCATGAGACCCCCCAATTCCCACCTACCCCCTCTACACCATGGATATTAGATCATGAGACCCCCCAATTCCCACCTCCCCCCTCTACACCATGGATATTAGATTATGAGGACCCCCCAATTCCCACCTCCCCCTTTACACCATGGATATTAGATCATGAGGACCCCCCAATTCCCACCCCCCTCTACACCATGGATATTAGATCATGATACCCCCCAAATCCCACCTCCCCCCTCTACACCATGGATATTAGATCATGATACCCCCCAATTCCCACCTCCCCCCCTCTACACCATGGATATTAGATCATGAGGCCCCCAATTCCCACCTCCCCCTCTACACCATGAATATTAGATCATGAGACCCCCCAATTCCCACCTCCCCCTCTACACCATGGATATTAGATCATGAGGACCCCCCAATTCCCACCTCCCTCCTCTACACCATGGATATTAGATCATGAAACCCCCCAATTCCCTCCTCCCCCTCTACACCATGGATATTAGATCATGAGGACCCCTCAATTCCTACCTCCTCCCTCTACACCATGGATATTAGATCATGAGACCCCCCAATTCCCACCTCCCCCTCTACACCATGAATATTAGATCATGAGACCCCCCAATTCCCACCTCCTCCTCTACACCATGGATATTAGATCATGAAACCCCCCAATTCCCACCTCCCCCTCTACACCATGGATATTAGATCATGAAGACCCCCCAATTCCCCCCTCCCCCCTCTACACCATGGATATTAGATCATGAGACCCCCCAATTCCCACCTCCCTCTACACCATGGATATTAGATCATGAGACCCCAACGATTCCCACCTCCCCTTCTACACCATGGATATTAGATCATGAGACCCCCCAATTCCCACCCCCCTCTACACCATGGATATTAGATCATGAGGACCCCCCAATTCCCACCTCCCCCTCTACACCATGGATATTAGATCATGAGGACCCCCCAATTCCCACCTCCCCCCTCTACACCATGGATATTAGATCATGAGACCCCCCAATTCCCACCTCCCCCCTCTACACCATGGATTTTAGATCATGAGACCCCCCAATTCCCACCTCCCTCCTCTACACCATTTATATTAGATCATGAGACCCCCCAATTCCCACCTCCCCCCTCTACACCATGGATATTAGATCATGATACCCCCCAATTTCCACCTCCCCCCTCTACACCATGGATATTAGATCATGATACCCCCCAATTCCCACCTCCCCCCCTCTACACCATGGATATTAGATCATGAGACCCCCAATTCCCACCTCCCCTTCTACACCATGGATATTAGATCATGAAACCCCCCAATTCCCTCCTCCCCCTCTACACCATGGATATTAGATCATGAGGACCCCTCAATTCCCACCTCCTGCCTCTACACCATGGATATTAGATCATGAGACCCCCCAATTCCCACCTCCCCCTCTACACCATGAATATTAGATCATGAGACCCCCCCAATTCCCACCTCCTCCTCTACACCATGGATATTAGATCATGAGACCCCCCAATTCCCCCCTCCCCCCTCTACACCATGGATATTAGATTATGAGACCCCCCAATTCCCACCTCCCTCTACACCATGGATATTAGATCATGAGACCCCAACAATTCCCACCTCCCCCTCTATACCATGGATATTATATCATGAGACCCCCCAATTCCCACCCCCCTCTACACCATGGATATTAGATCACGAGACCCCCCAATTCCCACCCCCTCAACACCATGGATATTAGATCATGAGACCCCCCAATTCCCACCTCCCCCCTCTACACCATGGATATTAGATCATGAGACCCCCCAAATCTCACCTCCCCCCTCTACACCATGGATATTAGATCATGATACCCCCCAATTCCCACTCCCCCCCTCTACACCATAGATATTAGATCACAAGACCCCCCAATTCCCACCTCCCCCTCTACACCATGGAGATTAGATCATGAGACACCCCAATTCCCGCCTCCCCCTCTACACCATGGATATTAGATCATGAGGACCCCCCAATTCCCACCTCCCCCTCTACACCATGGATATTAGATCATGAGACCCCCCAATTCCCACCTCCCTCTACACCATGGATATTAGATCATGAGACCCCCCAATTCCCACCTCCCCCTCTACACCATGGATATTAGATCATGAGACCCCCAATTCCCACCTCCCCCTCTACACCATGGATATTAGATCATGAGACCCCCCAATTCCCACCTCCCTCCTCTACACCATGGATATTAGATCATGAGACCCCAAATTCCCACCCCCCTCTACACCATGGATATTAGATCATGAGACCCCCCCAATTCCCACCTCCCCCTCTACACCATGGATATTAGATCATGAGGACCCCCAATTCCCACCTCCCCCCTCTACACCATGGATATTAGATCATGAGGACCCCCCAATTCCCACCTCCCCCCTCTACACCATGGATATTAGATCATGAGACCCCCCAATTCCCACCTCCCCCTCTACACCATGGATATTAGATCATGAGACCCCTTAATTCCCACCTCCCTCCTCTACACCATGGATATTAGATCATGAGACCCCCAATTCCCACCTCCCCCCTCTACACCATGGATATTAGATCATGAGACCCCCCAATTTCCACCTCCCCCTCTACACCATGGATATTAGATCATGAGACCCCCCAATCCCCCCCTACCCCCTCTACACCATGGATATTAGATCATGAGACCCCCCAATTCCCACCTCCCTCCTCTTCACCATTTATATTAGATCATGAGACCCCCCAATTCCCACCTCCCCCCTCTACACCATGGATATTAGATCATGATACCCCCCAATTTCCACCTCCCCCCTCTACACCATGGATATTAGATCATGATACCCCCCAATTCCCACCTCCCCCCCTCTACACCATGGATATTAGATCATGAGACCCCCAATTCCCACCTCCCCTTCTACACCATGGATATTAGATCATGAAACCCCCCAATTCCCTCCTCCCCCTCTACACCATGGATATTAGATCATGAGGACCCCTCAATTCCCACCTCCTGCCTCTACACCATGGATATTAGATCATGAGACCCCCCAATTCCCACCTCCCCCTCTACACCATGAATATTAGATCATGAGACCCCCCCAATTCCCACCTCCTCCTCTACACCATGGATATTAGATCATGAGACCCCCCAATTCCCCCCTCCCCCCTCTACACCATGGATATTTGATCATGAGACCCCCCAATTCCCCCCTCCCCCCTCTACACCATGGATATTAGATTATGAGACACCCCAATTCCCACCTCCCTCTACACCATGGATATTAGATCATGAGACCCCAACAATTCCCACCTCCCCCTCTATACCATGGATATTATATCATGAGACCCCCCAATTCCCACCCCCCTCTACACCATGGATATTAGATCACGAGACCCCCCAATTCCCACCCCCTCTACACCGTGGATATTAGATCATGAGACCCCCCAATTCCCACCTCCCCCCTCTACACCATGGATATTAGATCATGAGACCCCCCAAATCTCACCTCCCCCTCTACACCATGGATATTAGATCATGATACCCCCCAATTCCCACTCCCCCCCTCTACACCATAGATATTAGATCACAAGACCCCCCAATTCCCACCTCCCCCTCTACACCATGGAGATTAGATCATGAGACACCCCAATTGCCGCCTCCCCCTCTACACCATGGATATTAGATCATGAGGACCCCCCAATTCCCACCTCCCCCTCTACACCATGGATATTAGATCATGAGACCCCCCAATTCCCACCTCCCTCTACACCATGGATATTAGATCATGAGACCCCCCAATTCCCACCTCCCCCTCTACACCATGGATATTAGATCATGAGACCCCCCAATTCCCACCTCCCCCTCTACACCATGGATATTAGATCATGAGACCCCCCAATTCCCACCTCCCTCCTCTACACCATGGATATTAGATCATGAGACCCCAAATTCCCACCCCCCTCTACACCATGGATATTAGATCATGAGACCCCCCCAATTCCCACCTCCCCCTCTACACCATGGATATTAGATCATGAGGACCCCCCAATTCCCACCTCCCCCCTCTACACCATGGATATTAGATCATGAGGACCCCCCAATTCCCACCTCCCCCCTCTACACCATGGATATTAGATCATGAGACCCCCCAATTCCCACCTCCCCCTCTACACCATGAATATTAGATCATGAGGACCCCCAATTCCCACCTCCCCCTCTACACCATTGATATTTGATCATGAGACCCCCCAGTTCCCACCTCCCCCTCTACACCATGGATATTAGATCATGAGGACCCCCAATTCCCACCTCCCCCCTCTACACCATGGATATTAGATCATGAGACCCCCCAATTCCCACCTCCCCCTCTACACCATGGATATTAGATCATGAGGACCCCCCAATTCCCACCTCCCCCCTCTACACCATGGATATTAGATCATGAGACCCCCCAATTCCCACCTCCCCCTCTACACCATGGATATTAGATCATGAGACCCCCCAATTCCCACCTCCCCCTCTACACCATGGATATTAGATCATGAGGACCCCCAATTCCCACCTCCCCCTCTACACCATTGATATTTGATCATGAGACCCCCCAATTCCCACCTCCCCCTCTACACCATGGATATTAGATCATGAGACCCCCCAATTCCCCCCTCCCCCCTCTACACCATGGATATTAGATCATGAGGACCCCCCAATTCCCACCTCCCCCCTCTACACCATGGATATTAGATCATGAGACCCCCCAATTCCCACCTCCCCCCTCTACACCATGGATATTAGATCATGAGACCCCCCAATTCCCCCCTCCCCCTCTACACCATGGATATTAGATCATGAGACCCCCCCAATTCCCACCTCCTCCTCTACACCATGGATATTAGATCATGAGACCCCCCAATTCCCCCCTCCCCCCTCTACACCATGGATATTAGATTATGAGACCCCCCAATTCCCACCTCCCTCTACACCATGGATATTAGATCATGAGACCCCAACAATTCCCACCTCCCCCTCTATACCATGGATATTATATCATGAGACCCCCCAATTCCCACCCCCCTCTACACCATGGATATTAGATCACGAGACCCCCCAATTCCCACCCCCTCAACACCATGGATATTAGATCATGAGACCCCCCAATTCCCACCTCCCCCCTCTACACCATGGATATTAGATCATGAGACCCCCCAAATCTCACCTCCCCCCTCTACACCATGGATATTAGATCATGATACCCCCAATTCCCACTCCCCCCCTCTACACCATAGATATTAGATCACAAGACCCCCCAATTCCCACCTCCCCCTCTACACCATGGAGATTAGATCATGAGACACCCCAATTCCCGCCTCCCCCTCTACACCATGGATATTAGATCATGAGGACCCCCAATTCCCACCTCCCCCTCTACACCATGGATATTAGATCATGAGACCCCCCAATTCCCACCTCCCTCTACACCATGGAAATTAGATCATGAGGACCCCCAATTCCCACCTCCCCCTCTACACCATGGATATTAGATCATGAGACCCCCCAATTCCCACCTCCCCCTCTACACCATGGATATTAGATCATGAGACCCCCCAATTCCCACCTCCCTCCTCTACACCATGGATATTAGATCATGAGACCCCAAATTCCCACCCCCCTCTACACCATGGATATTAGATCATGAGACCCCCCCAATTCCCACCTCCCCCTCTACACCATGGATATTAGATCATGAGGACCCCCAATTCCCACCTCCCCCCTCTACACCATGGATATTAGATCATGAGGACCCCCCAATTCCCACCTCCCCCCTCTACACCATGGATATTAGATCATGAGACCCCCCAATTCCCACATCCCCCTCTACACCATGGATATTAGATCATGAGACCCCTTAATTCCCACCTCCCTCCTCTACACCATGGATATTAGATCATGAGACCCCCAATTCCCACCTCCCCCCTCTACACCATGGATATTAGATCATGAGACCCCCCAATTTCCACCTCCCCCTCTACACCATGGATATTAGATCATGAGACCCCCCAATCCCCCCCTACCCCCTCTACACCATGGATATTAGATCATGAGACCCCCCAATTCCCACCTCCCTCCTCTTCACCATTTATATTAGATCATGAGACCCCCCAATTCCCACCTCCCCCCTCTACACCATGGATATTAGATCATGATACCCCCCAATTTCCACCTCCCCCCTCTACACCATGGATATTAGATCATGATACCCCCCAATTCCCACCTCCCCCCCTCTACACCATGGATATTAGATCATGAGACCCCCAATTCCCACCTCCCCTTCTACACCATGGATATTAGATCATGAAACCCCCCAATTCCCTCCTCCCCCTCTACACCATGGATATTAGATCATGAGGACCCCTCAATTCCCACCTCCTGCCTCTACACCATGGATATTAGATCATGAGACCCCCCAATTCCCACCTCCCCCTCTACACCATGAATATTAGATCATGAGACCCCCCCAATTCCCACCTCCTCCTCTACACCATGGATATTAGATCATGAGACCCCCCAATTCCCCCCTCCCCCCTCTACACCATGGATATTTGATCATGAGACCCCCCAATTCCCCCCTCCCCCCTCTACACCATGGATATTAGATTATGAGACCCCCCAATTCCCACCTCCCTCTACACCATGGATATTAGATCATGAGACCCCAACAATTCCCACCTCCCCCTCTATACCATGGATATTATATCATGAGACCCCCCAATTCCCACCCCCCTCTACACCATGGATATTAGATCACGAGACCCCCCAATTCCCACCCCCTCTACACCGTGGATATTAGATCATGAGACCCCCCAATTCCCACCTCCCCCCTCTACACCATGGATATTAGATCATGAGACCCCCCAAATCTCACCTCCCCCTCTACACCATGGATATTAGATCATGATACCCCCCAATTCCCACTCCCCCCCTCTACACCATAGATATTAGATCACAAGACCCCCCAATTCCCACCTCCCCCTCTACACCATGGAGATTAGATCATGAGACACCCCAATTGCCGCCTCCCCCTCTACACCATGGATATTAGATCATGAGGACCCCCCAATTCCCACCTCCCCCTCTACACCATGGATATTAGATCATGAGACCCCCCAATTCCCACCTCCCTCTACACCATGGATATTAGATCATGAGACCCCCCAATTCCCACCTCCCCCTCTACACCATGGATATTAGATCATGAGACCCCCCAATTCCCACCTCCCCCTCTACACCATGGATATTAGATCATGAGACCCCCCAATTCCCACCTCCCTCCTCTACACCATGGATATTAGATCATGAGACCCCAAATTCCCACCCCCCTCTACACCATGGATATTAGATCATGAGACCCCCCCAATTCCCACCTCCCCCTCTACACCATGGATATTAGATCATGAGGACCCCCCAATTCCCACCTCCCCCCTCTACACCATGGATATTAGATCATGAGGACCCCCCAATTCCCACCTCCCCCCTCTACACCATGGATATTAGATCATGAGACCCCCCAATTCCCACCTCCCCCTCTACACCATGAATATTAGATCATGAGGACCCCCAATTCCCACCTCCCCCTCTACACCATTGATATTTGATCATGAGACCCCCCAGTTCCCACCTCCCCCTCTACACCATGGATATTAGATCATGAGGACCCCCAATTCCCACCTCCCCCCTCTACACCATGGATATTAGATCATGAGACCCCCCAATTCCCACCTCCCCCTCTACACCATGGATATTAGATCATGAGGACCCCCCAATTCCCACCTCCCCCCTCTACACCATGGATATTAGATCATGAGACCCCCCAATTCCCACCTCCCGCTCTACACCATGGATATTAGATCATGAGACCCCCCAATTCCCACCTCCCCCTCTACACCATGGATATTAGATCATGAGGACCCCCAATTCCCACCTCCCCCTCTACACCATTGATATTTGATCATGAGACCCCCCAATTCCCACCTCCCCCTCTACACCATGGATATTAGATCATGAGACCCCCCAATTCCCCCCTCCCCCCTCTACACCATGGATATTAGATCATGAGGACCCCCCAATTCCCACCTCCCCCCTCTACACCATGGATATTAGATCATGAGACCCCCCAATTCCCACCTCCCCCCTCTACACCATGGATATTAGATCATGAGACCCCCCAATTCCCCCCTCCCCCTCTACACCATGGATATTAGATCATGAGACCCCCCAATTCCCACCTCCCCCTCTACACCATGGATATTAGATCATGAGGACCCCCCAATTCCCACCTCCCCCTCTACACCATGGATATTAGATCATGAGACCTCCCAATTCCCACCTCCCCCTCTACACCATGGATATTAGATCATGAGACCCCCCAATTCCCACCCCCCTCTACACCATGGATATTAGATCATGAGACCCCCCAATTCCCACCCCCCTCTACACCATGGATATTAGATCATGAGACTCCCCAATTCCCACCTCCCCCCTCTACACCATGGATATTAGATCATGAGACCCCCCAATTCCCACCTCCCCCCTCTACACCATAGATATTAGATCATGAGACCCCCCAATTCCCACCTCCCCCTCTACACCATGGATATTAGATCATGAGACCCCCCAATTCCCACCTCCCCCCTCTACACCATGGATATTAGATCATGAGACCCCCGAATTCCCACCTCCCCCCTCTACACCATGGATATTAGATCATGAGACCCCCCAATTCCCACCTCCCCCCTCTACACCATGGATATTAGATCATGAGACCCCCAATTCCCACCTCCCCCTCTACACCATTTATATTAGATCATGAGACCCCCCAATTCCCACCTCCCCCCTCTACACCATGGATATTAGATCATGATACCCCCCAATTTCCACCTCCCCCCTCTACACCATGGATATTAGATCATGATACCCCCCAATTCCCACCTCCCCCCCTCTACACCATGGATATTAGATCATGAGACCCCCAATTCCCACCTCCCCCTCTACACCATGGATATTAGATCATGAAACCCCCCAATTCCCTCCTCCCCCTCTACACCATGGATATTAGATCATGAGGACCCCTCAATTCCCACCTCCTGCCTCTACACCATGGATATTAGATCATGAGACCCCCCAATTCCCACCTCCCCCTCTACACCATGAATATTAGATCATGAGACCCCCCCAATTCCCACCTCCTCCTCTACACCATGGATATTAGATCATGAGACCCCCCAATTCCCCCCTCCCCCCTCTACACCATGGATATTAGATTATGAGACCCCCCAATTCCCACCTCCCTCTACACCATGGATATTAGATCATGAGACCCCAACAATTCCCACCTCCCCCTCTATACCATGGATATTATATCATGAGACCCCCCAATTCCCACCCCCCTCTACACCATGGATATTAGATCACGAGACCCCCCAATTCCCACCCCCTCTACACCATGGATATTAGATCATGAGACCCCCCAATTCCCACCTCCCCCCTCTACACCATGGATATTAGATCATGAGACCCCCCAAATCTCACCTCCCCCCTCTACACCATGGATATTAGATCATGATACCCCCCAATTCCCACTCCCCCCCTCTACACCATGGATATTAGATCACAAGACCCCCCAATTCCCACCTCCCCCTCTACACCATGGAGATTAGATCATGAGACACCCCAATTCCCGCCTCCCCCTCTACACCATGGATATTAGATCATGAGGACCCCCCAATTCCCACCTCCCCCTCTACACCATGGATATTAGATCATGAGACCCCCCAATTCCCACCTCCCTCTACACCATGGATATTAGATCATGAGACCCCCCAATTCCCACCTCCCCCTCTACACCATGGATATTAGATCATGAGACCCCCCAATTCCCACCTCCCCCTCTACACCATGGATATTAGATCATGAGACCCCCCAATTCCCACCTCCCTCCTCTACAGCATGGATATTAGATCATGAGACCCCAAATTCCCACCCCCCTCTACACCATGGATATTAGATCATGAGACCCCCCCAATTCCCACCTCCCCCTCTACACCATGGATATTAGATCATGAGGACCCCCCAATTCCCACCTCCCCCCTCTACACCATGGATATTAGATCATGAGGACCCCCCAATTCCCACCTCCCCCCTCTACACCATGGATATTAGATCATGAGACCCCCCAATTCCCA
The DNA here is from genome assembly GCA_029206835.1 of Rana muscosa. Taxonomy (NCBI): domain Eukaryota; kingdom Metazoa; phylum Chordata; class Amphibia; order Anura; family Ranidae; genus Rana; species Rana muscosa. The sequence goes on from JARGYO010005627.1 coordinate 777,328, forward strand.
CCTCCCCCTCTACACCATGGATATTAGATCATGAGGACCCCCAATTCCCACCTCCCCCTCTACACCATTGATATTTGATCATGAGACCCCCCAGTTCCCACCTCCCCCTCTACACCATGGATATTAGATCATGAGGACCCCCAATTCCCACCTCCCCCCTCTACACCATGGATATTAGATCATGAGACCCCCAATTCCCACCTCCCCCTCTACACCATGGATATTAGATCATGAGGACCCCCCAATTCCCACCTCCCCCCTCTACACCATGGATATTAGATCATGAGACCCCCCAATTCCCACCTCCCCCTCTACACCATGGATATTAGATCATGAGACCCCCCAATTGCCACCTCCCCCTCTACACCATGGATATTAGATCATGAGGACCCCCAATTCCCACCTCCCCCTCTACACCATTGATATTTGATCATGAGACCCCCCAATTCCCACCTCCCCCTCTACACCATGGATATTAGATCATGCGACCCCCCAATTCCCCCCTCCCCCCTCTACACCATGGATATTAGATCATGAGGACCCCCCAATTCCCACCTCCCCCCTCTACACCATGGATATTAGATAATGAGACCCCCCAATTCCCACCTCCCTCCTCTACACCATGGATATTAGATCATGAGACCCCCCAATTCCCACCTCCCCCCTCTACACCATGGATATTAGATCATGAGGACCCCCCAATTCCCACCTCCCCCCTCTACACCATGGATATTAGATCACGAGACCCCCCAATTCCCCCCTCCCCCCTCTACACCATGGATATTAGATCATGAGATCCCCCAATTCCCACCTCCCCCCTCTACCACCATGGATATTAGATCATGAGGACCCCCAATTCCCACCTCCCTCCTCTACACCATGGATATTAGATCATGAGACCCCCCAATTCCCCCTCCCCCCTCTACACCATGGATATTAGATCATGAGGACTCCCAATTCCCACCTCCCCCCTCTACACCATGGATATTAGATCATGAGACCCCCCAATTCCCACCTCCCCCTCTACACCATGGATATTAGATCATGAGACCCCCCAATTTCCACCTCCCTCCTCTACACCATGGATATTAGATCATGAGACCCCCCAATTCCCACTTCCCCCCTCTACACCATGGATATTAGATCATGAGGACCTCCCAATTCCCACCTCCCCCTTTACACCATGGATATTAGATCATAAGGACCCCCAATTCCCACCTCCCTCCTCTACACCATGGATATTAGATCATGAGACCCCCAATTCCCACCTCCCCCCTCTACACCATGGATATAAGATCATGAGACCCCCCAATTCCCACCTCCCCCCTCTACACCATGGATATTAGATCATGAGACCCCCCAATTCCCCCTCCTCCTCTACACCATGCATATTAGATCATGAGGACCCCCCAATTCCCACCTCCCCCCTCTACACCATGGATATTAGATCATGATACCCCCCAGTTCCCACCTCCCCCCCTCTACACCATGGATATTAGATCATGAGGACTCCCTATTCCCACCTCCCCCTCTACACCATGGATATTAGATCATGAGACCCCCCAATTCCCACCTCCCCCCTCTACACCATGGATATTAGATCATGAGACCCCCCAATTCCCACCTCCCCCCTCTACACCATGGATATAAGATCATGAGGACCCCCCAATTCCCACCTCCCCCCTCTACACCATGGATATTAGATCATGAGACCCCCCCAATTCCCACCTCCCCCTCTACACCATGGATATTAGATCATGAGACCCCCCAATTCCCCCCTACCCCCCTCTACACCATGGATATTAGATCATGAGACCCCCCCAATTCCCACCTCCCCCCTCTACACCATGGATATTAGATCATGAGGACCTCCAATTCCCACCTCCCTCCTCTACACCATGGATATTAGATCATGAGACCCCCCAATTCCCACCTCCCCCCTCTACACCATGGATATAAGATCATGAGGACCCCCCAATTCCCACCTCCCCCCTCTACACCATGGATATTAGATCATGAGACCCCCCAATTCCCACCTCCCCCTCTACACCATGGATATTAGATCATGAGACCCCCCAATTCCCCCCTACCCCCTCTACACCATGGATATTAGATCATGAGACCCCCCAATTCCCACCTCCCCCCTCTACACCATGGATATTAGATCATGAGGACCTCCAATTCCCACCTCCCTCCTCTACACCATGGATATTAGATCATGAGACCCCCCAATTCCCACCTCTCCTCCTCTACACCATGGATATAAGATCATGAGGACCCCTCAATTCCCACCTCCTGCCTCTACACCATGGATATTAGATCATGAGACCCCCCCAATTCCCACCTCCTCCTCTACACCATGGATATTAGATCATGAGACCCCCCAATTCCCCCCTCCCCCCTCTACACCATGGATATTAGATTATGAGACCCCCCAATTCCCACCTCCCTCTACACCATGGATATTAGATCATGAGACCCCAACAATTCCCACCTCCCCCTCTATACCATGGATATTATATCATGAGACCCCCCAATTCCCACCCCCCTCTACACCATGGATATTAGATCACGAGACCCCCCAATTCCCACCCCCTCTACACCATGGATATTAGATCATGAGACCCCCCAATTCCCACCTCCCCCCTCTACACCATGGATATTAGATCATGAGACCCCCCAAATCTCACCTCCCCCCTCTACACCATGGATATTAGATCATGATACCCCCCAATTCCCACTCCCCCCCTCTACACCATGGATATTAGATCACAAGACCCCCCAATTCCCACCTCCCCCTCTACACCATGGAGATTAGATCATGAGACACCCCAATTCCCGCCTCCCCCTCTACACCATGGATATTAGATCATGAGGACCCCCCAATTCCCACCTCCCCCTCTACACCATGGATATTAGATCATGAGACCCCCCAATTTCCACCTCCCTCTACACCATGGATATTAGATCATGAGACCCCCCAATTCCCACCTCCCCCTCTACACCATGGATATTAGATCATGAGACCCCCCAATTCCCACCTCCCCCTCTACACCATGGATATTAGATCATGAGACCCCCCAATTCCCACCTCCCTCCTCTACAGCATGGATATTAGATCATGAGACCCCAAATTCCCACCCCCCTCTACACCATGGATATTAGATCATGAGACCCCCCCAATTCCCACCTCCCCCTCTACACCATGGATATTAGATCATGAGGACCCCCCAATTCCCACCTCCCCCCTCTACACCATGGATATTAGATCATGAGGACCCCCCAATTCCCACCTCCCCCCTCTACACCATGGATATTAGATCATGAGACCCCCCAATTCCCACCTCCCCCTCTACACCATGGATATTAGATCATGAGGACCCCCAATTCCCACCTCCCCCTCTACACCATTGATATTTGATCATGAGACCCCCCAGTTCCCACCTCCCCCTCTACACCATGGATATTAGATCATGAGGACCCCCAATTCCCACCTCCCCCCTCTACACCATGGATATTAGATCATGAGACCCCCAATTCCCACCTCCCCCTCTACACCATGGATATTAGATCATGAGGACCCCCCAATTCCCACCTCCCCCCTCTACACCATGGATATTAGATCATGAGACCCCCCAATTCCCACCTCCCCCTCTACACCATGGATATTAGATCATGAGACCCCCCAATTGCCACCTCCCCCTCTACACCATGGATATTAGATCATGAGGACCCCCAATTCCCACCTCCCCCTCTACACCATTGATATTTGATCATGAGACCCCCCAATTCCCACCTCCCCCTCTACACCATGGATATTAGATCATGCGACCCCCCAATTCCCCCCTCCCCCCTCTACACCATGGATATTAGATCATGAGGACCCCCCAATTCCCACCTCCCCCCTCTACACCATGGATATTAGATCATGAGGACCCCCCAATTCCCACCTCCTCCTCTACACCATGGATATTAGATCATGAGACCCCCCAATTCCCATCTCCCCCCTCTACACCATGGATATAAGATCATGAGACCCCCCAATTCCCACCTCCCCCCTCTACACCATGGATATTAGATCATGAGACCCCCCAATTCCCCCTCCCCCTCTACACCATGGATATTAGATCATAAGACCCCCCAATTCCCACCTCCCCCCCTCTACACCATGGATATTAGATCATGAGGACCCCTCAATTCCCACCTCCCCCCTCTACACCATGGATATTAGATCATGATACCCCCCAATTCCCACCTTCCCCCCTCTACACCATGGATATTAGATAATGAGACCCCCCAATTCCCACCTCCCTCCTCTACACCATGGATATTAGATCATGAGACCCCCCAATTCCCACCTCCCCCCTCTACACCATGGATATTAGATCATGAGGACCCCCCAATTCCCACCTCCCCCCTCTACACCATGGATATTAGATCACGAGACCCCCCAATTCCCCCCTCCCCCCTCTACACCATGGATATTAGATCATGAGGACCCCCAATTCCCACCTCCCTCCTCTACACCATGGATATTAGATCATGAGACCCCCCAATTCCCCCCTCCCCCCTCTACACCATGGATATTAGATCATGAGGACTCCCAATTCCCACCTCCCCCCTCTACACCATGGATATTAGATCATGAGACCCCCCAATTCCCACCTCCCCCTCTACACCATGGATATTAGATCATGAGACCCCCCAATTCCCACCTCCCTCCTCTACACCATGGATATTAGATCATGAGACCCCCCAATTCCCACTTCCCCCCTCTACACCATGGATATTAGATCATGAGGACCTCCCAATTCCCACCTCCCCCTTTACACCATGGATATTAGATCATAAGGACCCCCAATTCCCACCTCCCTCCTCTACACCATGGATATTAGATCATGAGACCCCCCAATTCCCACCTCCCCCCTCTACACCATGGATATAAGATCATGAGACCCCCCAATTCCCACCTCCCCCCTCTACACCATGGATATTAGATCATGAGACCCCCCAATTCCCCCTCCTCCTCTACACCATGCATATTAGATCATGAGGACCCCCCAATTCCCACCTCCCCCCTCTACACCATGGATATTAGATCATGATACCCCCCAGTTCCCACCTCCCCCCCTCTACACCATGGATATTAGATCATGAGGACTCCCTATTCCCACCTCCCCCTCTACACCATGGATATTAGATCATGAGACCCCCCAATTCCCACCTCCCCCCTCTACACCATGGATATTAGATCATGAGACCCCCCAATTCCCACCTCCCCCCTCTACACCATGGATATAAGATCATGAGGACCCCCAATTCCCACCTCCCCCCTCTACACCATGGATATTAGATCATGAGACCCCCCAATTCCCACCTCCCCCTCTACACCATGGATATTAGATCATGAGACCCCCCAATTCCCCCCTACCCCCTCTACACCATGGATATTAGATCATGAGACCCCCCCAATTCCCACCTCCCCCCTCTACACCATGGATATTAGATCATGAGGACCTCCAATTCCCACCTCCCTCCTCTACACCATGGATATTAGATCATGAGACCCCCCAATTCCCACCTCCCCCCTCTACACCATGGATATAAGATCATGAGGACCCCCCAATTCCCACCTCCCCCCTCTACACCATGGATATTAGATCATGAGACCCCCCAATTCCCACCTCCCCCTCTACACCATGGATATTAGATCATGAGACCCCCCAATTCCCCCCTACCCCCTCTACACCATGGATATTAGATCATGAGACCCCCCAATTCCCACCTCCCCCCTCTACACCATGGATATTAGATCATGAGGACCTCCAATTCCCACCTCCCTCCTCTACACCATGGATATTAGATCATGAGACCCCCCAATTCCCACCTCTCCTCCTCTACACCATGGATATAAGATCATGAGGACCCCCCAATTCCCACCTCCCCCCTCTACACCATGGATATTAGATCATGAGACCCCCCAATTCCCACCTACCCTCTACACCATGGATATTAGATCATGAGACCCCCCAATTCCCCCCTACCCTCTACACCATGGATATTAGATCATGAGACCCCCCAATTCCCCCCTACCCCCTCTACACCATGGATATTAGATCATGAGACCCCCCAATTCCCACCTCCCCCCTCTACACCATGGATATTAGATCATGAGACCCCCCAATTCCCACCTACCCTCTACACCATGGATATTAGATCATGAGACCCCCCAATTCCCCCCTACCCCCTCTACACCATGGATATTAGATCATGAGACCCCCCAATTCCCACCTCCCCCCTCTACACCATGGATATTAGATCATGAGACCCCCAATTCCCACCTCCCCCTCTACACCATGGATATTAGATCATGAGACCCCCCAATTCCCACCTCCCCTCCTCTACACCATGGATATTAGATCATGAGGACTCCCAATTCCCACCTCCCCCCTCTACACCATGGATATTAGATCATGAGACCCCCCAATTCCCACCTCCCCCCTCTACACCATGGATATTAGATCATGAGACCCCCCAATTCCCACCTCCCCCTCTACACCATGGATATTAGATCATGAGACCCCCCAATTCCCACCTCCCCCCTCTACACCATGGATATTAGATCATGAGACCCCCCAATTCCCACCTCCCCCTCTACACCATGGATATTAGATCATGAGACCCCCAATTCCCACCTCCCTCCACACAATGGATATTAGATCATAAGGACGCCCAATTCCCACCTCCCTCCTCTACACCATGGATATTAGATCATGAGACCCCCCAATTCCCACCTCCCCCTTCTACACCATGGATATTAGATCATGAGACCCCCCAATTTCCACCTCCCCCTCTACACCATGGATATTAGATCATGAGGACCCCCCAATTCCCACCTCCCCCCTCTACACCATGGATATTAGATCATGAGGACCCCCCAATTCCCACCTCCCCCCTCTACACCATGGATATTAGATCATGAGGACCCCTCAATTCCCACCTCCCCCCTCTACACCATGGAAATTAGATCATGATACCCCCCAATTCCCACATCCCCCCTCTACACCATGGATATTAGATCATGAGACCCCCCAATTCCCACCTCCCCCCTCTACACCATGGATATTAGATCATGAGGACCTCCAATTCCCACCTCCCTCCTCTACACCATGGATATTAGATCATGAGGACCCCCCAATTCCCACCTCCCCCCTCTACACCATTAATATTAGATCATGAGGACCCCCCAATTCCCCCCTCCCCCCTCTACACCATGGATATTAGATCATGAGACCCCCCAATTCCCACCTCCCCCCTCTACACCATGGATATTAGATCATGAGGACCCCCAATTCCCACCTCCCTCCTCTACACCATGGATATTAGATCATGAGACCCCCCAATTCCCCCCTCCCCCCCTCTACACCATGGATATTAGATCATGAGGACTCCCAATTCCCACCTCGCCCCTCTACACCATGGATATTAGATCATGAGACCCCCCAATTCCCACCTCCCCCCTCTACACCATGGATATTAGATCATGAGACCCCACAATTCCCACCTCCCTCCTCTACACCATGGATATTAGATCATGAGACCCCCCAATTCCCACCTCCCCCCTCTACACCATGGATATTAGATCATGAGGACCTCCCAATTCCCACCTCCCCCTTTACACCATGGATATTAGATCATAAGGACCCCCAATTCCCACCTCCCTCCTCTACACCATGGATATTAGATCATGAGACCCCCCAATTCCCACCTCCCCCTCTACACCATGGATATAAGATCATGATACCCCCCAATTCCCACCTCCCCCCTCTACACCATGGATATTAGATCATGAGACCCCCCAATTCCCCCCTCCTCCTCTACACCATGCATATTAGATCATGAGGACCCCCCAATTCCCACCTCCCCCCTCTACACCATGGATATTAGATCATGATACCCCCCAGTTCCCAGCTCCCCCCCTCTACACCATGGATATTAGATCATGAGGACTCCCTATTCCCACCTCCCCCTCTACACCATGGATATTAGATCATGAGACCCCCCAATTCCCACCTCCCCCCTCTACACCATGGATATTAGATCATGAGACCCCCCAATTCCCACCTCCCCCCTCTACACCATGGATATAAGATCATGAGGACCCCCCAATTCCCACCTCCCCCCTCTACACCATGGATATTAGATCATGAGACCCCCCAATTCCCACCTACCCTCTACACCATGGATATTAGATCATGAGACCCCCCAATTCCCCCCTACCCCCTCTACACCATGGATATTAGATCATGAGACCCCCCAATTCCCACCTCCCCCCTCTACACCATGGATATTAGATCATGAGGACCTCCAATTCCCACCTCCCTCCTCTACACCATGGATATTAGATCATGAGACCCCCCAATTCCCACCTCTCCTCCTCTACACCATGGATATAAGATCATGAGGACCCCCCAATTCCCACCTCCCCCCTCTACACCATGGATATTAGATCATGAGACCCCCCAATTCCCACCTACCCTCTACACCATGGATATTAGATCATGAGACCCCCCAATTCCCCCCTACCCCCTCTACACCATGGATATTAGATCATGAGACCCCCCAATTCCCACCTCCCCCCTCTACACCATGGATATTAGATCATGAGACCCCCCAATTCCCACCTCCCCCTCTACACCATGGATATTAGATCATGAGACCCCCCAATTCCCACCTCCCCTCCTCTACACCATGGATATTAGATCATGAGGACTCCCAATTCCCACCTCCCCCCTCTACACCATGGATATTAGATCATGAGACCCCCCAATTCCCACCTCCCCCCTCTACACCATGGATATTAGATCATAAGACCCCCCAATTCCCACCTCCCCCTCTACACCATGGATATTAGATCATGAGACCCCCCAATTCCCACCTCCCCCCTCTACACCATGGATATTAGATCATGAGACCCCCCAATTCCCACCTCCCCCTCTACACCATGGATATTAGATCATGAGACCCCCAATTCCCACCTCCCTCCACACAATGGATATTAGATCATAAGGACGCCCAATTCCCACCTCCCTCCTCTACACCATGGATATTAGATCATGAGACCCCCCAATTCCCACCTCCCCCTTCTACACCATGGATATTAGATCATGAGACCCCCCAATTTCCACCTCCCCCTCTACACCATGGATATTAGATCATGAGGACCCCCCAATTCCCACCTCCCCCCTCTACACCATGGATATTAGATCATGAGGACCCCCCAATACCCACCTCCCCCCTCTACACCATGGATATTAGATCATGAGGACCCCTCAATTCCCACCTCCCCCCTCTACACCATGGAAATTAGATCATGATACCCCCCAATTCCCACATCCCCCCTCTACACCATGGATATTAGATCATGAGACCCCCCAATTCCCACCTCCCCCCTCTACACCATGGATATTAGATCATGAGGACCTCCAATTCCCACCTCCCTCCTCTACACCATGGATATTAGATCATGAGACCCCCCAATTCCCCCCTCCCCCTCTACACCATGGATATTAGATCATGAGACCCCCCAATTCCCACCTCCCCCTCTACACCATGGATATTAGATCATGAGACCCCCCAATTCCCACCTCCCCTCCTCTACACCATGGATATTAGATCATGAGGACTCCCAATTCCCACTTTCCCCTCTCTACACTATGGATATTAGATCATGAGACCCCCCAATTCCCACCTCCCCCCTCTACACCATGGATATTAGATCATGAGACCCCCCAATTCCCACCTCCCCCTCTACACCATGGATATTAGATCATGAGACCCCCCAATTCCCACCTCCCTCCTCTACACCATGGATATTAGATCATGAGACCCCCCAATTCCCACCTCCCCCCTCTACACCATGGATATTAGATCATGAGACCCCCCAATTTCCACCTCCCCCTCTACACCATGGATATTAGATCATGAGACCCCCAATTCCCACCTCCCCCTCTACACCATGGATATTAGATCATGAGACCCCCCAATTCCCACCTCCCCCTCTACACCATGGATATTAGATCATGAGACCCCCAATTCCCACCTCCCTCCACACAATGGATATTAGACCATAAGGACCCCCAATTCCCACCTCCCTCCTCTACACCATGGATATTAGATCATGAGACCCCCCAATTCCCACCTGCCCCTTCTACACCATGGATATTAGATCATGAGACCCCCCAATTTCCACCTCCCCCTCTACACCATGGATATTAGATCATGAGGACCCCCCAATTCCCACCTCCCCCCTCTACACCATGGATATTAGATCATGAGGACCCCCCAATTCCCACCTCCCCCCTCTACACCATGGATATTAGATCATGAGGACCCCTCAATTCCCACCTCCCCCCTCTACACCATGGAAATTAGATCATGATACCCCCCAATTCCCACATCCCCCCTCTACACAATGGATATTAGATCATGAGACCCCCCAATTCCCACCTCCCTCCTCTACACCATGGATATTAGATCATGAGACCCCCCAATTCCCACCTCCCCCCTCTACACCATGGATATTAGATCATGAGGACCCCCCAATTCCCACCTCCCCCCTCTACACCATGGATATTAGATCATGAGGACCCCTCAATTCCCACCTCCCCCCTCTACACCATGGAAATTAGATCATGATACCCCCCAATTCCCACATCCCCCCTCTACACAATGGATATTAGATCATGAGACCCCCCAATTCCCACCTCCCTCCTCTACACCATGGATATTAGATCATGAGACCCCCCAATTCCCACCTCCCCCCTCTACACCATGGATATTAGATCATGAGGACCCCCCAATTCCCACCTCCCCCCTCTACACCATGGATATTAGATCACGAGACCCCCCAATTCCCCCCTCCCCCCTCTACACCATGGATATTAGATCATGAGACCCCCCAATTCCCACCTCCCCCCTCTACACCATGGATATTAGATCATGAGGACCCCCAATTCCCACCTCCCTCCTCTACACCATGGATATTAGATCATGAGACCCCCCAATTCCCCCCTCCCCCCTCTACACCATGGATATTAGATCATGAGACCCCCCAATTCCCACCTCCCCCCTCTACACCATGGATATTAGATCATGAGACCCCCCGATTCCCACCTCCCCCCTCTACACCATGGATATTAGATCATGAGACCCCCCAATTCCCACCTCCCTCCTCTACACCATGGATATTAGATCATGAGACCCCCCAATTCCCCCCTCCCCCCCTCTACACCATGGATATTAGATCATGAGGACTCCCAATTCCCACCTCCCCCCTCTACACCATAGATATTACACCATGGATATTAGATCATGAGGACCCCCCAATTCCCACCTCCTCCCTCTACACCATGGATATTAGATCATGAGGACCCCCCAATTCCCACCTCCCCCTCTACACCATGGATATTAGATCATGAGAACCCCCAATTCCCACCTCCCTCCTCTACACCATGGATATTAGATCATGAGACCCCCCAATTCCCCCTCCCCCCTCTACACCATGGATATTAGATCATGAGGACTCCCAATTCCCACCTCCCCCCTCTACACCATGGATATTAGATCATGAGACCCCCCAATTCCCACCTCCCCCCTCTACACCATGGATATTAGATCATGAGACCCCCCAATTCCCACCTCCCTCCTCTACACCATGGATATTAGATCATGAGACCCCCCAATTCCCACCTCCCCCCTCTACACCATGGATATTAGATCATGAGGACCTCCCAATTCCCACCTCCCCCTTTACACCATGGATATTAGATCATAAGGACCCCCAATTCCCACCTCACTCCTCTACACCATGGATATTAGATCATGAGAGCCCCCAATTCCCACCTCCCCCCTCTACACCATGGATATAAGATCATGAGACCCCCCAATTCCCACCTCCCCCTCTACACCATGGATATTAGATCATGAGACCCCCCAATTCCCCCCTCCTCCTCTACACCATGCATATTAGATCATGAGGACCCCCCAATTCCCACCTCCCCCTTCTACACCATGGATATTAGATCATGATACCCCCCAGTTCCCACCTCCCCCCCTCTACACCATGGATATTAGATCATGAGGACTCCCTATTCCCACCTCCCCCTCTACACCATGGATATTAGATCATGAGACCCCCCAATTCCCACCTCCCCCCTCTACACCATGGATATTAGATCATGAGACCCCCCAATTCCCACCTCCCCCCTCTACACCATGGATATAAGATCATGAGGATCCCCCAATTCCCACCTCCCCCCTCTACACCATGGATATTAGATCATGAGACCCCCCAATTCCCACCTACCCTCTACACCATGGATATTAGATCATGAGACCCCCCAATTCCCCCCTACCCCCTCTACACCATGGATATTAGATCATGAGACCCCCCAATTCCCACCTCCCCCCTCTACACCATGGATATTAGATCATGAGGACCTCCAATTCCCACCTCCCTCCTCTACACCATGGATATTAGATCATGAGACCCCCCAATTCCCACCTCTCCTCCTCTACACCATGGATATAAGATCATGAGGACCCCCCAATTCCCACCTCCCCCCTCTACACCATGGATATTAGATCGTGAGACCCCCCAATTCCCACCTACCCTCTACACCATGGATATTAGATCATGAGACCCCCCAATTCCCCCCTACCCCCTCTACACCATTGAGATTAGATCATGAGACCCCCCAATTCCCACCTCCCCCCTCTACACCATGGATATTAGATCATGAGACCCCCCAATTCCCACCTCCCCCTCTACACCATGGATATTAGATCATGAGACCCCCCAATTCCCACCTCCCCTCCTCTACACCATGGATATTAGATCATGAGGACTCCCAATTCCCACCTCCCCCCTCTACACCATGGATATTAGATCATGAGACCCCCCAATTCCCACCTCCCCCCTCTACACCATGGATATTAGATCATGAGACCCCCCAATTCCCACCTCCCCCTCTACACCATGGATATTAGATCATGAGACCCCCCAATTCCCACCTCCCCCCTCTACACCATGGATATTAGATCATGAGACCCCCCAATTCCCACCTCCCCCTCTACACCATGGATATTAGATCATGAGTCCCCCAATTCCCACCTCCCTCCACACAATGGATATTGGATCATAAGGACGCCCAATTCCCACCTCCCTCCTCTACACCATGGATATTAGATCATGAGACCCCCCAATTCCCACCTCCCCCTTCTACACCATGGATATTAGATCATGAGACCCCCCAATTTCCACCTCCCCCTCTACACCATGGATATTAGATCATGAGGACCCCCCAATTCCCACCTCCCCCCTCTACACCATGGATATTAGATCATGAGGACCCCTCAATTCCCACCTCCCCCCTCTACACTATGGAAATTAGATCATGATACCCCCCAATTCCCACATCCCCCCTCTACACCATGGATATTAGATCATGAGACCCCCCAATTCCCACCTCCCCCCTCTACACCATGGATATTAGATCATGAGGACCTCCAATTCCCACCTCCCTCCTCTACACCATGGATATTAGATCATGAGACCCCCCAATTCCCACCTCCCCCCTCTACACCATGGATATTAGATCATGAGGACCCCTCAATTCCCACCTCCCCCCTCTACACCATGGAAATTAGATCATGATACCCCCCAATTCCCACATCCCCCCTCTACACCATGGATATTAGATCATGAGACCCCCCAATTCCCACCTCCCCCCTCTACACCATGGATATTAGATCATGAGGACCTCCAATTCCCACCTCCCTCCTCTACACCATGGATATTAGATCATGAGACCCCCCAATTCCCCACTCCCCCTCTACACCATGGATATTAGATCATGAGACCCCCCAATTCCCACCTCCCCCTCTACACCATGGATATTAGATCATGAGACCCCCCAATTCCCACCTCCCCTCCTCTACACCATGGATATTAGATCATGAGGACTCCCAATTCCCACTTTCCCCTCTCTACACTATGGATATTAGATCATGAGACCCCCCAATTCCCACCTCCCCCCTCTACACCATGGATATTAGATCATGAGACCCCCCAATTCCCACCTCCCCCTCTACACCATAGATATTAGATCATGAGACCCCCCAATTCCCACCTCCCTCCTCTACACCATGGATATTAGATCATGAGACCCCCCAATTCCCACCTCCCCCCTCTACACCATGGATATTAGATCATGAGACCCCCCAATTTCCACCTCCCCCTCTACACCATGGATATTAGATCATGAGACCCCCCAATTCCCACCTCCCCCTCTACACCATGGATATTAGATCATGAGACCCCCCAATTCCCACCTCCCCCTCTACACCATGGATATTAGATCATGAGACCCCCAATTCCCACCTCCCTCCACACAATGGATATTAGATCATAAGGACCCCCAATTCCCACCTCCCTCCTCTACACCATGGATATTAGATCATGAGACCCCCCAATTCCCACCTCCCCCTTCTACACCATGGATATTAGATCATGAGACCCCCCAATTTCCACCTCCCCCTCTACACCATGGATATTAGATCATGAGGACCCCCCAATTCCCACCTCCCCCCTTTACACCATGGATATTAGATCATGAGGACCCCCCAATTCCCACCTCCCCCCTCTACACCATGGATATTAGATCATGAGGACCCCTCAATTCCCACCTCCCCCCTCTACACCATGGAAATTAGATCATGATACCCCCCAATTCCCACATCCCCCCTCTACACCATGGATATTAGATCATGAGACCCCACAATTCCCACCTCCCTCCTCTACACCATGGATATTAGATCATGAGACCCCCCAATTCCCAGCTCCCCCCTCTACACCATGGATATTAGATCATGAGGACCCCCCAATTCCCACCTCCCCCCTCTACACCATGGATATTAGATCACGAGACCCCCCAATTCCCCCCTCCCCCCTCTACACCATGGATATTAGATCATGAGACCCCCCAATTCCCACCTCCCCCCTCTACACCATGGATATTAGATCATGAGGACCCCCAATTCCCACCTCCCTCCTCTACACCATGGATATTAGATCATGAGACCCCCCAATTCCCCCCTCCCCCCCTCTACACCATGGATATTAGATCATGAGGACTCCCAATTCCCACCTCCCCCCTCTACACCATGGATATTAGATCATGAGACCCCCCAATTCCCACCTCCCCCCTCTACACCATGGATATTAGATCATGAGACCCCCCAATTCCCACCTCCCTCCTCTACACCATGGATATTAGATCATGAGACGCCCCAATTCCCACCTCCCCCCTCTACACCATGGATATTAGATCATGAGACCCCCCAATTCCCCCCTCCCCCTCTACACCATGGATATTAGATCATGAGGACCCCCCAATTCCCACCTCCCCCCTCTACACCATGGATATTAGATCATGAGGACCCCTCAATTCCCACCTCCCCCCTCTACACCATGGATATTAGATCATGATACCCTTAAATTCCCACCTCCCCCCTCTACACCATGGATATTAGATCATGAGGACCCCCCAATTCCCACCTCCTCCCTCTACACCATGGATATTAGATCATGAGGACCCCCAATTCCCACCTCCCCCTCTACACCATGGATATTAGATCATGAGACCCCCCAATTCCCACCTCCCTCCTCTACACCATGGATATTAGATCATGAGACCCCCCAATTCCCACCTACCCCCTCTACACCATGGATATTAGATCATGAGACCCCCCAATTCCCACCTCCCCTCTCTACACCATGGATATTAGATCATGAGGACCCCCCAATTCCCACCTCCCCCTTTACACCATGGATATTAGATCATAAGGACCCCCCAATTCCCACCCCCCTCTACACCATGGATATTAGATCATGATACCCCCCAATTCCCACCTCCCCCCTCTACACCATGGATATTAGATCATGATACCCCCCAATTCCCACCTCCCCCCCTCTACACCATGGATATTAGATCATGAGACCCCCAATTCCCACCTCCCCCTCTACACCATGAATATTAGATCATGAGACCCCCCAATTCCCACCTCCCCCTCTACACCATGGATATTAGATCATGAGGACCCCCCAATTCCCACCTCCCTCCTCTACACCATGGATATTAGATCATGAACCCCCCCAATTCCCTCCTCCACCTCTACACCATGGATATTAGATCATGAGGACCCCTCAATTCCTACCTCCTCCCTCTACACCATGGATATTAGATCATGAGACCCCCCAATTCCCACCTCCCCCTCTACACCATGAATATTAGATCATGAGACCCCCCAATTCCCACCTCCTCCTCTACACCATGGATATTAGATCATGAGACCCCCCAATTCCCACCTCCCCCTCTACACCATGGATATTAGATCATGAGGACCCCCCAATTCCCCCCTCCCCCCTCTACACCATGGATATTAGATCATGAGACCCCCAATTCCCACCTCCCTCTACACCATGGATATTAGATCATGAGACCCCAACAATTCCCACCTCCCCCTCTACACCATGGATATTAGATCATGAGACCCCCCAATTCCCACCCCCCTCTACACCATGGATATTAGATCATGAGGACCCCCCAATTCCCACCTCCCCCTCTACACCATGGATATTAGATCATGAGGACCCCCCAATTCCCACCCCCCTCTACACCATGGATATTAGATCATGAGACCCCCCAATTCCCACCTCCCCCCTCTACACCATGGATATTAGATCATGAGACCCCCCAATTCCCACCTCCCTCCTCTACACCATTTATATTAGATCATGAGACCCCCCAATTCCCACCTCCCCCCTCTACACCATGGATATTAGATCATGATACCCCCCAATTTCCACCTCCCCCCTCTACACCATGGATATTAGATCATGATACCCCCCAATTCCCACCTCCCCCCCTCTACACCATGGATATTAGATCATGAGACCCCCAATTTCCACCTCACCCTCTACACCATGGATATTAGATCATGAAACCCCCCAATTTACTCCTCCCCCTCTACACCATGGATATTAGATCATGAGGACCCCTCAATTCCCACCTCCTCCCTCTACACCATGGATATTAGATCATGAGACCCCCGAATTCCCACCTCCCCCTCTACACCATGAATATTAGATCATGAGACCCCCCCAATTCCCACCTCCTCCTCTACACCATGGATATTAGATCATGAGACCCCCCAATTCCCCCCTCCCCCCTCTACACCATGGATATTAGATTATGAGACCCCCCAATTCCCACCTCCCTCTACACCATGGATATTAGATCATGAGACCCCAACAATTCCCACCCCCTCTACACCATGGATATTAGATCATGAGACCCCCCAATTCCCACCTCCCCCCTCTACACCATGGATATTAGATCATGAGACCCCCCAAATCTCACCTCCCCCCTCTACACCATGGATATTAGATCATGATACCCCCCAATTCCCACTCCCCCCCTCTACACCATGGATATTAGATCACAAGACCCCCCAATTCCCACCTCCCCCTCTACACCATGGAGATTAGATCATGAGACACCCCAATTCCCACCTCCCCCTCTACACCATGGATATTAGATCATGAGGACCCCCCAATTCCCACCTCCCCCTCTACACCATGGATATTAGATCATGAGACCCCCCAATTCCCACCTCCCTCTACACCATGGATATTAGATCATGAGACCCCCCAATTCCCACCTCCCCCTCTACACCATGGATATTAGATCATGAGACCCCCCAATTCCCACCTCCCCCTCTACACCATGGATATTAGATCATGAGACCCCCCAATTCCCACCTCCCTCCTCTACACCATGGATATTAGATCATGAGACCCCAAATTCCCACCCCCCGCTACACCATGGATATTAGATC
Organism: Rana muscosa; assembly: GCA_029206835.1. Taxonomy (NCBI): domain Eukaryota; kingdom Metazoa; phylum Chordata; class Amphibia; order Anura; family Ranidae; genus Rana; species Rana muscosa. The sequence continues at coordinate 795,289 of JARGYO010005627.1, forward strand.
ATGAGACCCCCCCCAATTCCCACCTCCCCCTCTACACCATGGATATTAGATCATGAGATCCCCCAATTCCCACCCCCCTCTACACCATGGATATTAGATCATGAGGACCCCCCAATTCCCACCTCCCCCCTCTACACCATGGATATTAGATCATGAGACCCCCCAATTCCCACCTCCCCCTCTACACCATGGATATTAGATCATGAGACCCCCCAATTCCCACCTCCCCCTCTACACCATGGATATTAGATCATGAGGACCCCCAATTCCCACCTCCCCCTCTACACCATTGATATTTGATCATGAGACCCCCCAATTCCCACCTCCCCCTCTACACCATGGATATTAGATCATGAGGACCCCTAATTCCCACCTCCCCCCTCTACACCATGGATATTAGATCATGAGACCCCCCAATTCCCACCTCCCCCTCTACACCATGGATATTAGATCATGAGGACCCCCCAATTCCCACCTCCCCCTCTACACCATGGATATTAGATCATGAGACCCCCCAATTCCCACCTCCCCCTCTACACCATGGATATTAGATCATGAGACCCCCCAATTCCCACCTCCCCCTCTACACCATGGATATTAGATCATGAGGACCCCCAATTCCCACCTCCCCCTCTACACCATTGATATTTGATCATGAGACCCCCCAATTCCCACCTCCCCCTCTACACCATGGATATTAGATCATGAGGACCCCCAATTCCCACCTCCCCCCTCTACACCATGGATATTAGATCATGAGACCCCCCAATTCCCCCCTCCCCCCTCTACACCATGGATATTAGATCATGAGACCCCCCAATTCCCACCTCTCCCTCTCTACACCATGGATATTAGATCATGAGGACCCCCCAATTCCCACCTCCCTCCTCTACACCATGGATATTAGATCATGAGACCCCCCAATTCCCACCTCCCCCTCTACACCATGGATATTAGATCATGAGACCCCCCAATTCCCCCCTCCCCCCTCTACACCATGGATATTAGATCATGAGGACCCCCCAATTCCCACCTCCCCCTCTACACCATGGATATTAGATCATGAGTCCCCCAATTCCCACCTCCCTCCACACAATGGATATTAGATCATAAGGACGCCCAATTCCCACCTCCCTCCTCTACACCATGGATATTAGATCATGAGACCCCCCAATTCCCACCTCCCCCTTCTACACCATGGATATTAGATCATGAGACCCCCCAATTTCCACCTCCCCCTCTACACCATGGATATTAGATCATGAGGACCCCCCAATTCCCACCTCCCCCCTCTACACCATGGATATTAGATCATGAGGACCCCTCAATTCCCACCTCCCCCCTCTACACCATGGAAATTAGATCATGATACCCCCCAATTCCCACATCCCCCCTCTACACCATGGATATTAGATCATGAGACCCCCCAATTCCCACCTCCCCCCTCTACACCATGGATATTAGATCATGAGGACCTCCAATTCCCACCTCCCTCCTCTACACCATGGATATTAGATCATGAGACCCCCCAATTCCCACCTCCCCCCTCTACACCATGGATATTAGATCATGAGGACCCCTCAATTCCCACCTCCCCCCTCTACACCATGGAAATTAGATCATGATACCCCCCAATTCCCACATCCCCCCTCTACACCATGGATATTAGATCATGAGACCCCCCAATTCCCACCTCCCCCCTCTACACCATGGATATTAGATCATGAGGACCTCCAATTCCCACCTCCCTCCTCTACACCATGGATATTAGATCATGAGACCCCCCAATTCCCCCCTCCCCCTCTACACCATGGATATTAGATCATGAGACCCCCCAATTCCCACCTCCCCCTCTACACCATGGATATTAGATCATGAGACCCCCCAATTCCCACCTCCCCTCCTCTACACCATGGATATTAGATCATGAGGACTCCCAATTCCCACTTTCCCCCTCTCTACACTATGGATATTAGATCATGAGACCCCCCAATTCCCACCTCCCCCCTCTACACCATGGATATTAGATCATAAGACCCCCCAATTCCCACCTCCCCCTCTACACCATAGATATTAGATCATGAGACCCCCCAATTCCCACCTCCCTCCTCTACACCATGGATATTAGATCATGAGACCCCCCAATTCCCACCTCCCCCCTCTACACCATGGATATTAGATCATGAGACCCCCCAATTTCCACCTCCCCCTCTACACCATGGATATTAGATCATGAGACCCCCCAATTCCCACCTCCCCCTCTACACCATGGATATTAGATCATGAGACCCCCCAATTCCCACCTCCCCCTCTACACCATGGATATTAGATCATGAGACCCCCAATTCCCACCTCCCTCCACACAATGGATATTAGATCATAAGGACCCCCAATTCCCACCTCCCTCCTCTACACCATGGATATTAGATCATGAGACCCCCCAATTCCCACCTCCCCCTTCTACACCATGGATATTAGATCATGAGACCCCCCAATTTCCACCTCCCCCTCTACACCATGGATATTAGATCATGAGGACCCCCCAATTCCCACCTCCCCCCTTTACACCATGGATATTAGATCATGAGGACCCCCCAATTCCCACCTCCCCCCTCTACACCATGGATATTAGATCATGAGGACCCCTCAATTCCCACCTCCCCCCTCTACACCATGGAAATTAGATCATGATACCCCCCAATTCCCACATCCCCCCTCTACACCATGGATATTAGATCATGAGACCCCCCAATTCCCACCTCCCTCCTCTACACCATGGATATTAGATCATGAGACCCCCCAATTCCCAGCTCCCCCCTCTACACCATGGATATTAGATCATGAGGACCCCCCAATTCCCACCTCCCCCCTCTACACCATGGATATTAGATCACGAGACCCCCCAATTCCCCCCTCCCCCCTCTACACCATGGATATTAGATCATGAGACCCCCCAATTCCCACCTCCCCCCCCCTCTACACCATGGATATTAGATCATGAGGACCCACAATTCCCACCTCCCTCCTCTACACCATGGATATTAGATCATGAGACCCCCCAATTCCCCCCTCCCCCCCTCTACACCATGGATATTAGATCATGAGGACTCCCAATTCCCACCTCCCCCCTCTACACCATGGATATTAGATCATGAGACCCCCCAATTCC